>OZ018336.1:76908327-77018327 GCA_963969495.1 Ceratothoa steindachneri | reverse complement strand
GCTTACAACAGACTCGGGTTTGCAGTATTCGTGATGCGCTGGCTGTTGCGAAGCAGAAGATGCTGAGAGTGGCTTATGTTGTGTTCCTTGACATTTAAGGATTCTTGGAAACCACCACACCGATGTGTGGGCCGGGATAGATGCAAAAGCTAAGGGATCTGTCATCCTTAAGTGCCACATGGCAAAATAGTTATAAGACGGGACGCGGGAATTTAAAGTTACGCGCCATTGCACTACAACTCTTCCCGAACACCTATCCACCAATATCTCGCTGCATTTAAGTCATATTCTGCCATTTCCGAATCGGACACACTTGTGGAGCTCAGTACCTTCTGATGAGGCGCTCCTTGGAGCCTTTCTGCGAAGACTCATTGGTCCCTGATGCTGTACGCCACTATTTTGTTGAATACTCCAGTTCGAGGAACGTCGTTTTAGATACCTATCCTGCTGCTGGGGGCAGCGTGATCGCTACTACTGGTCCCTAGTTCCGTTGCGGGTGTAGGAGCTTCTGCACATCAGATTGTGGTTTGGTAGAGTTTGGTTTCACACTTATATGTGTTTGACGTTTAGATCATGAGGGAGGTAGGTTTCCCTGGGGCACCTGGAGGCACCACTAAATATTTTCTGTACAAATTGTTTTTGTTTATATTTAATAGTTTAAGTTAAATTATTTTTCTTAATTCGTGTATCATTAAATATTCTTTTGATTACGGTGGCTGTAACCTCGTCGGTTGCCGCCAGAAGAGAGTTACAAAAGAACCACCTTAACTTCATTTTGGTATTTTGAAGCTTTCAACAATCTCCGTAGTTATTAGGTGCATGTAAAACAACCATTTAAATTATTGCTACCCATTGAAATTTGATGTCAATAGGTTAAATATTATTTCATAAACTGTCATGCCTGTTTTTGATATGTTCTCATGTGGTAGAGTTTGGTTTCACACTTATATGTGTTTGACGTTTAGATCATGAGGGAGGTAGGTTTCCCTGGGGCACCTGGAGGCACCACTAAATATTTTCTGTACAAATTGTTTTTGTTTATATTTAATAGTTTAAGTTAAATTATTTTTCTTAATTCGTGTATCATTAAATATTCTTTTGATTACGGTGGCTGTAACCTCGTCGGTTGCCGCCAGAAGAGAGTTACAAAAGAACCACCTTAACTTCATTTTGGTATTTTGAAGCTTTCAACAATCTCCGTAGTTATTAGGTGCATGTAAAACAACCATTTAAATTATTGCTACCCATTGAAATTTGATGTCAATAGGTTAAATATTATTTCATAAACTGTCATGCCTGTTTTTGATATGTTCTCATGTCATCAATCGTTCAATATTGACATGACTTCTTTCTTTAGTCTATATTTTAAGCTTTTTCACGATTCCGGTTCTTCCAATCCAACTATGTAATCTCTTCACCTGCCTTTCTATTCCCTCATTCTGTGGAAATGAATAAAATGCTCTCTCTAATTACACCAACTTCATTTTTTTTTCTCAACCCAATCACTATTGCCTGCAAAAGCGTTTGTCAACACCTCAGACAGATTCAAAGAAAATAAATGGAACTCTTCAACATACAAACTATACATCCACAATACTCCTTGCCTTGTTGTAAGAGTCTGGTGTGAAAGACAGAAATCTCTTTCATCCAAGACGAATAGCTGTCTCCTGTTGATTTTTTCCATATTCTTGTCTATTATTATTGGTATATTGAAAGTCAATCTATCATTACATGACTCCTTTAATTGCCTACATGATTTTTCACTCATTTCAATCAACGGAAAAAAAATGTATCATTTATACCATCTATTTCCCTCTTTTCGATACCAAGTGAAAATACCTATAAATATAGAATATTAGATAAAGATATGTATATATATATACGGTTATACAAAGTTACATGTGAGAAAGAGAGACATCTGGAACTAGCGAATTGGTTATATGCATTCCAAAATATTGGTTGAATCCTAGAATTTCTTGGAAGTTTTTTTCTTTTCTCGGGAAAATAAAAAATATTTTACCAACAATTTCATCATTTTGTATTGTTTTCAATATAAAAATTATATTAAATGACAAAGGAATTATGATAAAAAAAATATCTCATTGAAAACAAACCAAAAGAAATTTCTTGTCGGTGATCTTCGATGTTGTTGATGTAACGGAATTGTATCACAAGATAATTCGAGTAAATATATCATCATTATATACCTTCGCATAAATGCTTAATGCCGGCATATTCGCAAATGAAACGGCATTTTTGTCTTCGTTACTTGAATAATCATTGTCACTCACCAATTTTTCTTAAAATCTTTTTAGAAAATCCAGCATATAAAAACTAATCACACATTACTGAATCTGAAAAAGAAATGCAATAGAATATCAGAATCAGCCATTCGTGTAGGTTGCTAAGTCCCCTCCTTAAAGCCTTGTTGCGCCTGAGTGTGTGGTCAGTCTGCTCTTAAATTGTATTTTTTTATCTGCTTGAAGAGAGTCACTAGTATGCAGCAGCTGTCATAAACAAATCTCGCTTCAAATTCATTGTTCCTCAATTGCTAGAACAACTTTATTTTATACTCTGTTTATAAATTGGTTACTACCATAAATAGATGGAATGTATACAAGATTTTAGAAGCCAAGAAAAAGACAGCAATTTATAAATGAAAAGTACTGCGAAACTTTGAATGCAATGTGTACAATGTATGTGTCTCCTTCTTGAGAGCATAATTGGGCTATAAATTTATGAAGATGAAAATTATATGGAACTTAATTTTGTATTCAGAAAAGGCGACGTTTATTCTACCTCGATGAGCTGGTGTAGCATCAAGTAACACAAGATTATCCATGGTTTATGACACTAGTCAGGCGTTCCTTCGTACCAACCTTGTATGGCAATGAGATCATCACTCAATGGTGAAAACTGAGGGAGTGGAGACTGAGGAGAGAATATAAGTGAAATGTTGTGCAATTGCAAAATCTTCAACCTTCGCGATAAAATTCTTACTTAGAAGCTAACAAATAAAATAACGAACCGCCCTGTGCTGTATAAAAGGTGGTTCCCAACACTTCTACCCATAAAACTTCACTTCTCTGTTTCAACCTACAGTTGATCCCACAAGGAATAGAACATTATCTTCCCTTCTAATGAATGAGCCTGGAGAACTCACAGGGTGAAGAGAGGCAACCAAAAGACATATATGCAGTCAAACAGCCGTTTTCCACCATAAAACCTAACCCTCACCCCCTTAAATCTTACAACATCCCTGTCGCGACCTTTCCTCTCGCCCCTAAGCTACCATGTGGATGTTCTCTTGACCCCTACCAAAGCCCCAATGTACTGGGCTCATATATCTCCTTACCTCCACAGAAGAGAGGTTAATTAAGTTTGTACTTCTTAGTATTTACGCTTTTTATACTTCTTTATCCCTGGAGCTTCATAATACACACAATCTCATTATGTAGAGTTGACAATGATTCTTTTGTCTTTGCTATCATCCATCTTTTCAATATTACTCTTTCTTCATTGAACTTTTTTTCCTTCTTTCAGTCTGATGCGTTTATCTTTCTCCATTGATTGTTTACCTGTCTGTTTCTGGATCAGTCACTCACGGTGTTTACCTTTATATGAGTCGAGGGAATGTTCGATGGAAATCAATACGGTACTTATCAGCTTCCTTTGAACTTAAAAACCATCTTTTCGGAGTCGAATCGTCCTTCTTTGTGTCATCTTTGTTTAATGAATTTCACTAACTTCCAACACTAATTTCTTATGATTGAATTTGTTGATTATTTGAACAGTCATTATTTCTTTTCGCTGCTTACCGGTAAACAATAATAATATTAGATACATAACAAAGGTTAAGATCGAAAGAGAACCACGGGTATGGACTTTTCGTAAATACATACCAATCTGGCTAGTTAAGGCTGCACCAAGTTTGTTATTAAATTTCAATTATTTTATTACTAGCGTATAGCAAGGACCCCACATCCAATGTATATTATAGTAAGAGATCTGTCAGAAGGAAAATATAAGACGGATCTACCTGGTCAAATAGGCTTTTTTAAGGAAGCAAACGATGGAGTCATCTATATTCGATCCGCAGATATTGACTCCAGAAAAGGCGGGTCAGCTTTCCCGAGAGAAACAGCTCCCTGGAAGGGTATACGGCTGTTCCAACTATAAAGACTCGAGTTCGCCGCTCTTCAGGCACCACATGTTACATCTAATCGAATAACCGTACGTCAGCTGTTTACTGTTTCCTTAGCTTGTTTCACTACCAGCATGAACACACCAATCTCGAATACGGCTCTGCGAACTTCATCTGGATGGTGACTGTAGCCCTACAACTTGGCTCCATTAGTGTATTACCACAAATCGAAGCAATCGCATACTCAAGACCTCAACGCACCGTTTCGGCTCGAGCAAGTACTCTACACTCAACCATGATATGAGGCAGTCAAGCCTATCACCACGATCCTCCGCTTGAGAAAATGCAACTATTGTGCTCCGTGTACATACATCCATTACACACTTTAAAAGAGCAACCCATTGAAGTGGTAGATATCTTGCAGCCTCAATCTGATTACGATAAGCATCTTATAATTTCATTTCGATATACTGCAATCTGTTACTTCAACTCGCCCTCTTCTTAATCTACAGTTATGGACGCTAAAGAGCTTCAAATGAACGCCAAGATCGCCTCCTGGTAAGCTCCTAGTTCAAGCATCGATTTGTCTCCAGTGCGATTGCTTACGATTAGAAAGAAGCAGATTTCAACGCTTCAGCGCGCACAATGAAGCTGAGACTTTTTAGTAAGGGTCTCAAGTCAAGAAGGACTAGGCAGCAACCTCATCTAACCAAGAAGCACCTTACGGATAGATTTCACTCTTGCAGGAAATATAAAGATTGGACTGTTGAAAACCAAGGCAAAATGTGTGTCTTGACCACCGTAAAGCATCTGGACACTCCATTTCTAGGGTTACTTCTCATCTAAGGAAACTGGAAAATTAACTTGTTTGCCCAAGAACACTGCTATGAACTCAAAATGGTACCAAAACGTGCTTCATCAGAAACTCTTTCCACCAGTTCAGGACAAATTTTGGATAATAACTGTATTTTGCAGCGGGATGGCACACATTGTCACAACAAAAAGCAGTGACAAAGTTTTTGGCTGAAAATATCGTCGAATTTTAGGACCTTAGCCCGGAAATTCACCAGATTTGAATCCTATAGAGAATTTGTGGACGATGATCGAACTGGTGGTTGATAAACAGAAGTCCTCCAATTAAAATCATTTGCAGCTGCTTATTGAACCAAAATGGAGCAATATTAGGCAAGATATCACAAATTGAGATCCAGTAGGGAAAAACAAATTGAAGCAGTCTTAAAGAACAAGACATCATAGTGAATATTAACTACACTGATCAAATTACTGTATTTATTTATAAAATTGGTTTGAGCTCTATTTTTTTTGTATATTTACCTTCAAATTAAGATATAAACATACTAAAACAAAATTTAACGTTTGATTAGTTCAATTAATTTTCTTATAGGAAAAATATACTAGTCTCTAAACTTTAGGAAAAAATATACTAGTCTCAAAACTTTATGAATAATATTCTAGTCTCTAAACTTTAAGAAAAAATATACTAGTCTCTAAACTTAAGGAAAAAATATACTAGTCTCTAAACTTTAGGAAAAAATATACTAGTCTCAAAACTTTGGGCTTTTAGGGTTAAAATTATGTGCTCGCTAAAAGAGAGCACATTAGTGGGATCCTATCAACCAACCATTGCAAATATATCTTTTAAAAATAGTTATGAAGGCTCGCATTTCGTGGGTGAGTGTCAGAGCCAAAACGAAAGGGTTTTATACGACATTCTTCGTAGACTTAGGTGAAACTGGCTCAGGAAATTGAAGAAGAATTGAAGGACATAATGGGACATTATTGGCTTGTGATGTTAGAAGGAAAGGAGAAAAAAAGGAGAAGAAAACGATCACATATCATATAATCTGATATCAAGATATAAATGACACACTTAATAGTAATCCAAGCCAACATACCTCCATCTTCCTCACATGAAAAAGTTGTGCACATCTATCCAGCACTCACAAAAGTAAATACACGAAGAAGCAATCAGTTCAATATGTTTCCTGGGGACTTGAATGAGAAACTTGTGGAACAAATTCGCTACAGTTGATTGGGAAAATTCACAGCATGTGAAGGTAATATACGTGAATTATGTTAGTAAAATTTTAAGAGAGACCATATCTTTCCATTATGAAGTGTTTAGAAAATAGACAGCAGTTGCCAGACTGAAAAAAATGAGATAGATTCTCTTCAACAAGAAAAATGTTAATAAGATCATTTATCAGCTCTTTCAACACAGGTAGCAACCACAAAATACTCGAAACCAAGTGAATAATCATAAAAAACTGTAGTAGAAATATCAAGGAAAACTATTTTACAATGTACAACATTCGAAAATAACATAAGGTCATGCCATACTAAAATAAATACTTTTTGATAAAGGATGGAACATTTAGAGAAAGGAACTAATCCAATGAACTCAACCTACTTATTAAAAAGAACTCTGGAGAGAACTTTGAAGTTCATGTACATATACATCATGAAGTTCATGTACATCACAAATCAGTAAAACAGATGAAACTACACCTAACATTTGGCAGGCAGCGAACGGACACGCCAAAGGATAAACAGGGAAACAAAATATTAGACTGATGAAATATAATTCACAGGCAAAATATTCTCTCAGGAAATGTCCTCGCATTAGAGTAATAGCCACCATACATCATCTGACACCTTCTTAGTAAATGAGGAGAAGGTACCTTTAGTAAACGGGACAAAGTTGTACGCGCATTTAAGAGCATGAAAAAACGGTACCTAATCATTGGTAGTATCGGCTACTATTCGAGCTTAAAAAGGCTAGCGGTCAACAACTTACTGTACTAGTTGCTAGAAGGTTTACAGGTTTGAAGAGAAGATTAAAATAGAATGATGAAGCCGTTCGGATGAAATTTTTCTTTAAAAAAGGCGACAGGAAAGACAAAAAAAACTACCGGACGATTAATCTCGTATTAGGAATAGAAAAATTACGTTTTAGTCATAACCAACATATGAATACAAACACTCAACTGCAGATATCTACTGGAAGAGGCAAGTTTCACAAGTCAAAAAATAATACCTACGAATCAGGGACGACATGAGAGCCAAAAGTTCTGTGGGGGCACAATTAGAAGCCCAAAAAAATCTAAGAGGCATAATTTCATAGATTAGATGCTAATCCACTCAATTACAAGAATACATTTGACTCATACTAAAAAGATTATCATAACTAAATTGTATAGTATTAAAAATAATAGTTATAAAAAGAATATATATTAAAAAGTCCGGATACAAATAATCTGAAGGGGGCACGTGCCCCTTCAGTTTCTATTGGTATGACGCTTATGCCTACGATCTTCTCAAGGTTTTTCAACAATTAATGCAGAGAACAAAAGAATAAAAAATATATCTCTACATATCATTTGTAAACTGCAAATAGTTTTTGACACAGTAAACATACATTGAGTTTTATGAGCTCTACATAAAAAGGAATTAAAAAAACTTACATTGACCTACTATTAGGTATATATACAGTCATGCAAAATCTTTATTTATGTTCAAGTCACGTTGTTTTAATGGCAATGATTTGCCTCATCGTCGCTTGATCGGGCAGGCTGGGGGACGCTCTTTACCCACGCTAAAGTAACTGTATCCATAGAGCTTTAATAGCCCTGAATAGATCTCTGCCAATTGGCTATTTTAACAGTCCAAAACAAGTAAAATTAAATAAAGATTCCAAGTACTTTCCAACTTTATTTCAAGTTCATTATCAAGGAATGACCAAAAAATCAGGAAACTGCAATATATATGCAAAGGGGAAGAGGAAAGAGAACGCCTAAAATAAACAATTAAACTAGTCATAGATTGAATTACCAGCATATAGGAAAAATAGCAGGAGCGATAAGGGGCAAAAAAAGAGATAAATACAAAATAAGATGATTAATATCAGGTAGATTTAAATATTAAATGTTTGCCCAGAAGGTTGTAAATAACACAATAACATTAAAGGAGGAAGATAAGATCAGAAAGGAAGAGAAATAGGGGAGGTCAGGAGTAAAATAAAATAGAGAGGAAGATCAGTACACATCTAATAAAATGTATCGGTCTTCCCATAAGTACTGTCTGGGAGTTAAATAGAAAAAACAAGTGATCAAATCTTATATTTTATTGATATAAATTTGCGAATGTATTGTCTATTATTATCTATGACTAATTCTTTCCATCTACTTATAAACTTTTTAATCCAATTTATGAAAAACTCGTTCGGTTTCGAAGAGAAGAATTCTGAAATGTTGGTTTTGACTTCCTCTTAGCTTTTGAGAGTTAATCCATCCCAATTATTCTGTAAACTACGGAACAAATAGTTGTTTGAAAGAGTAAGGTGGGAAGAATAAGGTGAAGGACCAATTTCTTCCCAGCTAAGAAGTTCGATCTTCTTTGATGTGATCTTTGCAGCATGAGGTCTTGCATTGTCTTGATGAAAGACCACTCTTTTTCGATTTACTAAAACAGGTCTTTTTTTCTTCAAATCAGCGTCTAAATGCTTTATTTGCTCTAATTGGTCAGAGTAGACTTGAGCATTAATTATTACAACGGTTGGTAGCAACTCAAAAAGGATGACTCTTTTGCAATTCCACCTTTTTAAGCTGTTGAAGATAAAGGTGAACAGTTGTAGGGTTTGAACCAAGCTCCCATGTCAATTCTTCAACTGATACTGCAGGATCTTCTTCAAGTAATGCAACAAGGAGCTTTTCATCAAACTCAACTGGAGGTCACGTTTGGGCTTCATTTTTACAGCTGAAATCTCTTTATCTGAATTATGCAAACCCTCTTCTGGAGGTTCTTTCATTCAGGCACTCTTATCCAAAAGCTCAGAGAATATTTCGATTCGCTTCAGCTGCTAATTTCCATTTTTAAAAAACTCATAAAGCATTATATGCCTTTAATGCTCCTTAGATATTTCCATGTTTTGAGGGATATAAGTAGTAAAATTTTAATTGTAAAATCCGGCAACATAAAATTCAATTAGTTTAAACGTGTCTAAATTCATATAAATATTATTTGACGCCAATTGACTTTCCAAAATACTGAGAAATTTTAGATAAATTAAAACCGGACAGAACTTATGGGATGAACGATACAAACATACGTATACATAAAAGTGCAAATATATAGATGCAAACGCACATACCCACACACATATATATATATTTATATATATATATGTGGGTGTATTCTCTGGCTTGTATAGATTCGATGGCTAATTATAGATTTCATATATACAACATTCTCTAAAATTTGAATGTGTAATTAATTATATATATATATATATATATATATATATATATATATATATATATATATATATATTTATAATTAATTAATTACACATTCAAATTTTTAGAGAATGTTGTATAAATGCAATTTATAATTAGCCATCGAATCTATACAAGCCTGAGAATTTACTGATGAATGTCGATTCATTAACATTACGCGCAATAGTATCTTTAACATGAAAAATAATTAATTTTAGTTGAGTTCCGATCGATGTTACTTATGGTTAAGTTGTGACATTGTACATAAAAAGAACTGTTCTCTTATCCACGTCGAACATTATATTTGTGTTGAGATATACAAGTTGGCAAACATTTACTAGATTGCCCAAAGTAATATTTAGAACAATTTATACATTTTACGCAATATACATTGCCAATGGTGAATGGAGCATTCTACTCTAAAAGTTTATAAATAGTATTTTTATGGTTAAATACAATAGAAGGGATAGTAGCAAAAGCTGGATTGAAATTGAGTACGAAAATATTCATTTTATTAAGAGGACGTTGAGGTGTGAAAGGGTAAAAAGCCTTTTTAGCTAACTCATGGCATTTATCAAGGAAATAGAAAGGATAGCAAAGATTGTGGCAAAGAATTCTGGGTTAGCCACGCGAAGCGCATGAAGATATATGGTGATCAGGTAATGGCTTCGCCACTCCCCACCTACCGGAAAGAGCTTGCGCTTTGCTACTAGGATTAAAATTTAAAATCTTAAAAAAAGCAGCCATGGTTAAATTTTTATAAATTTTCTGAACGTTGCCAACTATAATAATTTTAAAATGGAACTCAAATTAAATTTCCCCCTCTTTCAAAATATCACATGGCTAAAATATAGTTATCATTAACTCTATAATTTAAGAAGGGGAGTTTTTTGAGTATTTGAAAAATAATTTCATCTTAGTTTGGTTATGACTTATGTTTTTTATCAAAGTTATTTCTAATAATTCTTTTATAATATAAAAAAAAACAAAAATGGTGAAGTTCAGAAATAAATATAATTATCGAAATTTTGTGAAATTTTTAAAACCCAAAGAATTACAAATGGTGAAGTTCGGAAAACTTATTTTTATATATCTTCTTTAACTCTACATTTTAGCAACGTGATATTTTGAAAGTGGGGTAATTTAGTTTAGAGTCCCTTTTTAAAATTATAATAACTGGCGAAGTTCAGAAAATTTAACCATAATTTAACCATGGCTGCTTCTTTTTAGATTTTAAATTTAAATCTTATTAGCGAAGCTCAAGCTCCCCCTGTAGGAAGGGGGGGCAAAGCCATTGCCTGGTACAAAAAGATATATAAAAATAAAATTTTCTGAACTTCACCATTTGCAATTCTTTGAGTTTAAAAAAATTCATAAAATTTCGATACATATATTTATTTCTGAACTTCACCATTTTGTTTTTTGATATTATAAAAGAATTATTAGAAATAACTTTGATAAAAAAACATAAGTCATTTGTCCACTAAGGAAAAAAACATTTATTAATTTTTCACCCATTTTCAAACATCCCGTTATACAATTATAGAGTCAGTGATGATGATGATGATAAAAACCGACTTTTTAACTTTAATATGATAAAAGGAGTAAATGTGAAGAACTAGTCGACTTACGATAGACAGATATTTTGAAAACAGAAGGATTCCGGTGTATTAATATATCGAAAAAAGGAAGGGTTGCGTTCTGTTCTAATTCAAAAGAAAATTTAATAGAAGGTACAAACGAGTTAGGTTTCTCCAAGCGATATTTATACTTGCAGAATTGGGATATCATCCATATAACGAAACCAATTAATATAAAAATAAACAATGTAGGGAGGTATACCGTTTCAAAAAATTCTACATATATATAAGTTAGATAAAACGTGGGATAAACAGTTACCTATATGCAAATCAACAATAGAGGGGAGGTAAACGTTTCAAAAAATTCTATATATAAGTTAGGTAAAATGGGAGACAGCAGTTACCCATAGCTATAAAAAGTAAAATCTTTAGTCCTAAAAATGAATTAGGGGGCAGAAAGAAATAAACGTTACACACTTTATTTTTAAGAAATTGAAATAGGTCATCGACCGGAACTTTGGTAAAAAGAGAACAAACATCAAAGCTAATAAGAGTGTAGTTTTAAAAGTAATGGATGACATTAAGTTTTTCTATTAGGTTAGAACTATATGGGAATCAGAGTTACTTCCTACAAGAGGGATAAAGTAATTCCTTACTATAGGTGGGCACGATAACCGATAAATCGATAATTGATAAATCCAAAATTATAATACAATATTGATAATTGACTAAATATAGCGTTATTTTATAATACAATAGTAAAAATATTTTAATACTGTTTCTTAGTTTTTTACCTGGTGAGGCTCTCCTTCATCTCCTAATAGGTTTTGAGGATCCTCCTCACAAATTGGACCTACATATTTCTGCCCCTAAGGCACACGCGGCTCGCCCCTGTACTAAACTGGAACCCAAAACTGAACTGAAATTATCGATTATCGCTAGTTTGGAACCAAAAGTATCGGCGATATCGATTAATCGATAACGCGGAAAAAAATATCGAATAACCCGATATCGTTATCGGGATAACGCTCACCTATGTTTTTTACCCATTTCGATAATACATATTAAACAAAACTCACAGAACTGACAAAATGGCGTAAAGGATTATTGGGTTTCTGGTTCTTAACAAGGGCATAAATCTAAGGTAGAGAAGCATTCATGGATTTAAATTTAGAAATGAAGTCAGGATAATGTTCAAGAATAGAACGCAATTTTGTATTAAAATTACCATTAATTTGTTCTAAAGGATCTTTATTCAAATGTACATAGGTAGTCATCGTTAGTTAATTCATTCATTTTATCACAATGTGTGTTTATCTAAAATGACTATAGCACCAGATCTGTTGGCTTTGGTTATATGAAGAGTAGGATTATTCTTGATGTCATTTATAGCATGACTCAGGTTTAAGGGATATTAGAATGTGAGAAGGTAGTTATAGAAAGGTACACGAAACCGAGTGGATTCCCCAAGTTCCACACCGCGTCGGATGTTTCGCTCTGCCTAGAAAATCGTATCTGCAGGCTTTCCTTTAAAGATAGCATTAACTATGCTTCTTTTTGGATCTGGAGAAAGCTTATCTATGATACTGCATGGTACAGTATCATGGACACAGTGCAGACGATGTGGGCGAGGGGAAGACTCCCAATTTTCATATTTTTATACCTACGAAATCGCGCATTCCGCATAAGTGTGTGAGGAGCTCTAATGGGACAGGATGAGGGTGCCCTGCAGCGAAGTGTCCTCAGTGTAACACACTTTGACCAGAGCATCAAAGGTATCGCTTTTGTGCTGTCGCGAGATGTTCTAACTGGGTTCTACGTATACGGCCTTGCGATCTCTTTTGATGCAGCTCAAATGCCAACTCTGGAACGATGACTCTAGCATGCATTGAACTACATCTCTCCCTGTGCCGAAACGTACAGGTTTCGGTTATCCTTAGACAAGACTAATATAGTGCAGTTCTGTCACCATCCAGGGCTTCAGTCCCACCTGATATCGTTCTTTAAGGGACTTCACCTATAGATAGTGGACTTGCCCCTTTACATTCATCTTTTTTTGGCAGACGCCTCACCTTGTTGTCCATATTCGCAGCATTAAGGTCTACTATAGCCGCCCAATGGAAATTCTTCGTTCCATGACGTTCAGCAATGGGTGCTGATAGGTCTGCCGCTCTGTTGTTTTATCGTTCCTTTTTTCGATCAAAGATTGACTACAGATACGAATTTTATGCATCCGCATCTTAGCCTGAATTGTGGAAGGTGAACGGGATCCACCACACCGGTCTCCATCTGGTGACCTTTGCCATCCGCACATCCTATATTGAGACCTTACTTGATGTCCCTTGCCTTGTGTCGTGCTCAGTACTTTATGCGCTTATACACGCGGGGCGTCGTTTCCATCAGTCGCCAATGGCTCTCATTGCATCCGCGGTCGATCTTGACGGTACCTATGCCTCCGACAGATGCCAATCACACCTTAACCCCTTCATATTTAGGGCTAGGACACTCGTTTGAGAGCTGGCTGAATCTCTTGGAAAGGCCTCTAGTTCTGCTCCTGACGCCAGAGTGGGTTGTATCACCTCTGACTATCTGTTGCCATGCCTCTCCTCTCAAAGATTCAAGAACGCCTGGCTTATTACATTCAGCATTTTTGGAGCATACTTATTCTCACGCTGGATCCATTTCAGTGTACATAGATGGTTCCAATTCAGAAGAGATGCTGGGTTTCTAAGCTGTATCGCACCTATTTAAATTCACCGGTGCTCTACCAGGTGCTGCGTCTGTCTTCATGGCTGAGCTGGCTGTAATATAGCGCTAGGTAGGAGAGATACCGTTGTGCCACGGTTACCGCAAGCCGGGTAGATGTCGATATTATCTTCTGATTAGTTCCTGGACATGTAGGAATTGCGGGGAATGTGCACGCCGATGAAAGAGCTAAACAGTCCGCGAGGACTGAGGCATCAGACCATCGGTTTTATCTTCTTTACACTGACTACAGGACAGGAATCAAATCTACCATCCCAGCTTTCTGGCAAAAAAAAGATGGAAAACGGCCGATGGAAATTGAGGTTTGCGGGCCATAATGGCACGACTGTTCCCATGGACCTTCCGTTCTATATTTTAGCGTCCTTAGGTCACTTTTGGTCGTCTTTGAATTGGGCACATTCGCGGGCCTCAGAGGCATTTTATGGGGGCGCTCCCATGCACCATACTGTGGCGACTGCGTTGTTCCTCAGACTACTCGGCAGAATCTTGTTGAATATCTGTCTTGGAGATCTAAATGCTCGTTGCACCTGAGCGTGTTTCCTTCTTCTTTCTCCTGCTGTTGTTGATTTTTCGCTTATTGTTTTTTGTTTGCTATTTTTATTTGTGTGTGTATTGTTTCTGTGTGAATTTAAAGATAGGCAAGTAGTAGGATGATTCTTTAATTACAGTGGCTTATGCCTTTGATAGCACTTTCTTGATCGGTGCTTGAATAAAAATTCTCTAACACAATCGCAAAAGAGATTCGCAATAACTTGATCCAAATAAAGTCTTCCCCTCCAAAAAAAAAAATAATATGTGCACAGCTAAAGATCATGGTACCCTTATAGGAGGAAGTACTTGGCAGTAGTCCCAATATTGCCAGAAATGGTAGAAAATGCATCTAAATCTACAAGCAAAGTAGCCAGCGCTTAATTACTCGGATTCGCATCCTCCTTCTTCACGATAATACACGTCTTCGTGTCTCAGGAATGACAATACAGAAATAGAACCCGTTAGATGGATATCGAGGTTTTGCCTTTCCACTTCATTATCCAGACCTCTTTCTAATAGATTGCTATCTCTTTAAAGACTTTGAGGACATTCTTTTAAAGAACAAAGGTTTTATACCTGAAAAAGCTGTGAAATTGCCTTCAAAGAATTTATTCGGCAACGGGACTGAATTTTGTTGAGAGGCGAAAGCTGCCCCCTCGTTGCAACTCGGCAGAAATGTATTGAAGCAGCACGAAATCATTTTCATTAATAACTTATTTTGGATAACTAGTTCATAAACGTCTAGTCCTTGTAAATAAAAACCGAAATTAATTTCTGGACAACCTAATGTATCATTAATATTACGATAAAATCCTACTTAACATCACCACTCTCTATGAAATTTTAAAAAAAGGTTCCCACGCGCAATTATTCCGCCCATATCACACACGAACGATTTTATAGCCGCACCCGTTGGCTCTAATAGACACGTACAAAATTGTTAACATTAATAAAGTGGAGATTAAGGTCAGATTAAGGGTCATGCAGTTAATTAAATAACTTTATGGACATTCAGATAATTTTAATCAGTTTTCGAAATCGCCTTTGTTCAGAAGTTGCACTGGAATATCTGAGTTGTAGGTTCTGGATGTAGGATGTCAAAAGTGTATCGTGTGATCTTGTCATGTGAAGGAAATTTCGAGGAGTTTTTGTCCTTTACTCCTAGGTAGACGATAACATTAAGTCGTATTTAAGAAATTTATGGAGGTATACTATCAAATTATATTTAAATGAATGTTTCAATTAGAGATAAAGTCATACATAGTTTATATTTGAGTAAATATTACATTAGTGCCTATTATTTAGATTATAAGTGAGTCGGTAGCATATGTCACTTCTCTTCACTCTTATTTTGCTTACAAAACAGTTTCAAAATTATCTTTTAATTAGTTGCTTATTTTATTTATAGAGTTTCTCCCAATAATCGAGCAAAACTCTCTCAACAATAAACATCTCGGGGGGGGGGGGGAATATACCTTTTCGATATCTGTTCCATATCTTGTATAATCAGGATAAATCCATCATCAGTTCCTCTTCTCATGAGGACCAACTTAATCCTACCTGCATAGGTACTGGCTTCATTGGGTAATAGAGAATATCTTATCCACAGCCCCAGCCCCTCAAGTAGTCTACTTAAGCTATAAACTTTCGACTCATCCTCATTTCTATAAATCTTTAATTTTACAAACATCTTCCGAAAGATTATGGCACAAATTCCCTCGTTTACTTTTGCTAAATTGAAAACAATAAATAAAAATACAAAATTGCCACCTAATTTCTTTGCTTGAACTTGTTCGAAACTCATTAAGGAGTTTAAAAGGTCCCGATTGGTTCTCTTCTCACCCACTTTGGTACCAAGAACAGAAAATTTATTACTTCAATTTTCATACGATCCATATTTCAAGCCAGGCTAATTTAACGAACGGTTTGGGCTCTTGTAAGCATTATGCACCCCGTTCTGAAAACCTGGAAACCAGACCTGAACAGTTCTCGATGTCTGACTGGAGATTTATAAGGAGGTTTACAGAGCTTTAAATTAAATTCCTCTTAATAAATACCCAAACCATTTTTTCTTTCATTTTCATCCACGCCATGGTACATTGCTTCGTAAATTTTAAACCTTTGCCTACCATAACATCCTTAATTTTTTCTTCCTTCTCTCTTAATAAGAACACCGGTTGGGTGGAGTATTGGTGAGTTGAACATCAAAGAAAAATTATATAGAGAAAGAGAGTTAGGTGGATTTATTTAAGCGGAAAAGTAGTATTAATAGTTCACTGCTATGATAGTTTTACAGTTACAAAATAATATAAATAAATCTGGAAGAGAAGAAATAAAAAAAATTATTTAAAAGGAAATTTGATTTTTATAATTAGAAAAATATAATTGGTATGATTTAAGGAGGGTCAGTTTACATGTATGTATGTATGTATGTGTGATAGGGATAATCTCTATACGATCTCTCTGTGGGTCGTAAAATGCGACTAAACTTGGATATGGGGCCGATAGCCTTAGAAGCCACTCATCCGAAAATTTTGTCCTGCGAGAGCAATAACGGTACCTCATGGATGTGCGCCGACCTCACTTCATGGTGAGAACACATAGATGAAAACAAATGAATAATGAATAAGATCATTTAGTGTACATTTTTACTACTAAAGGCGCTCGCCCTGGCAAGACGCCAACTTTCCCAGGAAGGTGTGCAGCCCTTCTCCTTTCTCCCCTCTCGCATCGGTAACACGGCTAAATAAGATCATTGATAAAAAAGCTGTAATAACAAACTCTTATTAACTCAAAATGCTGAGGAATGTAGGGCACATTGGAATCACAGGAACTCACTCAAAGGTTATGAGAGAAATTCGAAGAAGGATTAAGGATGACTCGGTTATTATACCTTTGGCTATAGATCAGTCTTATGAAAGCCACAGACGGCGATGGGTCCTAATACAGCACGCGAAGGGCCTCGCCCTACGAATTATTGCCACCCAAATTATTAAAGCAATGAGTAACTACCTTCACAATGCCTGTGGCACGTCTGGGGAGCGCTCTAAATCCATGCAATACAAGTGGCTGGATCCAAAAGACCAATTAAAATTTTCATTCAATAACGAATATTAAAATAAAAATATGTTAGAATTTATCCTATATTGCTACAAATAATGTAAATTATTTCAATGCGACCCGGCAAGAAAAATATTGGTGCTCCCTTAGTGTGCGGTCTACATATATATACAAATTCACTCATTTGTGTGTGGATTGTAACAGAATCCAACATAACTACGAAAGGATCACCAAAGAATACCGCAAACCTGCCTGGGATGGAGATAGTGTTTATCAAAAAGCTTTAGAAGTTTGTAAAAGAAAGTATATATTTTTTACAAAGTACAAACTTTTACATTCTGCCCGATTATGCATTCAAGGGGATTTGGGTTGATCTTGAAAAGGGGGGACTCTATCCCCCTCGGAGATTTCAGAAGAGCAGAGGTTGTTGCAATCAAGCTCCAACAATCTTGTTTGCCCAATCCCTCCATTAGAGGAGATAAGAACCGTCAGCAGGAGTCTTAATCAAGGTTAGGAGGAAGGGAAGTACATTACTAGATCGTAAATACTCCACCCAAATGGTATCAAACATACCGCTTAGAAACCAAATCCCGCGACCAACTCCACCTTCCAAACTGCCCACACCGGAATAGAAAGGTGAAAAGGTCATAAAAGTAGGAAAAAAGAAGTTGCCCCGCAAAAACAGATTAGAAAACGAGAATGTAGTAGCTTGGGGTTGACTAAATTATTTTTCGTGTAGATTAAAACTAGACATTAAATCTTTACAATAGAGACTCCCTAAATATATACATCGGTTCTTGTATCAGAGCAACGATTTAGTCATATGTTGGAGCAAGGGTATGCATACTTATGCCATTCTCCCTGTTTTAGTTATTAGAGGGAGCGTTTGTTTATAGGAGCACAAATCTCCTTAACGGTAGCAGTTATTCTGATAATGGCGGGACTGGTTTTATACGACGCGGATAAATTAGAATTTGACAAGACGGGGGTCCTCAAGATAAAGAGAATTCTTGTTCAGTTTCATAAACATCTGCGAGAAGAGTACTACCAGCTGGATTTAATTGGTAACCATTATTGGCCAGAGAGACATTCGATGAGTTATGACAGAAGAACAGACAGTCATAGATAGATCGACAGACACATACAAACAAAAAATTAGAAAGAGGGGTTAGACAGACTGACAAGGGCTAAAAAAAGGAAATAACGTACCTGTGTGAGTGCTTCAAGGCATAGCAAAAGAGCATTAAAATGGTTGAAACAAACATTTATTCAATTTTCTCATCAAAAATGCATTTATTCTGATCAATGTTTGTCATAGGCGAGATAACTCTTGCGAATAGTATTTAATTCAATTATTTTAATCAAAATTAATCTCACTGCATCGTGAAAGTACGACTTCAAAAGACTTGAACAATCACTCCCATAAAGTTAGGTTGAACTCCGCTAAATCTGTCTTCACTCGCCCACACCTTTCAACCCAAATGACCGCCCTTCAGAGCAACGGAAGGCCGGGCCCTGTGGCTTCCTTGTCCAATCAGTGTTTATCCTTGAGGAGCAGCCCCTAAGCACCCTCCCTCACCTCCCTCCCATGTACACTTATCATACGCAATATCATCCATTCCCTCGTAGGTCATCCATTTCTCTTCCAAACACTCATTCAGATAATCAACTCACCATCCAATCTTTCGCTCACCCTGAAAAACACTCGTATATTTTCTTTACAAATCCATTTTGAGCCATTCTTCTTAGATATCCATACCACCTCATAACACTCTAGGCCACAATATCCTTCACATAATAGCCATCTTTACCCACTCTTCCTCATTCTACCTACCCTTCGTTTATCCATCATCCCTCTCAAGTTGTTCGAGCGAGATCTCTCCGTCTCTTTCCCTACCAGAGTCTTACTCCTATGTACCATCGTTACCGCCAGCATACTTTCATGGAGCTTCCAAGCAACTTCGTCATTCAAACCCTCAGTATTCACTAACGCTCTGATTACCTAAGAAGCTTCCTTACCATTTATAATTCTGTAATCGCAACTATCTATCTATTTATATATCTCTATATGTCTATCTATCTATAGCCCTCACCAATACCTCCTCCACTTATTTTACAAGTTTGTTCTGCTGACCTATTTTGGGGTGCCGGGTGCGAATATCATAAGGAGGAGTAGTCGCCAACCAGCTTTCGTCCATTCATCCCTAATAGGGGTGGAAAGGGGAGGAGTATGGTTCACCCTCTCTCCCTTTTATCTTGTCTCTAATTGAGGTGGTAGGTTTTAAATTCTCCCACACTTTTTTTCCTTCTACCCCAACCCCTCGCTTCTTTATTTTCCTTATATGTTCTTTTATTGAACTCACAAGAGGATGTGAAACGACATTTGGAGAATTGTGTGACTCTCCGACCTGAAACACTCATTTTGGCCTGGTAGCTTCAGTGCCTAGCGGAAGATGTGGCTATAAATCTTCCACGCATTTACACTTCTATCTTCACTTCGTTGCTATTGCGAATTTAATTCTAATATAAAAATCTTTCTAATGAGCGCAATCAGATATTTTAGGTGCAAGATTGGTATGCGATTTACAACGCACAAACTCTATTTCGGTAAGTGATTTACGGGGTAGTTTTTATTGATTTTGGAATAAATGAAACAAGTATATATTTTTTTCATTTATTTTTGAATTGTGAAGAAAATAAAATACAAACTTGCCTAATTTTATCTATTAAGAGAACGCACACCTAACCTAGCCTAATCAAACTTAACCTAACCTAACCTCTAATCTAACTTAACCTAACCTAATATGGATATTTATTGTAAATAACACACATGTAGATCGCATGCCAAAGTAGCACCCTTTTTAAAACACTTTGCCTACCACATCAACAGATATATCCGCCTTCAGTTCTTGCATTTACCTTTCTCATATTTACCTTTATACAAAGGTACTTCCAGGCCTCAGACACTCTATCACTTTTCAATGCGCTACTATGCACCTACAAGAGTCATTACCACATCTTGTTACCATCTGAGGACTATATCTTTTGCTCCAGCTATCTTCCTAATTTTTATACCTTTTTCTGCTATCGCAACCTCTTCCATGCTTATGTCTTACATCCTCACATTCAGCACGGGAGTTACACCCCCGAAACCAATCATATTCACATTCACGTCATCTTCCATACCCAAGAAGTCACAAAGTGTGGATTTTCTCGTCATGCTCATCTTAGAAACTCACACTATATTTTAAATAGGTCTTAACGCCATCTTTTACCTTTAGTCCTAATTATGGGGTCCTGGTAAAGAATGAGGGAAATATAGACATGAATAAATAAAGAGTACAACAAACAAAATACAAGTAAAAGGATTAGTGATAAAATGGACTGCTATATCAGACATCGTCCACCATAAACCCAGCAAGCGGGAGAGGACATATGAAGCATTTTTCTGGCGTACATGTACATGCATACACACGTGGAAAAGAAAGAACCTAAGGACGATGGAGAGACTTAAAATGAGAAACTCCGTGATGGGCGTCTTTAGTCCGCTTGTCAATCCCATGAGTCTTGAAAGAATGACCAAACCGGGCTTACAAGTTACCCGCTACCCCCCCTCCATCCCTAGTTCTATTTGTACCCCTTTGTAAAGTCTTAAAGTGATTCTTATCGGAAAATAACATTTATCGAATTATGTTTTTTTTTCTCAGCCCTTCATTTAAAGCGCCCAGCCCAATCGACATTTCTGAATAATTTGGGGACGGGCGAAGATTATAAGTTCAAATCTCACAACTTTCCATGAGGAAGAGGCCGGAGGGCTCGAACCGTTCAAGATAAGACCTTGGAAGTTGCTGAAATCCAGGTCAAAATTGTTGGCAAAAGGGGTTGAGGAGTAGAAATATCCTCCTGTATGAGATAGAGGACAGTTTATTCTTTGGTCTAGGGAATAATGGGATTATGATCTACATCAATTCGAGTTTTTGAACGGTTTGAATACTATTTGTACCCCTTTTTAGGTGAAATTTGCGTGTGAAAGAATTGTAGGAATCAAAGATGAAAAAAACGGAAAAAAAAGTAATAGTAAAAAAAATGGAGATAGAAACGACCTTGCAATTTTCTTCAACTCTAGATGGTGAGGCCGTGACGGCTCTTTCGAAATCTCCAGGAACAAATTCTTAGAAAGTACAGGTACGGAAAAGTACAAATTCTTAGAGTACAGGTAAAGAAAAGTACCAATTTAGAACAAATGGCTGGGGTCTATTTGAAAGAACTTTAATGTGAATTTCAGAATGTAACCCAATTTCTTCAAGTTTTGTCTTTAAATGTCTGCTTAATTATGGTGACATGGAAACCATTACAGAAAACTACAGGGGTTGAATTCCTAAGGATGGTTTCGTTGGCACTCAAATTTTCTGCGTGATCGATCAATGCTACACGCAGATATCTGCAAAATTTAGATATCGTATCAATGGAGAAATTGCGTAAATTGAGATATCGTGTTGACCAAGATATTCTGTTGGATTTGAATTCGTGTTAATATAGATATAATGTAAACTATGATATTATGTTAACAGAGATTTAGCTGAGATATCCTGTTGACCAAGATATCCTGTTAATTTATATATCGTCTTTATATAGCTATTGTGTTAAGTAAGATATCATTTTGACCAAGATATCAAGTTAATCGGCATATCGTGTTGATTAAACTTCATGTTAATATAAACATTGAATTAATATAGATATCGGTTAACTAGATATCGTGTTGACCGAAATTTAGTGTTAAATTGGATATGATGTTGACTAAGGTATCGTGTTAATTTAGACATGGTGTTAATATATATATATATATATATATATATATATATATCGTATACAAAAGGTATCGTGTCATTTTTGGCTTCGTTTTAATATAAATATCGTGTTAGCTAGGATATCATGATAATCAAGATATTATGTTAAATGAGATGAAGTGTTTACTAAGATATACGAGAAGTGTGAGAAAAGTAACAGCACTTAGTGTATTGTATGGGCTCTGATTGGCATAGGCATTAACGCGTTGGATCAGCCTGTTAAGTACTATCAATAGACTGTATAATTGCATTCTCAGCTCAATGCCGCCATCGTCTGTTGTTTCAGGTGCCATGGTAAATAGCCCCTTAATTTCCAGAACGCCAAGCAATGGGCACAGAGCAACGAACCAACCTGAAGCTTCAGTTCTACCGTGGGAAAACTCCGTCAGAGGCACTCAACATGCTGAGGCAAGTGTACGGATATGAGACAATGGCGCGCTCACGGGTTTTCGAGTGGCACAAGAGGTTCAAAGAGAGACGCGAGGACATGGAAGACGACCCTACGGGGGGTGGGGAGGCCTTCAGCGAGCAGGAATGAGGCCATCGTTCGACGCGTAAGGCAGATGATGCATGGTGCTCGTCAGCTGAATGTTCAACTGACTACAAGTGAGCTTTGCATGAACCACAAAAGCGTCTGGATGATTACCACAGAAGATATTGGCATAGGGAAGATTTTCGCAAAGAAATTGTGGATGGTGCCAAACGATTACCAGAAGGAGCGTCGCATGTAGATATATCAGGATACCTTCGAGTGTCTTGAAACCAAACCAAACTTACTGGGGAGAATCATCACCAGGTGTAGAGAAATGGCTACATTAAGTATCCCGGAGGAGGATATGTACATTAAAGCCCCCTCCCCTTTGTGAAGAATCCGGAGAAGTGAGCCCCTATAAGGAGAAGCGTGGGAACGGTAGCCGGCGAATAACCGTAACTGCCTACCCTGTTTTGATCTCCCCACCACTTTGGGCAGTTGGAGCTAACATCTGTTTTAACGCGACCAAATAAGGCCCTTAAACGACGCTCTAACGATCCAATTACCTAGGAGACCCATAAACTCGTGGTTAGGTCACAAAAAAGCGGTGCTAGTCAAAGGGCACGCCAAAGAGTGGGGCGGTTGAGAGTCTCTCTAATTAGCAAGCCGACTTGGGCACCCCAGTGCCAACCTCTGCACTTCTGGCTCTCACCAGATGCGAACTCACCATTCACGTTTCCCTCCCTGTGGCCAGCCTGGTCACTTCCCCCTAAGATGAGGCGGTGATCCGCCTATAAATAAGCCCCGAAAAGAAAGAGAAAGATTAAAAGTCGATACGAAAGTAGAAGGATTAGTTCGTAAAGACTATTTCCGTGAGAAACGATAGGATCAGATTAAGAAAAATCGATCCCCCCCTTCCCAGGCCGAATTAACATAAATAGTCAATCTTTATATCGGTGTCATACCGAAGAATCGTTTACAGACATACAAGAAGTCTGCCTGGAGAAAAGTAAACCTGCTCACACTCGAGTGACTCTCACATCTTAAGCTCCGTAAGAGTGAGAGGAGAAGAACCCAGCCCCAACGAGGTTCCGTTCTTTAATTACGGTAAAAACTCACCGAATACCCCCAAATAAAGGGGAACACTCGACGTTGAAGAATCAGACACCAAGAGGCGTCAAGATCATTCCCAAGAGGATTCTTAGAGCGAATAGCACCGTAACTCTCGCAGTCTTCTTGAATTAACCAGAGGCAAGTGTGAAATAAGAAGTTACATCGTCGCATCTCTTTCTCGCCATACCACCTCGACGAAATTCAATCATCGGCCACAACAACACGCCAAAGCGAGAGATAAGCCCTCCAGCGACATTTGGCAATCCCCAATCCCTCCTGTCAAGTAAGTTACAAAGAACATTTATATTCATATTGCGATAGTAGGAGTTTAGTATGTTTCACGTTTTAAGAGGAGTAGAAACCATTGTTCGTGAACCCCGGGCATATTGCCTAGTAGACGAGAATACTTTAATTTAATGTTTATCTCAAATCAAATAGGGTCGCGATAAAAATACTAATCGGCAATTGGTCTGTTTACGTGTAGCCTATTTGTTTAGTTTTTGTCATCGCAGTCGTTACGATAGGCCTAGATGCCAACCGGAATAGTCGAGTTTAGCATTGACACAAGGATAGAAAGGTTATTATTGTTTGTTTTTCATAGTTAAGTATTACATTTAAAATATATGTTTATTTTGGGATAATTCCCGTGTTTTTTTTCTTATCTTTACGTGTTGAAGTAGCTCTTCCTTAAGAACAAAACAACCGAATTAGTACTCTTAGATCAAAGCCTACTTCATCAAAGAAGTACCTCACGTACCACAAAGCATACCGCGACAAAAGTGGTGTCAAGAGTGGAGTGATAAAAAGGGGCATCCTAATACAAAAGGTGGTGTCAGGTGTGGGGTTTTATATTAAGGGAGAGCCAACACGTAAAAGGAATACCAGGAATAATAGAATATTTGACGAGATGAAAATTCGTGAAGTTAGGGGTGGAAACAATCTAAAGGTAATTGTTAGGCCAAGTGGTAAGTTTCGTTGGTGGAGTAGGTCAGGCTTGATTTAAAACAAGTTAGATGACTGATATAAGCGTAGAGGCATCGTTTGAACTTCATCGGAAGCAAGGTCAAAGCCTCGGACTGGAAGGGACTGACCTGAGCTCGTATATTCAGGATAAAGAGAGAAACGAAAGAGAAGAAAGAAGGGAAAAGACGAAAATGGAAGCTGAAGAAAGATAGAAGATAAGGGCCAACGAAAGAGCTCTTATCTAAGACCAGTTGGATGCGTCAGTGGCATCCAAAACAGGAGTGTCACCAGCGGCGAGCATGAAACTCCCGGAGTACCGGGACGAAGAATATTTATGCTCATATCTCTCCTATTTTGAGAAAATATTCGAAGTCACTAATTGGGACCTAGAAGAAGATGGGGTCGCCAGACTGTTACCTCTATTCAATTGGAGGATGAGAGAGATATTTGTATCTTTACCCTCAGAAGCGACTGCGGACCTTCCACTTTCAAAGCCGAACTTCTCTCAGCAACAAACCTTAACCCGGAAGAATATAGAATGAAGTTCAGGCAGGGCCGTATAAGACCTGGACAAACATACAAACATTTTGGCTTTGAGTTTCATCAAAGCCTACATTTTTGGATGGAGTCAGAAGGGGTAGAGAACGAAGTCGCTTCGGTCATCGACTTTATGCTTAGAGATCAGTTACTAAGCACACTACCCCAGGAAATCCGTGCTTTCGTTAAGGACCGAAAAGCTTCTACCTTCAACGAATGTCTGGACGAGGCTGACCTCCACGCGGTAAATCATTGTTTATATCTGAGGAAGTAGAAGAAAAAGAAGGCTCCCTCCCCAAAGAAAAATGGGCTGCCAACAAGGCATTTGCAGAAGAAGCCCTTTAAGTTCTTACAGCAAAAGGAAATTATTAGCTAAATTTTGGAGGGCAAAAAATAAAAAAGAAGTTAAGGTTCCACAATCATCATACCCTAATACCGGCACGTATCCCAGGAAGCCCGTTACTTGTTATACCTGCGGGATAATAGGTTACCTGAGTTTCCAGTGCCCACAGAACTCCCGACTGAGGAAGGCCTCGAGACAACAGGTGCAAAACCTGACTGCCGCGATCACAGCAGGACAAGCTGATGCGTTTTCCGTCCTCACGCCAACATCCGAAGGGCCTCAGCAACAGGTAAACTTTCTATTCAACAAAAGTTCGCCAGCGGCCTACAATTTGAAGAGGGCACTGTTAATAGGTGCCGAGTATCCACTTTAGTCAGAGACACCGGATGTACGTGCATAGTGGTATCCGACAAGTTGCTGCCCCCAGTAAACCCTAACCATAAGAAATGCGCAATCGTCCACGACTTTTTAGGACGCGAAAATTGATTCCCCGTCGTGAGATGTCATATACAATGCAGATATTTCACCGGTTGGACGGACGTGGTAGTAGCTCCAATTAAGTTCTGTGCAGTACTAATCGGACAAAACCCCCAAATTCCCCAGCAAGAAGTAGCCCAACAAGTAGTCACCCAGGCACAAGAAGTTAGAGGAAAAAGCAACCTGCTGAGTTGACCTCGAAGCTTGCCCTTGAAGACCATGGGTTAAAATTGATGCCTTCGCTATTGCATAGAAGGAATTCCCCACTTTTAAACCTCTATGGGAGAAAGCAATTAAGGGTAAAAGTCACCAAGTGAAAAGAAAGAAGCCTATCCAATATATCGTAGAAGACTCACTTATCTACCGTACTATTAGCGAGGAGGATAAGGAGAGCAACAAAGCACTGTGTGTACCTCAATAATACATGCAAAGAATCTTTAATACCGCACATTATGGAATATTAGCTTGACACTTTGAGCACAACAAAACGGCGCAGCGGATATTCAGACACTTTTATTGGCCCCAGGCTGCTAAGGAAATTGTGACCTATTGCCGATCATGCGACGTGTGTCAGAAGGATCCATCCAGAGGACGGGTACTTCCCGCGCCATTACAAAAAGTGCCCATTATAACCGAACCATTCTTTCGAGTGGTGATGATTTGGTGGGATCAATCCCCCCCCCCCTTTAAGCGGAGAACACTCCTACATCCTCACCCTAGTGGATTGTGCCACCCGGTTCCCAGATACCCTGGCACTACAGAAGATTGACCCTATTCCCTGCGCGGAAGCATTAATTTCAATATTTGCACGAGTAGCCCTACCTGAAGAAATTTTATCGGATAGAGGGCACCAATTCACCTGAGAATTGATGGAGTATTTTAATAAACTACTGTTAGTCACGCCAATTTTTACGAGTCCATTTCATCTATCCGCTAACGGAATCTGCGAGAATTTAAACGGGACTCTCAAAAATATATTGAAAAAGTTGTGTCAAAACAACCCTACACAGTGGCACATATACCTGCCTGGTGCCCTGTTCGCCTGCCGAGAAATACCTCATCGGACGTTGGGATTCTCGCCCTTTGAGCTATTATACGGGAGAAATGTGCGAGGTCCTATGAGTCTTCTTAAGGAATTATTTTCCAACGCGCATCTCGACCAAGAAATCAAATCGTCTTACACTTACGTGATGGCAATGCGCGAACGCCTAGAATACTGCTCGTGATTAGCTCGAGATAAGGCCAAGAAAAATTCAGCCAAATACCTGTACTACTTCGATATGAAAGCAAAGGCGCGAAAATTAAAGGCAGGAGATGAAGTTTTATTATTACTCCAGACCGAAAATAATAATTTATGGGCCCAGTGGAAGGGACCGTTTGAAGTAGTCAAGGCACGGGGACCAGTCGATTACTTGATAGATACCCCAACAGGGCGAAGAACCTATCACATAAACATGCTAATAAAATATCACCGACACGCGTGCATAAAGCATATTACCCTTCTAGACGAAGAAGAACCGATGGATGCCGTTTACCCGGGTACGCCCCTGCAAGTCATACACACAGTATGTGTGGAACAAGACAAGGAATACGAACTGCCATCACTCTCACTCACCTCAGAAGACCCTCGGGTGGATTTAAAGATAAATCCCCACTTAGAGATTCAACAGAAAGCGGAAATGTTGAACTTGCTCATGGAATTTCCAGAAGTCCTTTCTGAAACCCCTGGATGTGCCAAGGATTGTATCCATGAAATAAAACTAAAAGCTAATTCAGTGTGCGAAGCAAACTATATCCCTTACCGATCCACCTACGAGAAGCCTTCAATAATGAGGTCCGGAATTTATTAAAATTGGGAATTTTAGAGCCATCGGAGTCCGATTATTGCTTCCCTATCGTAATGGTTAAGAAACCTGATCAATCATTTCCGATGTGCGTGGACTTCCGAAAATTGAATTCAGTGACCGTTTTTTTACGCCAAGCCCATCCTGCTAATAGATCAAAATCTCCATTTATTTGAAGACGCTAAATTCATCACCGAATCGGATTTGTGTAAGGCGTACTATCAAATACCTCTCGTTAATGAGTCCAAAAAACTGACGGCTTTTGCGACTGAGAGAGGTCTGTTACAGTTTACCAGGCTACCCTTCGGACTACTTACAGCCGGTAGGAATTAAAATAGGATGATGAGGCGAATTATCGCTGGCCTAAGTGACGTGTCGTTTTACTTCGACAACGTGTACGTAGCTAATGGTACATGGGAGTCACACTTATACGCCTTACGCTCGTTGCTAGAGAAATTGAAGGAACAAGGACTAACAGCCGGGCCTACCAAGTGTTATTTTGCCTACGAATCCATTGACTACCTGGGATTCAAAATAGGACAAAAACACTTGACTACCCAGCAAAAAAAAGTGGACGCCATAGTCAAGATGCCCCGGCCGAAAACAAAGAAACAACTCCGATTTTTCATGGAAGTCGCCTCGTTTTTCAGGCGTTTTGTGCCACACTTCGCTTGCATTGCGGCCCCACTGAATGATTTGTTAAAAAAGACAGCGTCAGACCCTGTCACGTGTAACCCCCATGCAATAACTCAGTTGGAGGTTCTAAAAGGAAAACTCGTAACTGCGCCCATTCTTCGCTTACCAAATCCTGACAAGATCTTCGGCATTTGCACGCACGCTAGTCAAAACGGTTTAGGCGGAGTATTGCTTGAATTCGAAGATAACGAAACAGCCTATCCCATAGCTTATGTCAGTAGGAAACTTATGAGTAAAGAAAGAGCCTACGCCACAATCGAAATCGAAGCTTTGGCCATAATATGGTCCAGAGGGAAATTCAAATATTATCTAATAGGGCGCGAGTTTAAGTTGGAATGCGACCATAAACCTTCGGCATACTTAAGTAAAAATAAGAGTAAGAATGGAAGGCTCCGGAGATAAAGTTTACTCTTGATGGAGTACCAGTACTCCATACACTATATAAAAGGGTCAAAAAATTGTATGGCCAACTTGTTAAGTCGGAATCCTGTCGATGATTAAGGAGCATCCCAACTGTTGTACTATAGTAAGTGTAAAGTTAAGTGTAAATCAGTAGAATTGTAATTAAGTAGGGGTGAGTAAGCCCCTAGTGGTAGGTAAGAAGCTCCTAAGTTGGCAGCATAAAATAGAAATTAATGTAAGGTCAGGTGAAATGTTATCGAGGCATTCTCGAGTGAACTAGAATTTATTGTATAATATAATGTTCAGTAAGTTACCTATGTATATTATTGTAAGCGTCGGACTGGAATATCCCTCGCACTTTAATTTCTTTAGGATGGAGGTAAATGTAGAGAAATGGCTACATTAAGTATCCTGGAGGAGGATATGTACATTAAAGCCCCCTCCCCTTTGTGAAGAAGCCGGAGAAGCGAGCCCCCATGAGAGGAAGCGAGACCCCATGAGGAGAGGCGTGGGAACGGTAGCCGGCGAATAAAAGTAACTGCTTATCTTGTTTGATCTCCCCGCCGCTTTGGGCAGTTGGAGCTAACATCTGTTTCAAGGCGGCCACATAAGGCCCTTAAACGACGCACTAACAAACCAATTACCTACGAGACCCATAAACTCGTAGTTAGGTCACAAAAAAAGCGGTGCTTTTCAAAAGGCACGCCAAGGAGTGGGGCGGTTGAGAGTCTCTCTAATTAGCAAGCCGACTTGGGCACCCCAGTGCCAACCTCTGCACTTCTCGCTCTTACCAGATGCGAACTCACCATTCGCGTTTCCCTCCCTGTGGCCTGGTCATTTCCCCCTAAGATGGGGCGGTGATCCGCCTATGAATAAGCCCAGAAAAGAAAGAGAAAGATTAGAAGTTGATACGAAAGTAGAAGGATCAGTTCGTGAAGATCGATCCTTCAGCCAGACAAGAAGATTAGAATTCGATAAGAGAGAGGAAGGTTAAGTTCGTGAAGATTGATCCTTAAGACATAAATAGTCAGTCTTTATATCGGTGCCATACCGAAGAATCCTTTACAGACATACAAGAAGTCTGCCTGGAGAAAAGTAAACCCGCTTACACTCGAGTGACTCACACATCTCAAGCTCCGTAAGAGTGAGAGGAGAAGAACCCAGCCCCAACGAGGTTCCGTTCTTTAATTACGGTAAAAACTCACCGAATACCCCCAAAGCAAGGAGAACACTCGACGTTGAAAGATCAGACACCAAGAGGCATCAAGATCATTCCCAAGAGTACTCTTGGAGCGAATAGCACCGTAACTCTCGCAGTCTTCTTGAATTAACCAGAGGCAAGTGTGAAATAAGAAGTTACATCGTCGCATCTCTCTCTCGCCATACCACCTCGACGAAATTCAAGGATCCGCACGACAACATTTCAAAGCGAGAGATAAGCCCTTCAGCGACATTTGGCAATGCCTAATCCATCCTGTCAAGTAAGTTACGAAGAACATTTATATTCATATTGCGATAGTAGGAGTTTAGTACTTCTCACTTTTTAAGGGGAGTAGAAACGATTTTTCGTGAACCTCGGAAATATTGGCTAGTAGGCGAGAATACTTTAATTTAATGTTTATCTCAAATCAAATAGGGTCGCGATAAAAATACTAATCAGCAATTGGTCTGTTTACGTGTAGCCTATTTGTTTAGTTTTTGTCATCGCAGTCGTTACGATAGGCCTAGATGCCAACCGGAATAGTCGAGTTTAGCATTGAGACAAGGATAGAAAGGTGATTATTGTTTGTTTGTCATAGTTATTACATTTAAAATATATGTTTATTTTGGGATAATTCCTGTGTTTCCTCTTATCCTTACGTGTTGAAGTAGCTCTTCCTTAAGAACAAAACAACCGAATTAGCACTCTTAGATCAGAGCCTACTTCATCAAAGAAGTACCTCACGTACCACAAAGCATACCGCGACAAAAGTGGTGTCAAGCGTGGAGTAATAAAAAGGGGCATCCTGCTACACCAAGGATGAGTCATGGATCTTCGAGTCGTCCCCGGAGACGACGCGCTAGAGCATTTATTAGAAGATCCCGCAGTCAGCGAGGCCCAAAGAGAGCAAGGCAGGCGAAGTCTAAAGTCAAACTCATGTTGGTCGCTTTTTTGATATGAGGGGCGTCATCCACATTGAGTTCTTGCCTAGGGCTAGACAATCAATTTGCTTATCTACAAAGCGATCCTTCGGCGCTTGCTTCGTTCGGTGCGCGAGAAGTGGCTAGAGTTGTGGCAAAATAAATCATGGCCTCTTCACCACGACAATGTGCCGTCTCTCGACGTCCTGAGCATCCCGAAGTTCCTGGCTGAGAAAAACATCGCTGTGCTGGAGCAACCTTACTATTCACCTGTCCCGTCTCAGTGGGATTTTTTAATTTTCCTCAAACTCGAAGGATTATTAAGGACACACGTTTTCCGGACTTAAAAACCATAAACAGGGCCATTGACGAAGGAGCTTCGGAAAATCTAGAGGGAGTCCTTCCAAGAAGTGCATGAAGGGTTGGTAGAGAATGATTCTAAAATGCGTTAGACTTGAGGGGGATCTATTTGGAGTGGAAAACTTGCAGTTTTTAGTTTAGATTTGAAATAATTTTTGTGACCACAGCCCTTATTTTTTATGACACATCTTGTAGTTGTAATTTAGATAAAGGGTAATTGAAAGCGTCTTAATTGAGACAAATTAATTTAGAGATCGTGGTAATACAGATATCGTTTTTACTAAGGCATTGTGTTGATCGAGATATCGTTTTATTGAGATATAACATTGGCAAAGATATGATATTAATTTAGATTACGTGTTGACAAAGATATTGTTTTAGTCCAGATCGTGTTAAATGAGGCATCGTTTAAATTTAGACATCGTGCTGATTGGGGCATTTTGTAGAAACAATCTTTTAAGTTAAACGTCATTTTAATTCACTTGTCGTGTTAATAAATATTAACTGATAATCAGGTTGAGACGCGCAAATTTAGATATCCTGCTAATTGAGGATACTAATTTAGTCCTCGTGTTAATTTGAAAATGGCGAGTTACTCGTAATCGATACATGGCTCTAATGAATTGGTGTTATTAGAGATATTGTGTCAATTTAGGCATGAGGCCAATTGTAACATCATGTTAATTTTGAGATCCTGATAATTAAGACCGTGTTAATTGAGATACAACGATAACACTAGTCAACAATGATTTTTCTACTTGGGTATTAGCTTGTGATTTATACTAAATCGAGTATGCTGATTCCAAATCTGCAATCAGAATTGTTCTAGCACGTAAGGTTCATGAGTTACACACATACACTTTAGTTACACATATGGGCAGTTTTGCTTCGGCTACCGTAGCGAGAGGATGTGTTGTGTGTGTTTGGTTCCTGTGTTACACTCTTGCTTCATCAGTGGTCAAATTTAGCCATTATAGTAGTGGTGTTGAAACTGTATTTACATACAGTGATTAATTGCATTTTTCTTTCAGATTTATCTCTCAATTAATTTGTAAGTGAAATAAGATTGTACAAAAGTATATAACATGATATATACAAACTAAGTTGAAAACATGAATCGGCGAGGATGTATAAATAGCTCAGACAACTTTAGTTATATCTGTGGAAGATAACTCAAATCAACCAATTATTTATATCAAATCAATTATTTATATGGTTGTAAAGTTGGTGACCAAGACAAGCACTGGGCACCTTACAAATCTTGTACTGTGTGTTATACGGGGCTCACACAGTGCTTAATTGGCAAACGGAAGAGTATGCCTTTTGCTGTACCAATGTTGTGGCGTGAGCCAACAAATATTGCTACACAATGGTAAGAAAATCCTTCAATTCCTGTCGCACTTATTGTTGGGATAATAGAGACATATGACTAAATGAAATTTATTTTGGAAGGTGTTCATTACTCGCATCATACGTGGAATATCTGTGGTGATCTATAGGTAATTTCTTTACTTCTTGGACTGCAGCTAGGATATACAAAGAATATGTGCTTCTTATGCGTATGGAACCGCTGTGACGCTAGGAATTATTATATTGTCAAAAAGTGTCCCGAAAGTCACATAACTTAGGAACCTTACGTGCTCTGACAAATCTGAGCACAGATTTGTAATCAGCGCACTCAAATTAGTTAGTTACAACAACATTTACTCAAGTAGCAGAGACAAAGTTAAAATTGGTTGGCTATTGTAATTGGAATGACATTTTTAACACGAGATATTCATTTTAATGTTATTTCTTTCTAATCCCTCTTAATTGCATTTCATTAAATGTTACACAAATAATCAAAACAGAAAAATCTCAAAATCCCAAATTTATACGTTTGAATACTTTGTGCCCTCATATGTGATAACGTTGAGAATAGCTGGCCTTGTTATCCTTCATCATGTAGTTACAATGGTTACTTTTCCCTGCAAACACTTTTATCCTGACTAGTTTTTTTTTCCTCTCATGTACTCATGTCCCCCTCTAGTCCAACTGCACGGAATGAAGGTATTAAGCTATTCAATAAATAACATTACTTCCTTGCATAGGCGAAATCATTGTGAGCTTCTTAGTATGTATTCATGTCTCCTTATATGCTCTTATCAATTGATTTTATCCCGCTTATGTTAAAGTGCTCTACGCCTTATTCCCTTTCTATTTACTACTTGTCTCTATCATCTGTCTTATTTAACCTGGATTAGTTTACCACCTCTATACCTACCTATCAATCAAAGGTGCCACTTTTTTCTTCTGTAGCTTTTCGCCCTCCACTAGTGGCTTTAGCTGACCTTTTTAAGGACCAACCATCGTAAGTTGATTCACATTTGCTGTGTAAAGTGAGGGAAAATTTGAGAGTTGTTTGCTCTTTAATTCTGTAGTGCTCACAAGTATTCTCCTCTTATGGGTGTTGTTCTTTCCAATTCCTGTCAATAAAATTTCACTACTCTCTGAGGGAGATGCCCATGTCTATCCTTTTGTTTAATGAGATAAAGCACTTGAACATATCAATGAAGTATTTAACCATCTGCTCAACTTTGCCTAGATACCTATCTGAATGTAGTCTTTGGTATTACCAATCTCGTGAAAGTGAATGAAAGATTGGGATGCAACCTAGCATGCTTTCGTGAATAAGTTTCATAAATCAAAGCTTTGCAATGAACGATATAACGAATAGGACACTGAAACGATACGTAAATTAATAATTAGTTTAATCCACCACAAAGGAGTTAAATAAATTGAAAGAATTCAGATTATTTTAGAATACTCAATGGAACAAGTGAGCTCTTAATTTTTCATATACCACTGACAGAGCTCTTAAATCTAGTAAAGCTCTCACTGTGTTTGATAAAGAAGGACGAGGATTGGGACCAAAAATTGGCTCTTAGCATCTTTAAATGGCACAAGACTAAAGATAATTTTAGTAGATAAATACTTTAGAGAATAAGGGTAAAGGTAGATAGAAGAGACATCCTTATTTCAGGTTACACCGGACAAAATTTCAACCCAAACAAAAGGCAGGTATAGAATTATTATACAAAAGAGCATGACCCTTCCTCAGTATTGTGACATTAATTATTTGTGCCATCTATCCATTTTGTTTGTCAGGAACCGACGACCTAAGAATGAAATCTACATTAAGACTAGCACGAAAACTACATGGTTTTGTAAAAATTATCTTATACTCGGTTTGGTTTTGATTTTTCAAGAGGTTTGTTTACTTATGAATAGAAAATGTCCCGTCAAACAAACTTAAATTCTACTTTTCAAGAACGTGTCATTAAAACAACGTTTCCTTGTTTGCACGTGTGTCGAGATGTATGAGAAAAGAATAGAGATCTCTGCTTTCCTGTGCGCGAGTTACAACAAGACGACATCGCTAAGCGGCTCAATGTCAGCCGGATGACAATCTACAGAGTCGTGGAAAGGCTCAAGAACAGGGAAGACTTCAAAGATCGACCTCGTTCAAGCAGACCTCAAGTTGTCAACTCCTTGGCTGTGAGAAAGACCTTCGAAATTGCTTCGAGGCTCAAAATGAATGCGCTTGAACAGATAAGGAATATCTGAGTGGCTACAGTGTCTAGGGCCGTCAAGAATGAGGGCGGCAAGAGCTTGAGGCGCGTAGAATGGCCGCTGCTCACCGACCGTATGAAGAACAACGTCGGGAGCGCTGTCCTCGCTTTTCAACTACTTGGAGAGTCATGGCAATTGAATTCTCATTTTTTTTTATGAAAAAACCTTATGGGTCGATCCTGGCATTAAGAAGCAAAATGACCGCCTGGTAAGCTTCGGCCTGGACGTTTCTGAGGTCCTCTTCGTGTCCACGACCAAATACCCGGCTACCGTGATGATGCTCACCATCGTGGCTTGGAATGGTGAGAAGATGATGCAGGTGTGGTTCGTGACCGGTTACAGGATCATCGCGGTTGAAAACAGGGACATCTTGGCCCTGAATGTCTTGCCTCGGGTGAGAAAGATCACTAAAAAAGCGAACTACGTTTTCCAGCGGGACGGTGTCCTGGCCCACACGGCCACAACCGTAAAAAAGGGCTGGGATCGAACATGAACTTCTGTTCATGTTCGGGCAACTGCGGCGACCAAAAGGGTCGCTGCAGTTGCCCGAACTCCATCTACAGCGTGTGGGTGCATATCAAGGGCAAGGTGTGCAAGGTCCGCCACAGCAACGTCAACGAGCATGAGGAAGGACTTAGTCCGCTTTGTACGCGTGCTCGTCGCCAGGGCGGCCAGATTGATCCAAGTTACAATTTAAGCACATATTTTTAGGTTAAAACAATAAAAAGGTGTCTAACTACATCAAAACTATCATTGTGTTGTTTATTGAGAGACTAGTAACGAGTGTAACAGGACTTTTTAATACCCGGTACTTGCCTTTCTGTGGGCACATAAGGCTGAACCGCACTAGGGAGAGGTGGAGGATAGAGGATAAGAATATGTTTTTACGATCACCTAGAGAGCGTTAGGAACTGTTCCTGGCAGGAGGGAGAGTTACCCGTTTCAGGTGAGGGGAGCGTGGATTGAAAACTACTTTGACTAGTTCGATCGACGGAAGAATAATGTATTGCGTAGGCGAATTATAACGAGACAGAGGTGCTTTAATTGGGCTTTTAGTGTGATGACGATTGAGGATGGAACTGCCTGCGCGCAAGCATCGCACTTGGTGGTCGCGGCAAAGCTTGTGGCGATTCCGACCATGTATGGTGTATGGCATTCAGAAATTCTAAGCGAGTTCCTGTTTTGACGGGACTTTTTCACTAAAGCCTTGACTTGGATCCCTAACACATGTTTTATTTTGTTGATGTCAGGGGAGTGGATCAGCCAAGGAATTAGTTTGTCGTCGCTCTGGTCCTCCCATCATTCGGTCTTTCGTGCAGTATGGCAGGGAGCCTCAACTATCACGAATGAACTACTTTTTTTTTCAAGCTGACCATTTCAAATGACTGGTAAAATTTTCTAAGAATGGAAATGTATTTTACCTCCCAGTGAATAATGCCAACACATTCAAAGACCTCTGACCTTCCATCATTACAAGTTTTTCCAACACCCTAATAAAAAAGTCACCATAATTCACCGTTGATCGTAAGCAATTTATGTGTTTCCCCAGAGGGGATAATCTCCAAACCTATACCTGTCCACAGTCTGAAAATTGAGCAAACCTTGATTCGTCAGTAAAAATTATGCTGTACGTCCACAATATGTAAGAGAACGCAGGTAATTTACTGCTGGTCTTGGGTTAATTTAGGAACTTTCCTGCCAGTCTGTAGCCTCAAATCAGTGGTGGTTCTCAATGGATCTTCGAGCAGCACAAAAACATCTCTCAGAAGGCCATGGGCGATCAGATCGTGAGTTCGGTGATGTTTTCGCCTCTTCTTTAATTTGAACTCTAATTCTGTAGGCGGATGAACGGGATATTCCACGATTCCTCGCAATTTGTCTCTGGGATAGTTCAACCTTAGATTAACCAACAATCTGTTCTCTTTGAACTTTGAATTTTACTTTCTGGATATGTTTAATAATTTCAATACAATTCAAGAAATTCTAAAAGGATTGAAATAGATTCTAATCATAATAATAGGGGAAAATCGGAGTATAAACGTTTTATCATTAATCTGTTGTGTCTATTTACTTCTCGCATGTCTCTGTATATCTGTATATTAGCAGTTTCTTAGACGTATGCAAATTTATTATAAAATTTTTAAGCAAAACCACAGAGGAGAATCTGCATTAATTAAAGGTTGAAAAAAGATTCGTAAATTAGGTAGTTAAACCAAAGGAAGTGAAAAGGTGTGTACGTGTATAAGGATGTATTGACGAATGACCTAAAACATACTCTACAAACCATATAAACATGAAATCATCAGGCGCCCCCCCCCCCAGTGGCACAATCAACGGCTACATCAAAAAGAAATAGTCACAACACAGAGGATCATAGCTTCCATGTTTATTTAGAAGTAAGAGGATTAAACAAACGCCGAGATAAACATTGTTTCGGACTCCTATTTGAACACATCCCTCGGTATTTAACTCGCCTTCCGCTATAGAAAACTAACAGAACAACACGTCATCCTGCTGAATCGATGCTCCATTTTGTCCGTACGGGAATGCTATACATATATACCATATAGTCACATCAATACTCACCTCTTAACGCAAGAACCAGATCGATACTGGTAGCAACTTACAAGGAGTACCCCCTACTCACTCCAACTTCACTTGTGCACTCAAGCTCGAAGATAGTCAATCACAAGATTGCTATTATTTCCATTCTCATCTTCCCAACAACAACATAACTAATCTCTTTACTGTCCCGGATCCCTAACAATTTGGTATGCTTAGCCCTTATGGGGCACTCATACCCACATACAACTGACAATGCGGAAGGGGTGCCTTTCCTGTGGTCAAAAAGGGCACCTAAATCGCTGATTAGCGTCAAAAACCCGTTATTATTATCCTAATGCCCCCCTCCCCCAGAGAACTGACCCGTGGAGACCGTGTAACCAGTGATTGTCATTCTGACCTTGATGAAAATTTCAATAACTGACGAGTGGTCTGGACCAGGGTCAAGAGACGGGTAAGGCAACATGGCAGCAGTAGTGACCCAATCGTCTTCGTGACCCAACCAAAGCATTCATGACACGCGAGCGACCACCGCAAAAGCGAGTCTATAAGGACAACGGGGCGAACACACCTCGTCTCCGCCATAAGAATCAAGGCAGCTACAAAGCAACGCGCCCCGCAAGGGGGAAGAGGGGCACGTATAAAGTTACACCTGGTATCTAGAGGAGGAGCAGCCGTCTCCGCCCCAGGCAGTCTCAAGATAAATTGAGACTGCCTGGGATTATTTCCTTTTAGACATTTACTGTTCACCTATTTTTCGACACGTCCTTTACAAGCCTCTTCTCACTCTTTTTCTTGGCCAGTGGCTAATAATGCAAGCCAGTCGCCAACCAGCTTTCGTCCATTCATTCATGATAGAGGCTAGGAGGTGAGGAATCTGTCCCCCCTTATTGGCTCTGGTTAATAGTGGTGGTGGTGGGTAAGGTGGCTGAATTCCTCCCTTCTAGTGAAGCCCCACCCATTATATTTCTTTTCCTTCACTACCCTTTTACACACACACACACACACGCACATCCGCGATGGGACGTCAGGTGACCCCTGTATGCCCTCGCGGCTCCTACAGACATAGTGTGTTGGTTATTTATCACCCACACATTTTCACTTACTCTATCTTTACCACATTCTTTACAGATCTTTGGAAACTATCTGTTATGGCATCGTTGCTATTGCACTATAAATTCGAAGGGGAAAATCCAAGCAGACCGTTCTCGAGCTGAACCTAATGTAAAGGCCAACCACACACTCTCCAATCAACTTCATCACGTAATTCATTAGTAAACTCCTCGATCCTGAGATCTCCGTTTCGCTAAGAGGCAAGTGCCCTTGCAAGTGACCTTGCGAGAAGAGAGACGAAAGACAATTGCCGCGTTGCTTTTTGTATTTGTTCCCTTTCGAGACCCGGGTTCGATTCCAAGCGAGCTGTCTAAGGAATCCTCTCATGGGATCCAAACACGCACTGGCTGGTGGCAAAATATGTTACCACTGTTCTTCTAGGCCCTTTCTTGCAAACGAGGCGAGGGTCAGGTCAAAGTAATTTCAGGATTACTAGTGGTTGTCATACTGATCTTCATATTTATTTCATTATGTAGTGTGGGGGTCATCTTAATGAAAACAATGGATTGAGCTGATGTTACTTATAATAATAATAACAAGAAGTATAAAATACAAAATAAGAGGAATAAGAAGAAGAAAAAGTAGAAGGAAGATGATGCAGAGGAAGAAGCATCTTCGTATGAAATGATATAATCCAACTGGAATCAGCCGGGCCTAAGTTGACTCAAAGTTCCCTGGACGCGCCTTTTTTAACTTGATCCAACAGTCTTCACCTCACCAATTCATTAAATATCCGAGGCAACCGACCACCATTCTATTTTCAACGATGGCATCAATCTAATGAGATCAGGATGCTAATATTCTGTGCCCAACAGAACCATAAAAGTTAAGCCAACTCGACCAAAACCAAGTCGATACCTCAATTATCTTCCATAGTATGTACATCCAAAGAGTTAACACATACATCAAAAGCAAACAGAGTGTATCGAGACTATGTCAAATCTCCTTTAGAAATAGTGTGTAAGCTAGTAACCTAATTTAGACACACCCTTATAAAAGACCAGGGTACCATTACGTTTTTTGTAGTAACTTTCATTCATTAGAATGAAATGAAGCTGTTACCGTTCTCGAGCTATGGGTTCATTTAGCAACATTTTGCATGCTATCTTAATCCTTAAAACCTAAGTGAATAAAGCTTTTTTTTTCAGATTACCTAATCACATGTTGTACAGATTCGCTGGAGAATTCTAAGAAACTATAAAAGATTATGGCAGCTTGAAGAGATCGAATAATTAACAAGGATCAATAGTAAACACATACTAACTCAAGGGCCTGGCAGAATGGAAGAGCCATATGCAGTGTTATCATTCAATTCACATGAATCCATTGTGCAGCGGCCAAAATGACCACCAGACATAATCCTTTGCCTATATTTGGCACATCATCACATATCGCAGCAGATTTGAACTTAGACCTCTTGTTTACGAGACCTCTTCGCAGTTAAACCTTTCAAATAATTCTAGTTGAGTTAATAAAATTATATCGATACACCGATACAACGTAGATAGTAATTAACTTAACTTTATTAGCTTCAAATAAAGTATTTATGATCAAGTTATCAGAAGAATAAATTCTTAAAATATAATGGATTACAGAGAGCTGGTAACTTCCTATTAAAGAGTTACGATATTTCTGTTGAGTTTTATTTTACGAATCCATTCTCGAGTAAAGTCAGCAAAGTACTACTGGTATTGTGCTATTTAGTACATTGCTGAGGTAATTTTTTTTTATTTCATATTCAAGTACTTTTGGCGCTCTAAAATTAAACATAATTAATTTTTTACGAGGTTTAAATTTATATATATATATATATATATATATATATATATATATATATATATATATATATATATATATATATATATATATGTATATGTGTATATATGTATATATGTATATATGTATATATATATATATATATATATATATATGAATCCATTAAACCACATTGAAAGAGAAAACGGAATAATTTTTCCTTGCAGTAATATTTTTATTACCTTTTTTTTTTCCGAAAAATCCGTGCAGGGAAGAGATTCGAACCAGGCACACTGAGATCACAGCGGTGCTCACTGCCTCAGTGTGCCTGGTTCGAATCTCTTCCCTGCACGGATTTTTCGGAAAAAAAAAAGGTAATAAAAATATTGCTGCAAGGAAAAATTATTCCGTTTTTTCTTCAATGTGGTTTAATGGATTCATTTTCATTATTCTCTCGTGCTACTTTGAGAGAGAAATATATATATATATATATATATATATATATATATATATATATATATATATATATATATATATATGGAAGTTATAAGTATTCGTACACCTTTAAAATTTAACCGATCAAATTTCATGAAATTTACACAATAGATGTATATTAATGTAAGGTTAAAAATTCTGTGCACAAAAAGGCATGACAGAAGTGATATTCAGTAAACTTGAAATTAATGAAAACAGGAGTGAAAAAGGTATTCATACAAATCGATATTTGGTAATTAATACTTACGGCCGTATGCTTAAATACAAAATGTGTCACTTCACAATTGCGTTACCGGTGCACACAACATGTGGCTTACACAAATTTTTCGTATGCTTAAAGCTGAGAATTGTGTCGCGTGACATTTCCCCAATTGTGTAGTCCACAATTGTGACATGCGTCGAAGTTGGTATTACTGTTCGTGATTTGTTTACATTTTTATTCAGTTCCACATGATCCCTCAGCGTTGTCATGGAAATGGAGAAAAAGGTGCAAAGTTCATTTACGCCATAGAAGAGAGCAGGAGTTGTTGGTTGAATTATATGCTTCCAGAAAAAACATCCCGGAGGATAAAAAGACTGCGTTTTCCATGTGCAATCCAGTTTTCGTTTAAGCATAATGCTTTTTAAGTGGAATGCACTTTGTGCTCTACACATTTGTCTAAGCGTACGGCCGTTTGTTACGTAATCTTTGTTGGCTTTAATCGTCTTCAATCCTTTCCTCTAATTCTCCACTCGTGTGCAACAACATTCCTTTAGTATTTTGGCCCATTCTTCTTTGTAAATTACCTCCAATTCTTTGATGTTCTTGGGACTCATCAAATGAATCTTGCTCTTCAATGATCGCCACAAGTTCTCTATTAAGTTCAAATCCGTTGACTGACTAGGACACTCTAGATCGTTTATATTGATTTTTACGGAACCATTCGCGAGTAGCTTTCGCAGTATGCTTCGGATTCAATTTATTACTGATAGATCGCTTTATGACCGACGTTCCTGCCGCCAGTAAGTCATCTTGAATTACCTTATGGGTTGTCATATGGGTAGCTGTAACCCTCCTGAGTATTATTGGAAAGCTTTGGGGGTAATATTTCGAGATGCACCTGAATGTTGAAGGTTGTCAATGGTTCCCACCTTTTTTTCCTTTAGAATAAGAGAGCCGATGGTGCTGAAAGGTAGTTTTAGCTGCTCGGATATCTTCCGGTAGCTCAGCTCATCAGCATGGAGCTTCAAACGCAGCTTTTTCTGGTCATTGTTGAGTTCTTTATTTCTTCGTCATGATAACGTCCTTACTGCGGGAACGTTGACTGCCCAATGGCATTCCAATCTTTCCTGAGCTCTTGTTGACCTGTGTACATATTATTGAAACCCTCTAAAAGCTTCTTGGCACCTCGACAGCTAATACCATGTCTCTTATGTCTTTCAAAAATTAATCCCGTTAGGCTTATGTTTCTGTACGAAAACTTATTTCCCCCCTGTTTTCATTCATTTCAAATTTACTGAATATTAATTCTGTTTCAGGCATTTTTGTGCACAGAACTTTTAACTTTACACTAATATGCATCTATTGAGTCAATTTCATGAGGTTTTGTATTTTGAAAGTCTATTAAAATTGAATTTTGGAGGTATATGAATAATTATTCCCTCCCGTTATATATATATATATATATATATATATATATATATATATATATATGTATATATATATATTAAAAGAAAGAGAGAGAGAGAGATAATAAACGGAATAAAATAATATAAACTCATTTAACCGTAAAGTAAAATATAGGTGTGGATCGAACCTATGCTTTCGAGTGCTATTCGATTTGCAGGCCACTACGCTAACCACCCGGCTACCATTCACACCCTCCCCTAATAAAGCACGTTTCAAGTCATCTTGTAAACAGAGCTTTGTAGGTAAGTCCCTATATGTTGAAGGAAAAAGCTTTAGTAAGAGAGACACACGAGCTTCATAAATGAACGGAAAGTCACAATAACAGAGACAAATCCTTTATAAAGCAAGTTGTTCAGCGGAAGAGTCAAGGTATGACATTTTGAAACATTATAATCGGTCCCAAATAATTTTAGGCATAATAAAGCGGATCGGATGGTAGGCAGCATATAAGGTATCGCGCAAGCGAGAGATAAAATCTTAAATGCACGAAAAGGACGTTTAATTTTGGAGGCAGCCTTGTTATGGAGGGAGGGATGTTTTCAAGCAAAGGATTCTTTCCGCTCGTCTGTTTACGGAATGCAAGAATCTGTTTCCCAGACATGTGATTCCCTCTCTCCGAACATTGGGTATACGTGAGCCTGTTTTCTTGCCAGGCAATGTTTCGTGCCACACAACAAAGGCGGTGAATTAGTTCTTTAATGGTGAAAACATCGACGCAATGAGCTGGTCTGCGCAGAGTCCTCATTTAAACACGATAGGAAACTTCTGTAAGATAATGGGCGATAAGATTATGGCTCGGATGTTGAAAATCTCCTACAAAAATGAAAGAAGAGTGGAATAAAATCACGCCATAACAGTGGAACAAATCGGTGATGTTAAGCGGCTGAGGGAATGCTCAAGTGATTCAAAACAAGGGCCTGAATGATTCTTAATAACACTTTCTGCAATTTTTCATGAGATAATTAGGTTGTTTTGGGGGTTATGGCTAGATTTATATTTATCGTACTATAGTTTTTGCATCCATTTTTTCTTCCAATGCACTTTACTTTCATTATAACCTTTTTTCATCCGCTGTTGTATGAAATCAAACATGGATAATAACAAAGATAAATTTCAAAGAATATTATGTGCAATTTTTATTTTAAAATAAAAACAAGTATTAAGAAAATATATATTTTGGTATTTAATTCTCTTGTTTGGGATAATACTCTAGACATGAGCTGGGTGGGTATGAGAGATGTTTCGTAGAGGTATTTCCATGTTAATAATAATCCTTCTCAATTTCTCTAGCCAGTATTTTGGGGCAAACGTGTTTGTGTTTGTTTTTTATGCTTCCTTTTCCAACCCATAGAACGAGTCTACCCTATTTGGCATCCGCCAATCTGGGCACGCTCAAGAATTTTGCCCTCAGAGAAGTGCCGTCGATGCCCTCTTATCTCTTTCATCACTGTGCCTTATCCATTTTGAAGGAAGAGAATTAATAGCTGCCCATATAAAATATAAAAGCTTTCATTCTTATCGTACTCACTCGCAATTTTCATCCTTCTTACGCAAGGCCATTGACTCACCCAGCACCTAAGCCGTTATTTACCTCTAATAGGAAGTTCTAAGGGGACGCGAATAAGGGGGTAAAGGAGAATGGTCACCTTTCTACCCAGGCCCTTTGAATGCCACTTAATTTAATGTATTGGATCAGGCGGGGCACACAACTAACTCGAGTTTTATTTGCGACGCGAAGGTTGAAAGCAGATATTGACTCATTCTGAATTTCTTCCTTTCTCTCGGAGAGCATAAAGGGCCTCTCCTTGTTTCTCTCCCTCTTTTTCCCAGTCTCTCTCCCTCTCCATGTATGCTTTAGTGTGAAGAAAGAAGGGTAGAGTACTAGGGTATCAAAAGAGGTGGGTAAATAGGTTGGTGCCTCCTTAACAATTAATCTCCTTTCCCTATCATTTAACAATAATAAAATCTTGGAAGTTCGTTCATTAACATATCCAAGTTCTTTCATCGTTAATAACATGGCAATGAGATTTATGTTCGTACGTGTGAGTTTCTCCTGGGTTCACTACTCGAGAATAAATAAAGTTATTGAGGTCTTTGTCATAATTCTTTTTAACTCCTTTTTACGTATCAATCCTTTTTTTCATCTTCCTCTCTCTCCACTCATTGTCTCCATTCTATTGCTCTGGAGAGCAAACCTCCTCCGTGCAAAAGGCCGTCAGTCGTTAAATGGGCAACCATGTTATTGGCTCCTTGACGATTGATTGCTCTCTGGCTCCAAGGCTTGCAGAGTGAATCTGGCTCGATTATGGTGGTCGGGAGAACGTTAAACGCTGCACTCACTCATTGTCCCGAACGCCCTAAGTAGGCTCCTCTTTAGAATAATCGGACAATGTACCGTTCACATGTTTTCATATGCTCCACTCTAATACTTTCTAAAAGAGATGCCCTCGTTGCTCATTGGTTCAACCAGTTTCCTTCTCGTGTACTCTCTTTTCACCTTTTTCGCATTCCTGTTCCTGAAGGATGTGAAATGTTAATGGTTTTTTTATGACATGGCAACCTACTTGCCAAGAGGAATTAAGTGTTCATCCGCATGGCTCAAATCTTCTTTTCAAAAAAGTAGAAAAGGAAAACTAATTACAGGTTTATCATTCTCGAATCAGAAAAATATGTAAATACTACTTACAGAAGTCGTAACCATCAGACTAACACAAACATTTGACTCCAATTAGGCGCCGGGACAGACACGTTTCAGATATTTTAAAGACATGATCGATTTGGTGATTATTAAATAATTATTGCAAAGGTAAATGAATACGAAAAATCTTGAGTGATAAAACACTGATTCAGTTCAAAGAACGCACATATATTGACAAAGCATTATATATATTTATATATATATATATATATATATATATATATATATATATATATATATATATATATATATATATATATATATATATATATTGCATATATATGAATGCAATGTCCCGGAGGAAAAATGAAAAGATGCTTCCAAGTACTTTCGAACTTTATTCAGTTCATTCTCAAGGATAACTACAAGAGAAAATAATATAATAAAGGTATATATATATGCTAGTAAAAGATAAACGACCGCCTCTAAGACAAGAAATCACCAATGAGGAATGGGTAAATTTACATTAAGATTTATCTATATCAGGTAGTAAGGTCAAACCGAGAGGCAAGAAAGAGTCAAGAACAGAGCCAAAAGCGTTAAAACGATTAACGGTTAAAGCGATAGTCTAAAGAGGAAAATTAGAAGAGACATGTGAAGTAAATTGAAACGAAGAGGAGAGGGACAAGGAGAGAAGATGAGAAATAAAATAATGTAAATACAAAATCAATGCAATAATTAAATTGACACATCTGGTTCTCATGAAAATGAAAATTGCTAAAAAAATAAGGAATATAAGTTAAAGCTAATTTCTTTAAGAATGAGTTTTTTCATAACAACATCAATTTTAAAAAGGCCAAGAGAAATGTTAAAGTTATTAACTTGGCTTATACATGAACATTCAACAAGCTTTCTTTTAATTTAGTCATTTGAGCGAAAAATAAATTTTGATGAATTCCAATTAATTAAATGGTTATTTTCGGACATATGAACAATAAACGCACTATTATTTACAGCTCTCCTAACATTGTATTAATGCTGATTAATACGGACAGATAATTGCTTTCCTCTCTCTCCAGAATATCTACTTGGACAAACAGAACATTCGAAAGAATAGACTCCTTCAATATTATTACAATTATTGTGAACTAGAATGTTTTTTATAGTTGTTTCGTATTTGAAAGCAATTGAACTGTTAAAGTTTTTTTAATGGATGGGGAAGGTCAATGAAACAAACAGAGAAGGGTTAAACCAAAATGTTTTTAACATTAAAAGGGATAGCAGGAGCTGTATTATAGAACGTCTTTTTTGCAGAGGAAAGACAGTTTAGAAGAAAGGGATAAAGGTAACATAGTTTATGGCCAATTTCAAAGATATTTCAGAATTCAGAATCCATATATTCAGGAGTAGCAACTCGTAAAACCCGTAAAAACATAGAGAAAAAAACGGAACGTTTGACTTTGGAGCTATGCCAAGAGTAAAAAATTATTATAAGAGTTTGAATTAGTAGGTTTGCGAGAGATGGATTATTTAAAACCAGTCGGTGTTCTATGAATAAGAAGATCGAGAAAGGAAAGGGTTCTATTATTTTCAACCTCATGGGTAAATTTAATGGAAGGGATGAGTGTATGAAGTTTGGTAAGAAAGCTATTAACATCTTTAGAATTAGGACACAAGCAAATGACATCATCTATATACCTGTACCAAACAATAGGGAAGTCAAGGATAGTAGGTAGGAGTCTTGTTTCAAAGAAATTCATATATAACTTAGAGAGAACAAGTGGCTAATCTAAACTTTTGAAAAAAATATTTGCCATCGACGAAAACTTACTACTTTGGGTACAGAGTGAAATGAGTTTCATAAAAATAGTAGCAGGTACGGGAAGAACAATATTTTGCAATTTTTAATTAATGAAATTGAAAAGATCTTTAACTGGAACCTTGGTAAATAATGAGCAGACATCGAAACTAACAAGGTTAAAATTATTCGAATTCTGAATGGCATTGGTTCTGTTTCTTATGCTTTGTTTACATGGCTTACTTCTTTTCTTACACCTCTAGTTGGGACCTTTTCTCATTCACATGTTACCAATAGCTACGACCTTATTTCTAAACTCAATGCCATTCTGTAATCAAACAGAGTGCATAAATGGATGGCGAAATTTACTTGAATAGGCCGAGGGTAGGGTGGGGTGGGGGAACACCGACCTATTAGTAGAAAAACGTGCATTAAAATTCCATTTTGTATCTGAGCGAGTGCAAACTGTGCCCAAAACAAACTTCACAACATGGCCAACCTATAGTATACTCATAATCCTCAACTTAGAAAATAAGTGTCACTTTTGGCACTTCAAAATCTTTTGGAACCTCGGTTGGTGTTACCCTACCGCAGGGGAACACCAACCGGGGTGTGAGGAAACATTGACCCTTATTTTTGAAGCTCATAAAACAAAAAACATTGTTTTGTATTTCCTGAAATCAACATATATGATAACCCTAACCACCCCCTATCATTATTAAGTGATGAAATGAAAGATAAGCACATAAAAAATTAACATTTATTTGACAAAACAAAATTAACTCTGGCAGACAAAAATCATTTTTTGAATTATTAGGAAATTTTATGAATTATTAACAACTATTTGAACCAGAGAGGAAAGTTAAGACACCTTAAAGTATACTTCAACAACTTTTAGCCTAATTACATACAAATAGGTGGAATTCAAGACATAAAACTATATTCAAATATATACCTTAGGCTACTACAGGCTCATAAGTGCTTGTTGAAGGCAATCAGAGGGGAGTACACTTTAACCAGGCCGGCCTGCCTCTTGGTGGTTACCAGGACACCCTTAAACTGTCCTGGCTCGACAGATGCTTCGTCCAAGATGGTACGGAAGGTAAAGGTGTCCTTAAAGAAATCTGACTTCATGCGGAGGAAAGAAAGATCAAACTTCCCACCCTCCATGATGGCCAAGACCTGGGCAACATAGCACACCAATGTTCCCACGTTCCTTCCCTCTTTCAGCTTTACCTCAACAAAAACAAAGTCCCCCACATGAAAGAGAATTGAAAACTGAGATAAAACAAAACAAAAAATAAATATATATGCCAGATTAGGCTAGTCCTGATAATGAATTATGATAATTGCTAATTTTGGCTGCAAAAATATAAAGTCCCTCACTTCTGGTGCCTTCTCAGCAAAAGTGTATGCCAATTCTGTCTAATTTCCATCGTCCTTCACCTCATCTGAGTACTCTGTGTAGTCATCGAGCTGCATAGCAATATCCTCAACGTCTTCCTCCTCACTATCTAGCTCTACAGGGACAAACTTCCTGCGTCTTGCACACTTTTTCTTCTCTCCTAATACCCTCTTTCCAGCCGTTGCCTTCTTTTTCTCCTCTATATTCTTCCTTTTCTCTGCCTTTATCCTCAGATCTATGATAACCTCCTCATTTTCAGTCAGAATGCAGGCCCGTACCCTCTTACGTTCCTTTCCATAAGGGCGGGGAGCAGCCTTGGAGAACGGCCTGTCACTCTCTGGAGTGATTTCTGGGGAAGCAAGGTTTGAGCTGCTAGGGCATGGGCTGGTAGGGTCAGCAGTACTAGGGCTAAGGATGGCAGGGTCAGCAATGCTAGGCCATGGGATGGCAGGGTTAGTAGTGCTAGGGCCTGGGGTGGCAGGGTCAGTAGTGCTAGGGCCTGGGGTGGCGAAATCACTGGAGGTGCCAGGGTCTCCATAGCATCAGGGTTCCACCATCACATCAATAGGGGACAGGTTATCATCTGGATGAATGGGAGACGGATCAGGAAGGTCTACTTCTGAGTTATGGCCTTCAGCTAGTCCTTCCTCTCCATCAGAAGAAGTTGGAGTAACTTCTACTGCAAAATTCACAGGTGGTGCCGGTCGCTCTGTTACCTGTGCCCCTACAAACGCATGATATGGGAAGATGTTGCGATTGATAGGCCAGATACCAGTCGACCTGAAACCACCGAGAATTATGGGGGGAGGGGGTACTGGCTTTAGTCTAAGCCTCAGAGGCAAACTCTGGCATCTTGTGAACTGTTATGTGCTCGTTAGGGTGCATGAGAGAGTGGCCGTTCAGTAGGCCGTCCAGAAACGTCTTGAAGGGACCAAACACACGCACATCTAATGTCTGAAGTTTTTCTGTCGCATGCAGAGGCAAGGTAACAATCACGATACCATGCTTGATCGCAAATTCCACAACTTAAATGTTCATGTGACATTCAGCATTGTCCATGATAAGGAGAATCTTGTTCTCTACAGAAGAACTAGACTTCAAATGAAGATGCTGAATTGTCTGCACGAAGCATTCCCAGTTCATCCAGCCATCAGGATGTAATATGCTTTTGGAACCGAAGATTGTGTTTCTCATGAAAGCTGGGTTCCATCTGCATCTGGAAATTATAAACAATGGAGTGATAGACTGCCCAAGAACATTTATAATATCCACAAATGTCATGGTGTCCCCTCTTTCCTGAGTTACCTGCGTGGCTACTGGCTGACTCCTCGCTCACACATCCTTAAAAGGCTTCATAACTGTGAACAAAGAACTCTTATACGAATTGTATATCCGGTGCAGAGTGAATTCGTACTTTTCCATAGCTAATGTTGATGGGATGGTCTGGCTCCCACAAGCTTTGGCATACTGATTTACCATCCTTCGCACCTCGTTCATAGGCAGGCCATAGAACATCTTGGTAGCTTGGATGGTATATTCCACTTTTTGCAGTTCCTGTTGTGGGGTGAAAACCCTATTAGTATGGGGTTGAACAGCCACATAAGTGACCACGTCAGACAACTTCTCGGACCGATTAAAGGCATCCTGTAACCAAAGAAATTAATTAATATTTAGAAGGCCCTTGTTAAAATTATGAAAAAAATAAAGTAAAAAAAAATGAAATATGGTTATGAAAATGCTGGCAGACTTACCTCTTGAAAGAGGAAATGTTAAACGAGTCTTGAAACACAGACAGAGGAAGTGAATTCAAGACTTATGATGCAGCCTAAATGGGATGAATGAATTTTTAAACTTACCACATTAGTTGTTTTCTTAACCCCAAATTCCTCAGCGGCCGCTTTGATGCTGCAATTGGTTGCAACCCGGTGCTTGAATGCAGCCTCCAGGTTGGTGCGGTCGAGCTGCTTGTCACTTTTCCTGCCATACTTGCGAGGCATGATGATCAAGCTTCCAAGAAGGTAGTAGGCTAGATCTGAAAGAGTTAATGACATTAGACATATGAATAGGTAAAGTTGAACCTCCCCAAAAAACAAATTTCCTGTTTTTAGTTTAAAAATTATTAGTCTTGTGTATTTCATATTAGCAATTAGCTATATATTACAGTATTTAAACCCTTATTAGTATTTTAAATAATTTTTTTTCAAAAATCGTAGTGATGTGGGGGTAGACCCACCACCATGCCGTGGATACATCCGGTGGTGAAAATCTTTTTGCAAGTTGAATATTTATCCTAGAGTCATTCTAATAACCTAATTCACTTATATAATAGTTATTTCATGTGTTTATTGCATAATTCCACTGATATCGCATCATAATTCACTAAAAAATCACCTTTAACTTTAAACCCCCCAAAAACACTGTTCCACATCATTTAAATGTACTAGTTCACCACCACCATTTATTTTCATGCTAATATACATAATCAGTCACTTTTTGTTGTTTTTCCAAGTATTCTCAAAGTATATCGTATTTTCAAAATTTCACGCAGCGGTGTTCGCCCACATGTTGGCGGGCGATGTTCTCTCGCACCACCATTCTTTTCCACAACAATGCCATGGTGGCCACTTCGAAAGGACGCACTTCATTTCACTCGATAACATGTCAATATGGCTAAATATCGTAATGAAACATAACTCAAAACAATCACCACATATTTACCGACGTGAGACACTATATGAGAACCGGGAAAAATAACAACAGACACCCGAAAAATAAATGTTATTACCTAGTAAACACAGACGTCGTGATGGCGGAAACCTGTTGCTCGCATGTTGGTCACTGAGGGTGGGTACTGTATTGGGGGTGAGTGGCGGCAAGCAATTTGAAATAGTTATCGTTCCAGAGCATTTGGTCGGTGTTCCCCCTCAGTCGGTATTCCCCCTCCTCAAAATATAATTTTATTTACACAGATCCAAATAAGAATAATAATAAGAAAAGGGGAATTATTTAAATTGAAAGAGTCTCTTGATGATTATTATGAGAAGGGATTCTCAAGTGGAATTAATTGATTAATGTAAGTAGGCTCAGATTAAAAGGGGGAACTTGACAATACTAATAATCTTACGGGTCGATGACTTCGAGGAAGGTCCTTCTTGCAATGAGGCGAGTGAAAAACGATCCGATGGGGCAGTCGGGGCACGATTCGAAGGAAGCAGCTGGGGTAAGGTCCTAATGAGGCAGGTGGAGCACGATCCGAACCAACTCTCCGATGAAGATAGCCAATCTTCGAAGATGACCTCGATGGGGAATGTGGGATTTCTTTTAACTCCACGGAAAGAGGAATCTTCTTTTCCTCAAAGGTAATCAATGGAGATTTTATGTGGTTCGATTAAACGAAGGGAGACTGTTCCGCAAATTCAAAGGCTTGCCGTTCACAGAAGCTACCAATTGACTTGGGTAGGATCACGGTTGAAGAAGGTTTGCTGTTTGACGAACACTCACGGGACGAGACGATAGGGACCGCATAAAGTGCGGACTGGACTCGTCGAATTACAGAATAACCCGAGTAATTGTATGCCCGATTCTGAAGGAGAAAGGGTAGTTTGAAGAAATGAGTCACAAGCTCCAGACATCTTAATCCGTCGGCAAGTCGATTCATCGTTTATCAGCAAAATGCGAGAGGAAGCGGTTCTTTCACACTTCGTCACCAGGGGGGAGGGGAGGTTTGGGACGAGTTTACATGATTGGGAAATATTTACCTAACGTGCTCAGGAGTAGAAAATTCAAGAATATTTGAACAGGAAATGATGTCGTCCATGGCGCTATACCATAGCACGTGGTCTCTGATAAATTGGCGGGGGGTCAGAGGTTGTTCTTTTACACCCCTCTCTTGTATACGATGGAACTTTTTCTGAGAGAGGGAAGAACAAAGGAAATCGCAAATTTGGATAGGAGGAATTATCATTAAGGCGTCAGCCTGATAAAAAAGGGGACTTGACCTGTATTCGAAAAGGCTATGGTAAAAGGCTATGGTATTGATCTGAGCAAAAATTTATGTAAATGGATAGACAAAAAAATATTACATTTGAATTAATGAATAAAATTAGAACTTTGTCTAAATTAGAACTTTGTCTAAATAAATATCTACAGGGACCATAGATAAATGTACAGTATAAAAAGAAAAGAAAAATAATATATACAAGAATAGCTGACGGGTTTACAGGTGACCTATAATTTAGTGGATTAGCCAGCATTGTTGGCTAATGGATTCTGGCTAAGATTATCAGCTATATAATTTTCGGTACCACGTATATACCAAACTTTAAACTGATATTGTTGGAGTATCAGAAGCCATCGCATTATACGTCCGTTTTTGCTCTTAGTATTTCGGAGGTACGACAAAGGGTGATGGTCAGTCTCTACAATAAACTCTTTCCCTATTAAATACATGCTAAACTTGGTAATACCTCGTACTATAGTTAAAGCTTCCCGTTCTATTACCGAGTAATTACGTTCACGGGGCACTAGCTTTCGGCTCGCGTAAGCCACCGCATGGCTTTCACCTTCGTCGGAGTATTGGAGCAGCATGCATCCAATTCCTTCGTCACTCGGATCCGTCCTGATGCCGAAGGGTTTAGAGGGATTAGGGAGACTAGCTTGTTTTTGAGCACCTGGAATCTGACAGTAGCTTAGGGATTCCATGAAAGGGGATCTCTTTTGAAGGAAAGCCCTTAAAGGGGCTGAAATTGACGCGAAGTTATGGATAAATCTACTTTAAAAGGAGGCCGATCCCATGAATGACCTCAGCTGTTTCTTCGTACGGGGAAGGGGCATCTCGACAAGGGCTCTGACCTTTTCGTCTTGGGGGCCCATTTGATTTTTGGAGCGAACTGGCTCTTGAGTAGTAGGGGTGATGTGATACTCAAATTGATTGGAGCAACCGGGGGTCTCGGAGATAACATCTTCGAATCCATTTTGCAACTGCTGCAGCTGACTCTTTTGAAGATGCGCTAGCCTGGAGAATATGTCCAATACGGGGGTGATGATTCCGGGGGTCCAGGTAAAGATAGGATAGGCTAATCACCATCCTGTTCAATGCATACTACTTGCACGATATTGAGGGGGTCAGCGGGATATACCGCTTCAAAAGGGGACTCTTTATCAAGGGCCACAATATTGTTGATACACGCACGGTGGTGATATTTTTTTAACATATTGATGTGGAAAACATTATTTCCTGTTTTGGTTCGAATCAGGAAATCCACTAGTCCTTTTACTTCTAAAACGGAAAAGGGACCATTCCACTGGCTCAGAAGTTTGTTACTCTCCGTGAGAAGTAGCAAAAGCACCTCCTCGCCAGGCTTAAATCTTCTTTTCTCCGCCTATAATTCAAAATAAGTTCGATACTTCTCCAGATTTACCTTACCATTTTGATACGCGATGTCAGCATATATTTCGTGGCGCTTTCGGAGGTCTAGTGGTATACGAATAGGAGGATTGGATTTCATTATTCAAGCGGGAATTGGTGAAAAATTCCTTTAAAATAGCAAAGGGGCCTCGGACATTACGGCCATACAGTAATTCGAAGGAGGCGAATACTAGGGTCGTATGGTAGATTTCACGACACTCAAACAGTGTCACGGGTAAAAAACGGTGCCTTTCTCGTGGCTGATCAATACACAACTTTCTGGGGATTGCTTTCAATGCGCTATTTAGCTTTTCGCAAACTACGTTTGTGGCTGGGTGGTATGGGATGGTAAACAGAGGTTTTACCATGAGGAGCTTTCCGACATACTCTATAATCTCGAAGGTAAATTGTCTTCCTTGATCCGAAAATACCTCTTTAGGAATTCCTACCCTGGGAAAAATTAAAATGAGGGCTTCGGCGCACGAAACGCTATCAATGCGCTTAAGGGGTACTAACGCAGGAAAACGGGTAGCAAAGTCTACCAAAGTAAGGACGTAACTGTGTCCTTTAGTAGACGGAGGATGGATGGGGACAATAAGATCAATAGCCACACGAGAAAAAGGTTCCGAGATGATCAGGCCTTTCTGAAGGGGGGCTGGCTTGACGTGCCCTTTTGACGATGTCCTTTGGCATGCATCGCATGATTTGCAGTACTCTGCATTTTCTCTGGCCGTACTTGGCCAATAAAAATATTTAAAAACGCTCTAAAAGGTTAAATTAGGACTAAAATGACCGGAGAATAAACTATCGTGAGAAATCTGGAGGACTTGAGGACGTGAGAGCGGGAACACACAAGGTGTGTGTTTCAGGTTCGGTTCCGTTGGAACATTTACGATGTAACAGCTCATCATTGACAAGGTATTAGATGCTTTTTCCACCACGGGAAGAACCTTGCTCCTGAGTCCTGGCTTTCTCCCAAAAGGGGAGGAGAGTTGCGCATCCCTTCTGGGTGCAGGCAAAATCCTCGTTCCGGAGGGTCTTGATCACCGGATTGATGGGTTTGTTAAAGGAACGGGTCCAGGGAAGCCTTGGCGGCCTGCGCCGGGTTACCCCGGGTTGTGCTACCAGGTTACTTGTAACCTGGGGGCTCTGACCAATCAGTACAGAGCAAAAATTGATTGGGGCTGCTACCACTTCGACCCAACCAGTCAAATACTCACATTCAATGTGGCATTTTACAATAGGAAAACGATTCGAGGTAATCATGGACCACAGCGAACTTTTAGTGGTCAGGACCGACTGAGGGAAGTAAATTCTCGAATACAACGATGCATGTGCACCAAGTGTCAGATACAAGGGTGGACACACGGATTCCGGTAAATGGAATACACAAACACACAGAGCTGGTCCCAACTAATAATCTAAATATTAAATAGTTAATAGACTAAGGTTCCACTGATCTAGAACTAACTTGAACGTACTTCGGCCAAAAATAGAAAAAATAAAGAAACTTCAATAATGAGAGAGAACTACTAAAACTCAAAGGGGATGTAAATCAACTAAACTGTTTTACAATGTAATAGACCTCACACATTTGATACCAGTTTTTATAATATAGAAGTAATATATATATATATATATATATATATATATATATATATATAATATGTTGTGGTACAACCACTCTCTACCATACACTACTCTTATATATGAGGGGGGGACTTAATCATCTACTGCAACGCGAACCGTTGAAGGACTGTTCGCAGGGATTAACGACCGACTAGGAGGTCACACAGAGTGCTTAAATGGTTGGCCAAATTTACTTGAATAGGTCGAGGGTATCGTTCAAGGGTAGTTTAAAATAAAACAACAGAATATAATTTTATTTACACAGATCCAAATAATAATAATAATAATAATAATAGGAAAAAGGGATTATTTTAATTAAAAGAGTCTCTTGATAATTATTATGAGATTCTCAAATGGAATTAATTGATTAATGTAATTAGGCTCAGATCTAAAGGGGGAACTTGACAATGCTAATAATGGAGGGGGGTTTCAGTCTTACGGGTCGATGACTTCGAGGAAGGTCCCTCTTGCGATGGTGCGAGTGGAGAACGATCCGATGAGGCAAGTAAGGCACGATCCGAATGAGGCAGGTGGGGCACAATCCAAACCAACCCTCCGATGAAGATAGTTAATCTTCAAAGATGACCTTCGACGGGGAATGTGGGAATTCTCTTAATTCTACAGAAAGAGAAATCTTCTTTTCCTCAACGGTTAATCGATGGGGATTTTCTATGGTTCGATTAAACGAAAATTCAAAGGCTTAATGTTCACAAAAGCTACCAAATGACTTGGCTCGAATCACGGCAGAAGAAGGCTTGCTGTCTGACGAACGCTCACGAGACGAGACGATAAGGACGGCCTTGAGGTGCGGGCTGTCTCGTCGAATTCTGAATAACCCCGAGTATTTTTATGCCCGATTCTGAAGGAGAAAGGAGTCGCAAGCTCCAGACATCTTTATCCGGAGGCAGAATCTATTCATCGTTTAGTAGCAAGGGGCGAGACAGAATGGTTTTTCACACCTCGTCAACGCGCAGGGGTGGGGAAGGGGGGGCGGGCTTGGGACGAGTTAGCATGATTGAGAAATATTTTCCCAACGTGCTAATCAGTCGTGAATTCGAGAATGTTCGAACAGGTAATGACTTCATCCATGGCGCGATAACATAGGACGGAGTCTCCAATAAATAGAGGGAGGGGGGGCTCAGAGGTTTTTCTTTTACAATATAAATATATATATATATATATATATATATATATATATATATATATACATATATATATACGAGGAGAGGTCAATAAGATTGCGAATCGGTAGGGCAAAACAAAGGAAGGGGGATGGCTGTTTGTGTGGGTGTTAGGACAAGTTAGGACAAGCCAGGACTTGCAGCCGCACGCTCCTGCTTACCCTATTTAAGAAGCAGTAGCTGATTGCAGATCATCAGTCACAAATTTTTCCATAATAGGGAAGGTTGAGTACCGCGCAGTGATCAAATTTTTGACCAAGGAAAGCAAGAATGCAAAAGAGATCCATGAACGCATGGTTGCAGTGTACACCGACACCGCCCCTTCCTATGCAACCATTGCTCGCTGGAATAGGGAGGTCCGCCATGGTCGTGAGTCCCTTGAAGATGACTCCCGTCCAGGACGCCCGTCAGACGTGACCAACGAGGACAATGTGGCCCGTTTGCAGAGGATGATCCTCGAAAATCGACGGGTGAAGGTCGTAGAAATCGAGCGAGAACTTGGAATATCACATGGAGGTGTTATCAACATCATCCACGACAATTTGGTCATGACCAAGGTCTCTGCCCGTTGGGTCCCTAGAAACATCACGCCCCATGATCGACTTCAACGTCGTCAAAGTCCACAAGGCCAGAGTTGCACAAGCTGCCCTGCGCGAGTGTGGATTCGAGGAGCTCAACCATCCCCCTTACAGTCCCGATCTGGCCCTTAGCGTCCTCTTTTTATTCCGCCAGCTCAAGGCTGCACTGCGTGGACGCCCGTTCGGGGACAATGAAGATGTCCAGCTCGCCGTCCACGAGTGGATTGAACAGCAGTCGGGAGATTTCTGGTTGTCGGAAATTCGAAGCCTCAGGGACAAGTGGCGCAAGTGCATTGAAGTCGAGGGTAGTTATATTGAAAAATAATAAAACCCTTTTCCTCATATCTCGTTTCCTTATATCTGAATTGCAAAACTTATTGACCGCCCTTCGTATATATATATATATATGTATACAGTGTGTCCTCAAAGTCTGGCCCCATAAGAAATATACAGTAAATTAAAGGTTTAAAATGGATTTACAAATTTATTTTATTTTATGTATCTTATAATTTCGCAGATCTTTAATTTAAGATGTTAGATTATACATTTTAAATTTAGGATTAAAATTAATTTATTCTATATTTTACAGATCGTTAAATTATGGTTACTAAGCTAACCAGAGCAGAAAGAATAGAGCCTGTTCTTTTATACGCAAAGGATGGTGCCACTTCACGTTTGGTTACAGATACTTTTAATACCAAGTGACCCGAAAGGTTTCCAATCAACTACAGAACTGGTAGTAAGATCTTCGCCCGTTTCAAGGAAACGGCAAGCGTCTATGATCGATTACAAAGTGGTCGAAAAAGAACTTCTACTGATCCCAGAACATTCGCACTCGTAAGAGATTGTGTGGAGCAAAGCCCCCTTAAGTCAATACGAAAATTCTCACAGGAAACAGGTTGCTAAGAATTCGGTTCATCTCATTTCTACCACCAATCATTTCCACCCGTATAAATTCCAATTAGTCCATGAATTACAATGTGATGATCGAGATTATCGTATGGAATATTGTGAAAAACGTATCATGTTTAGCGATGAAGCAATTTTCGACCTAAACGGTGATATCAATAGACATAATTCACGATATTGGGCTACTAATAATCCACATTAGGTAGAGGAAGGATGCGCACAATTCAAACCATGACTTATGGTATGGGGAGCTATGTTTGGCGATAAGGTACTTGGTCCATATATTTCCCCCGATACTGTGACTGCTGAGTCATATCTGCATATGCTGGAAACTTTGCTTTACCTAAATTTGATGACATATCCTTATACGATCGGGGAAATATGGGATTTCAGCAGGATGAGGCTCCGCTACATGTTGCAAAGTTTGTACGCGAATTTCTACAAGAACTACAAAAAACATTTGAAGATAAATAGATTGGACGACGTGGACCAATAGAATGGCCACTCAGATTGCCAGATCTGACACCTTTAGATTACTTTCTATGGGGCCACATTAAATCAGTTGCTTATAATAACCATCCGAGAGCAATAGCGGAACTAAAGTCAAACATATTAAGAGAATTTGAAGCTATAAAATCAAATACTTCCTCGGTAAGTAATGTTCAAAGGTCATGCCTCAACGCGTCATAAAATGTATAAAAGTAAATGCATGTCATTTTCAACATGTGATGCAACTGATAACCATAATTAAAATAATTAATAAATAAAAAAGTGCGAGTTAGTTTCTTTAATACATTACTTATGGGGCCACACTTTTGGGACAACCTGTATATTAATATATATATATATATATATATATATATATATATATATTGTTAAAGGCTCAAGGAAAGAAAATGAGAGATTTAGAAGCCCCACTAATATGAAAGTGAAAAAAGAAATTGGATTCGAGCAAACCTGTATCATCAAGCGCTCATTGCTATCAGAACCACAACGCTCATCAATTGAGCCACCATCCTCAAACCCCATAGAGGTTGATTCAAGAAGCCTTTTGAATAAAGAAGTGTAGGTTTTTATCCAGTGTGAAACCAGTTGTTTTCTAGTTGGAGGGGACATGGACAATTTTTTTAATAAGGGAAAATCACATGACACGGGATATACAATGGATGATGTTAATAGCCAAAGGAAAGAAAAAGTGGTATCACGACATGCATTGTATATCACGTGTCACGTAGGTTCACGTAATATATTCCTCAGCGTTTTCCCGGATTGTGATGCCACTTTTCCTTTCCTTGTGCTCTTAACAACATCCATTGTGTATCAACATCCATTGATTAGGGAACGATCCGGTTCTTCTCAGACGAAAGTAACTCCTCCCAGGACCAGCTGCACATCAGCTTGAATAACAGCTGGCTTGCCCCCATTCATGCGACGTTCCACGTATCATAAAGTTCAAAGGTTCCTTAAACTGCGACGCTCTTCAGGTCTGTCTCCCCTCAAGGTGACGTCATGCCGCCCCTTTGAGTAGGAAAATTGGCTCAATTCAGAAGGTTATGGGGTGCTTCTGGAGACTGTGTTCAAGCCCTCGCTAAAGAGGGTTGCTGCTGGAAGGCCCTACCTCCAGTAAGAGTCAGAAATGGTTGGTAGAGAATTTCTCCGACTTCGCTAGCGTCACCTTCTCTCTTATTAATTCCCCGGATTGTGGGCCTATGAATTACTTGGAGTCGGGGGTGATTGAGAAAGAGCCATTCGCTCTGTCTGCAACAACAAGAACAAGCTATTGGCCAGGGTCAAGGGGGTGTTCTAAGCTCTTCCTAAGGACATAGTCAGGAGCATATGTGACAGGTTCCGAAGACGTTTTGAGGTCGCGGTGGTAGCTGAGGGCGGCTACTTTGAGTAAACTGTTATCTTACAGCTATAATCTCGTTGATATTTTTTAAAATTTTAAAATATATGTAGTTCATTTTTAGCTGAGATATTGCGGGTGGGGAGGTTGTTATTTAAACCGTAAATTTAGACCGAACACCCTGTACATGTCTAAGTTTTACTTAGGCATAAAACAACTAAATCCGAAGGCAAAATACACTAGTGACAATATTGATTTTAATAAAAGAATTAAACACATAAAAGGCATCTTTAAATCGGTAAAATAATAGTGCTATATTAAATCATCGAGAAAAAGAGGATTCTTACTCTGATTTATAAAAAAACAAAACATACCCATTAACAATATTGAACTTGGTGAAATTATACAAATAGGGGCAGAATTTTACATTTTGAAAGAGAATTACTTTAAAGACAATAAGACATATTATAATCTAGATTTTTTAACTTTAATATTATTAACAAGTCCCAAGTATTCAAGTTGTTCATATCCTATGGATGAATATTTATTCTTTGTTAACCTATCTCGATGCTATAAACGAGTCGCCTTCTGCGGCGTATGTTTAGTATCGTTTCAGACTCTGAAGAGTATAATTAGGTACTCATCGAAAATCTAAATCGTTAGCCTTTTTTCTGCCTGCAAATTTTTTAAATCATATATATATATATATATATATATATATATATATATATATATATATATATATATATATATATATATATATATATATATATATATATATATATATATATATATATATATATATATATATATATATATATATATATATATATATAGGGTGGAAACAAGAAAGTTGGACTGATATTTATTTAATTTTTTCAGAAATATTACTTAATGCCTAGACAAAAATAAAAAAAAAAAATAATTATATGCTACAAAAAGATGTAACTAATATTCAAAGTTACAGCCATTTGCGTCAAGAACACGACGAAGTGTAAGTATGATCAGACCGCAAATAGCACGCAGGGTTTCTAGCTGATATTTCCTCCCCGCATTTAGGCAATTTTCACTCCAGGATTTTGATTATATTTTCACATGGCTGATGGTCTAACATAAATCACAGTACAAAGTCCAGGGGGTTCAAATATGAAGAACTGAAAGGCCAAAGTTTCTTTGACCAAAATTTCTTAAATTTTGCCTACCACCAGTCTTTAATTTCTTTTGCTATGTGTGAGCTTGCTCCATCTTTTTGAAAGGTTACACCTGACTTTCTTATGGTAGCATTAACCCAAGGGATGGATTTTCTCTTTTAAATGTCTAAATAAAATGTTAATTGATCTTTACCTCACCCACCGTTCAATGAAAATAATATATATTTTTTTAACCCTTTGATATTTTGCCTGTACACACACCTTCACCGAAGCTCACTTCTTTCTCCTGTAAGATTTCTGCTGTCCAACAATAGTCTCTTTTATATTTTGTTTCCAAAATCGATCATTATGTGTGTTGTGGAAGACCTGAACAGTGAATAACTTCTTATCCGTCTACACAACTGGAGTCTGACAGTCAACAAGTCACCGCTGGACGACCAGCTTTGTTTGTTTCGACTTTATTTATCTATTTCGTCTCTTTTTTTAACTATTTTGAATGGACGAAGATTCAGATCACCTGTCAGCTATATTTGCATGGTCACATGGCTCATTTTGGCCTTCAAAGCAAATTGTCTACCACTTCTCCTTGGATTTCATTTAATCTTGTCCATCGTGTTCTTGATAAGATTGGTGTTCTTAGTGATCGGTGCAAGGTAGTCTGAACTTCTGGAAGACAACTGTATCTCTTGTTAGCCGTTTGATAGCTTTAAAAACCTAAGATCTGTTCACAATAAGGGTTGCCCGCTTTCTTCCCGCATTTATAAAGAAAAATGGGTGTTGTTTTTATGAATATACACTTCAATTCACAAAAATCGAATAAATCCTGAAGGGACCCGCAAGAAAGTAATTAATTAATGATTTTATTTTAATTACTTTCTTGCGGATTCCTTCAGGATTTATTGGATTTTGTAAATCGAAGTGTAAATTCATAAAAACAACCCCCGTTTATCTGTATCCACGTACATAAGTGACTAGAATAATAAGCATTTAAATTGTGAGCGGGTAAGAACATATGGTATAAATATCCCTTGGAGGTTGCTAGCTTAGGTAGATACTGGATTTGATAGGGTAACGCTTTAGGAGGAACTGAGTTAATGTATCTGGTAGCTTAACAGTAGAGTATCCGACTGAGAATCAGTAGACCCGGGTTCGGGTCCCGGCCAGGATTACTGAAATCTTTTTCCCCTGTCGTTATTTTTGTTTTCTGAGCATGGATTGCCTTCAAGGTGACACCCTTTGCTCACTCTGATCCTTGTGTTCTTCCAATGCCCCGTTCTCTTGCCTTTAATAAACTCCTGTTTCTTGACTCATTGCTCATTCGATTCAAATTTCTCTTTCTCTTTTAGTATATTGTTATATAATATGCAATACAAGGTTTTTGCATCTTTCTTTCTGTCTTCAAAAGGTTTATGAGAATTAGAAAGCCATGTGGTGGTTGTTACCACTAGCAGAAATATATTTATATTTATATATATATATATATATATATATATATATATATATATATATATATATATATATATATATATATATATGTATGTATACATATGTGGAAAACTCACAAAGTATCGCGTGAGTAAGCAATAAATGCAACCAAGCTCACAGGGAAAATGAATACGAGGATTCCAAGTACTTTCGAACTTTATTTCGAGTTCTTTATCAAGGAATAACAAAAGTATTGAAAATTGTAATATATATAAGGATGATACAGAGCGGAAGGAACGCCCACACAAAAGCAAAAAACAAATCAACAAAATGAATTAATATGAAATGGAAACCTTAGTGGGAGCGAAGATAAATACAAACTAAGATCATTAAATCAGGTAAATTGAAAAGACTAAAGGTTGACAAGAGGATTAAAATAACGCCGAAGCAATTAGGCAGAAAAAAATTCTGAGCAAGAGATTAACATCAGAGGTCAGGATTGAAAAACCAAGGTAGAATAAGTACAAATGTTCTAAAGACTTGACTCAAACGAAAATAAATACACAGACATAAACATAAGGCTACATAGATGCACAAAAAGTTTTAATTAAATAGTTTATTAAGATTAATATAAATATTTAGTCTCAAATCCAAAATTTCGACAGTGCATTGTGAATATAATTTTAAAAATAACCATCGAGTTTATATAAGCCAGGACTTAAATTAAAATTTGGGAATTTACTAATAAAAGTCGATTCAATGATATTTCGTGAAATTGTATCGTTATTATGACAAATAATTTTAGCTAAATTTCAATCAATATTGTGATTAAGATATGACATATGAACATAAAATGAGCTGCTTTCTTCTCCGCGAAGGACATTATACTTATGCTGAGAAATTCGTATTTTTAAACATTTACCTGATTGGCCAAAGGAATATTTAGAGCAATCGATACATTTTACGCAATATACTCGTACATTATAATAGGGGAAGGAGCGTTCTTGACTAGTAGTTTAGATATAGTATTTTTATGGTTAAATACTATACGAATGCCAAGAGATTTTAAAATATGAGGGATAAGAGCAAAGGATAGATTAAAAGGAAATACAAGCGTATCCTTGTTATTAAAAGGCGCGCGAGGTTCAAAACGATAAAAAGACTATTTAGTTAACTGAAGGCATTTATCAAGGAAATGAAAAGGATAGCAAAGTTTATGGCCGATGTCAAAAATTTTGGAAACTTCAGAGTCAAAGAATTCAGGACTTACCCCACGAAGTGCACGGAGAAACATTGAAATGAAAAATTGATCTTTGGGCTTTAATATGGTGAGAGGAGCAAAAGTGAATATAAGAAGAATAATTAGTTCGTTTCCGATAGACAGAGAATTTGAAACCATAAGGCGTGCGGTGTATTAATAAATCAAGGAAAGAAATACTTCCAGCAGACCCGGTTCCGAGTCCCGGCCAGGAATTCGAAACTTTTTTCCCCTAGCGTTATTTCTGTATTCTCGGTAAAGGAGCGCCATCACTGTGCCGCACTCTGCTCCCTTTGATTCTGGATTCTTCTAAAGTCCCTCTCTCTTGCCTTTAAAAAATAAACTCCGGTTTCTTGTCTCATTTGTTCCTTCTCGTCCAATTCTTATTTTCTCTTGTACTATATATATATATATATATATATATATATATATATATATATATATATATATATATATATATATATATATATATATATATATATATATATATATATATATATATACTTCCAGTAACTATTTGGTTATTCCCTTTTCTTTCTTAAGTTACGTTGAGCAACAGAGCGTATTCTTCTAGTCACAGACTCTGCGAGGCGGGATTTGCCTCAGGAACACTTTGAGACAGCGACCAAGTTAACTCAGCGGCGCCTTGGCAGTCCATACGTTACGGCAACGAATCTCGTTCAACGTGAGGGTTACGCGAGTAGGTTTGGAACACTTCTGACGAGGGATGAGCGGCGTTGTCATTTATAACGCAGACTGTGTGAAATCAAGAGAGGGATTCCATATACGACAATTCGTTTATTGCAGCGCCTTTTGGACAATCTCCATGGTATCATAAGGAAGGCAAATAGAATTTAGGCTTCTCTGTGAGATGGCCTTCTTTCGTCAGACTTCCTGTCGCCTGTTGGGGAAGTTTGGCACGGATAACGACTTAGGTCAATGGGGAAGGCGGAGGAGGGCGGTAGAATGTCGGGGGAGGGTGGGGGGAGAGAGAGGAGACGAAAGTCAACTCAAACGACAAATTTCTTTCGTTCCCACGATTGTCTGTCGGCATGCGAGTATTTACTTTCCATACCCTCACACGCCTACCTATTTTGAGGAACATTATTTCCCCATGAAATAAGGAATTATGTGAAAGTTAACTTCCCGGGGGAATTTGTAATTATCTTCCTCGACTCGAACAATTAAGTCGGTAATTTTATCCGAACCGTTAGGAATTTACCTTAGTATCTAATGGCTACAAAATACTACTGCTACGTCAGTTTCTCTAATTTACATATACAAAACAAAGCAAAACACATACAGAGTACAGGCAAGAAATAATTATTCATACAAAGAGATACACACAAAAAAATAAATAATTGACTATTAATGGCTATCTGAAATTGGATTTCTCGAAACGCTAGCTGCAAGTACATTGTCAGACCCTTTTAGATACCTGATTTCATAACGGTACTTAGCTAGCAATAATAACCAACGCATTAGCCTGCCGTTTCGGTTTTTACAAGTTTTTAAGTAGGCTAACGGTCTATGATCAGTCTCTATGAGGAATGGACGACCTACCAGATACATTCTGAATTTTATTATCCCCAAAACAATCGCTAGAGCTTCCAGTTCTACCGTAGCGTACGCCCTTTCGCGAGCCGTCAGTCGGTGACTCGCATAGCTTATAGGAGCGGGTTCTTGGTCCTCGTCGTATTGGAGTAATACGCAGCCAATACCCAGTTGGGAGGCATCTGTCCTTACGCCAATTTTTTTTTGAGGGTTCGGCCGTTTTAAGATCGGGACAGAGACTAGCTTCTCTTTGAGCTCTTCAAAGTGCGCTTCAGCGTCGGGGTTCAACTGGAGGATGTCCGGGAGTTTCTTTTTAGCAGATCGTTTAGGGGAGCTACTACAGAAGTGAATTGGGGGTACAAAGCGGCAGTTAAACGAAGCGGCACCAAGAAAAGACCGTAATTGCTTCTTGGTGCGCGGTAGGGGCATATTTACAATAGCTTTTACCTTCTCTTTCTGTGGGGCCAGATGACTTTCGCCTATTTTAAATCCAAGGTATTCTATGGATTTATATGAAAAATGGCATTTTGAAGGTTTATCGTTAAGCCATGATACTTAAAGCGTTCTAAAAGCGGGCGGAGGGACAAGATATGGTCGTTCCATGAACGTGTAGCCACATACACGTTATCAAAATAAAAAGAAACGTTTTTTAATCTGTCTATTACACGGCGCATTATGCGGTTGTAGCTACTGCAGGCAGTGACTAGGCCAAAAAGAAGACGAGTGAATCCCATTAAACCTTTGTCGGTAGGAAAGGCTGTTAGTTTCCTCGCTGATGCCTTTAGGGAGATCTGATAAAAGGCCTTACATAGGTCTATCTCAGTGATGTAGGCGGTTCCTTCGAAGAGATGTAAATTTTGGTCAATTAGGGACAGAGGTTCAGCGTCAAACACGGTGACGGTGTTTAGCTTCTGAAAATCGACGCAAATCCTAAAGGACTGGTCTGGCTTGCGGACCATGACTATTGGGGAACAGTAGTCGGACGTAGATGGCTCGATAATCCCTAATTGCAAAAGATTGTCGACTTCCTCATTGCAAGCGTCTCTTAGGTGCACCGGTACAGGATAGGGCTTACATCGCACAGGTTCGAGCGTAGTGAGGGCGATATCATGTTCGAACTGAGTCGAGCATCCTGGTGACTCGGAAATGACGTCACTAAATTCTTCCAAAAGCGCCATCATTAGGTTCCTTTGGGTAGGGGTGAGGTCGGAGTCTACATCCAACTCGGGGAAAGGTTCTTTTATGGGGGCAGCTTGGACGGGGGGACAAGGAGGAGACAATCTTCGCTTGACTCTACGCAAATCGAATTAACAATATTTAGGGGGTTGTTTGGGTGGATGGTGTCAATTACCCTTTCTTCGTCGAAGGCGACTATATTGTTTATACAGGCCCGTCTATGATACTTTTTTAGCATGTTTATGTGATATAACTTATGACCTGCGGGTGTCTGTATAACGTAATCGACCGATCCGTGGGTTTTCTGAGCGGGGTAGGGGCCTTTTCATTGGGAGAGAAGTTTATGGGAGTCCGTGGGGAGTAAGAGCAGAACTTCATCTCCGGGCTTCAGTTTTCTGTGTTTGGCCTTTAGATTCAAAGTATGTTCGATACTTTTCCATATAAATATCGAAATTTCTGAGTGCTATGTCGGAACACCTTTTTAATCTTTCCCTTAGTTCGAGGGCGAAGGAATAAGTGTTCCTTAATTCTGAACACAAACGGGAATTCGTCCAAAACTCCTTCAAAATACTGAGGGGCCCCCGCACGTTTCTCTCGTACAGGAGCTCAAATGGGGAAAATCCGATGGTCCTATGGGGAATTTCGCGGCATGCGAATAACGCAACTGGCAAATATCGGTGCCATTCTTGGGGTTGTACCATTGAAAGCTTCTTGAGGACGCTTTTCAAGGTCGCATTGAACTTTTCGCTCATGCCGTTCACGCTCGGATGGAAGGGCGTGGTAAAAATAGATTTGATTTGGAGCAGGGTGTTCACGTGTTCCATGAGCTCAGAAGTAAACTGGCGGCCTCTATCTGACAAGATTTCTTTGGGCAATCCTACTCTAGAAAAAATGGAAATAAGGGCTTCAGAGCAAGAGATACTATCGATCCTTTTTAGAGCGACAGCGTTTGGGAATCGGGTAGCGCAGTCTATCAATGTTAGTACATGCGTATGACCTTTGGCGGAAGGGGCGGTGAATTGGTCCGATGAGGTCGATGGCGACTTTCGAGAAGGGCTCTGAAATGACTGGGGTTCTTTGCAGGGAAGTTGGGGCTATTCGACCTTTTGCAGTAGTTTTCTGGCACAGATCGCACGTTTTGCAAAATTCTGCAATATCTTTGGCTACACCGGGCCAAAATAAGTATTTAAGTACTCGCTGAGAAGTCTTGTTATGACCGAAATGACCAGCCATAGGACTTTCATGTGCTACTCGCAGGATTTGGTCTACATGTGTGCGCAGAATACACATGACCTTGGAAGGAGGGTCAGACTCATCTCGCGAGGTGCGAAACAGAAGGGAGTCGTTAATGATGTACCTTATGGGACGGTTCCCTCGAACGATCACCTCTTCGTTCTTTCGGGCCTTTTCCCAAAGGGATTGAAGTAAAGGGCAGCTCTGCTGAGCTCTGAGGAATTGTGCATTACTCGTTGGAACCTCTAAAGAGGCTTCTGGGGTGAAAAGGCGCGTTGGGGGAGAGGCCTCGCGGCTTGCTTGCGCTCGAGTGACGACAGCTTGACTCACTTCACTCGGGGAGAGTAGTGCGCTCTGGCCAATGAGTACCGAGCAAAATTTGATTGGGGCTGCCACTACTTCGGCCCAACCAGTGAAATATTTACACTGTACATGGCAGCGGATTACCGGGAATCCATTTTCTTGACCCAAGAAGTCGTGTACAATTGTGTACTTCTTATGTTGGGGATCGGCAGGGGGGACCAATTTGTCTGACACCAGAATGCATGTGCACCCTGTGTCTCTCACAAGGGTGGACACTTTACAGCCATTGATCGAGCCGGTTTCAAATTTTAGTCCTCCGGGGGAACTCTTGTTGAACAGGAAGTTCACTTCAAATTCCTGTGGGGATGGAGACGAGGGGGATGACGTAAGCGCGGCCGCTGTTCCGGGGAAAGGGTAGCGGTTACTTGGTGGACTTGTTGGCTCTGGGTGGGACGTAGGCTGGAATTCTGTACACATTGGGACTTATAATGGCCAGGGGAACCGCAGGAGTAGCATATAACCGGGTTATTCTGGTGCTGATTATTGTAGGGGATATTGAAGACTGGGGTTTTTCTGTCTTCATGGGCTACAAAAGGCTTATTCTTTGGCCTGAATGGGGCTGTGGTCCTTATCAATGGAGGGGGTTTCCTTTGTTGCGACTTCCATTGACTAAATTTATTCTTCGGGGGCGGGGGACTATTCTTCCGGGTATCCTGTGAGTATAGGCGATGATTTGTAGCATGAAGATCAGCTTCCTCGAGGTATTCTTGAAAGGTAGACGCTCGGCGGTCTTGCACGAATGCTCGGATCTCCTGAGGAAAGGTGGACAATAGCTGGTCTTTTAACATAAAGTATATCAGGGCCTCATACTCCGATTCGACTTTGGAGGATTCTAGCCAGAACTGGAGGTTTCGCTTCAGGATATATCCAAAATGTCGGTAAGTTTGACCGGGCTGGATTTTAGCCAATCTAAACTTAGCGCGGTAGAACTGAGGGTTCAAGTTGAAGGCGGAAAGCAATTCGTCCTTCAAGGTGCTATAGTCTATTATAGCTTCATGTGGTAACGAGATGAAAATTTCTCTTAGGCGTGGACTAAGCAATGGGAGCATCTACTGACTCCTTCAGATTCTATGGCCCATCCGTTTACCTCGAAGATCTTTTCAAAATGTGCTAAGTATGAGCAAAAATCTTCTTCGTCTTTATATTGGGGAAGTTTCATAGCGGGGGCCTGGGGTTGATGATCACGAGATCCAACAGAACTGACCTTAACTTGGTCTCTGCTCAATTGCCTTTCATGTTTTCGAATCCTTTCTCTTTCTTCAAATTCTAACTCTTCTTTTCTTCTCCTTTCTTCCATTTCTAACACTTTTTTTCTTCTTATTTCTTCCAATTCTAACCTTTCTTTTCTTCTCCTTTCTTCCAATTCTAACCCTTCTTTTCTTACTTCCATTTCACGTGCTCTTTCCTCTTGCTGTTCGCTTTGAACGAATTCCTTGAGATCCTGTCCTGTAAGACCGAGAGCTTGTCCTTGCTTGACGAAAACTTCGAACGATTGTGAAGCCATTGCTGCTCTTGCTGACGCGACTGGTGACTCACGAAAGAACTTACGCACCTGATAAGAGAATTAGAAGCTGCGATTGTTCTTAACCGATACAATCTAATAACTAACCCCCAAAATAACGAATATTTTCCTAGCTTTGTTTTTGCTATCTGGAAAGGATTATTAATGGTTATTATTTATATTCCTTCGGGGAATAGACTATAATTATTAAAATTTACGTTAGTTTATTTGCGCTTCCCTGGAAGTTGGCAAGTTTTAGGCTATATGAGTTCGCTTTCTCAAAGATTTGACCCCTTAAAGCTGACACCACTTTTATATATGTCGTAGAATTGGTCATAGTCTGGTCTAATAATTATTCTAGTCCTTGATCTGGACACACCGCTTTTGTTTAAGTCGATCATATTGAGACCCTATGACTCAATCTAGGACCATTATATATATATATATATATATATATATATATATATATATATATATATATATATATGGGCTTTAATTCCTACTAAACGTGCGAAAGCTGGTTAGAGGCGGGTTGTGCCACGGCCAGGATTCTCACTATAAAAGTCTCACTTGTTACTGGGGGGAGGTTTTTGATTGTTAAATTCTAAGAGTGCATAATACAGGTTAAAATAAATTAGCCGAAGTGATTATTAATTAAAGTCTTGCCAAGGTACGTCAAAAAAGAGGAGCCCCAAATAAACAAACGTACAAAAATAAACTTTACTTTACACCAAAATAACAATTAGTAGCAATAGTTAAACGGGCATTTAGGTAAATAAGGATTAAATAATAAACACGGATTAGTCCTGGTTGACAGCAATTATAATTAATAATATCAGGGAATGACTCACTTAAAGCTCTTTAAAAAAGGAGGGAAAGATAACACTGACGCTAGGCGTCTAGATTTATGATGACTCAATGGGAGTATCAATCACTGTTAATTGAATAGGTAATTTAAGAATAGAGGAACACTGGGTTTACAGATTACCATTAATTGTGATGGATTGGAGAAACGACTACTCAGGTCCAGACGAAGTGGTTCGGGTGGCGTTAACACGAGTTCTCAGGGAGAGGGGGGATAAGACAACGGGTTCGGAGCTGCTGACTGCACTACCGGTTAGTTAACTCCTAACTATGTGACACTAACAAATAGTTACTTCCAGTAACTATTTGGATGTTCCCTTTTCTCTCTCAAGTTACGTTGAGCAACAGAGCGTATTATTCTAGTCACAGACTCTGCGGGACGGGATTTGCCTCAGCAACACTTTGAGACAGCGATCAAGTTAACTCAGCGGCGCGTTGGCAGTCGATACGTTACGGCAACGACTCTCTTTCAACGTGAGGGTTACGCGAGTAGGTTTGGAACACTTCTGCCGAGGGATGAACGGCGTTGTCCTTTATACCGCGGACTGTGTGAAATCGAGAGAGAGATTCCATATACGTTAATTCGCTTATCGCAGCGCCTTCTGGACAATCTCCATAGTATCATAAAGAAGGCAAATAGAATTTAGGCTTCTCTGTGAGATGGCCTTCTTTCGTCAGACTTCCTGTCGCCTGTTGGGGAAGTTTGGCACGGATAACGACTTAGGTCAATGGGGAAGGCGGAGGAGGGCGGTAGAATTTCGGAGGAGGGTGGGGGGGGGAGAGAGGAGACGAAGGTCACCTTAAACGACAAATTTCTTTCATTCCCACGATTGTCTGGCGGCATGCGAGTATGTACGTTCCATACCCTCACAGTCTGTTTGTGTTGTGTGTGTGTGTCTATCCATTAATAACAGAAATCAAAAAAATAAAAAGCTCGTTCTAACACTCCTTCCCTTTCTCCTCCCTTATCCCTATTCCCCCTTCCCTCTCTAACCCCTACAAAAGTACATCTAAACCTAGAGAAAAAACCCTCTCCCATCCCCCTTTACCCCTTCACTCCCCATATTTCTCCTCTCTCTCTCCTCCTCTCCCCCTCTTTCCCTCCCTCTTCTCCTGCCTCTATCTCCCTCTCTTCCCAAATCTCTCCCCCTTTATCCTCTCATCCCCAATTTCTCCCCTCTTCCTTCCACTCTCCCTTCTTGCCCCATCTCTCATGATATAAAAGAACATCCAAACCAAGAGAAAACAAAAATTTTTAAATTCCGTTCTTAAAATATAGTGATGTGTAGATAAGACGTTCGATCTGTTATTGCGGCCACAACGTCGCTGTTCTTTCATAACTAACGGTCAGTTACGCGTGAGCGTAAACTGCCGGACCCCACGCGGTGAAAAATTTATTCATTTTAAGTATATTATAGGGTAGGAAGATTGCACACCTCTTCTGAATATGCCTTCAACCTAAAATAATAATAATCAGCAAGTAAATATTTTTTGTGCCACAATTTAAGAATTTCAAACAATGTGCATCTGTCTTATTTTATTTCCGAACGCACATTTTACTCTGTTAATATATATATATATATATATATATATATATATATATATATATATATATATATATATATATATATATATATATATAAATAGAGAGAGTTAGAGAAATTTGTATATTTGGGTGGGAGTCTTTCTTTTAAACAGGTTTCCTTTTAAGACTTTATAATCATTGTATACTTTGCATTTATTAATTTATTCTTACATTTCCTAAATTTTCATTCAGGACACCAAATTAGAATTATTCTGCGTCCAGTTCTAGGAATGGATAAGAAACTTGATGCTTCTGAAACCCGTCTCCATGCAGAAAATAGAACGCCCCTGACTTATCTGCATGTTGTTCTTAACGGAGATGCAATCTATTCTAACTGTTCCTCTCTCGTTTTCGTTCTATATTAATTTTCTAAAAATATAAACCTGACGGCACTATTTTGGATAGAGTAAGTCCTTTGTAAAAGCGTCGAATTTAGTGGTAGCGAAAATATGTAAGAGATAGAAAACTAAAATAACTCGATAGGAAAAAAAACTTACTTAGCTCTGCAATGTGTAATCGCCAAGCCTCCTGAGCAAAGATCCCTTTTTACTTTTAGAGAACTCAAATGTGCCTTAGAACTTCTAATGTCTTTCAAAATCTATAGAGTTGATTCTCATTGATCGCTTAAATATAGTCTAAAGGTAAACAACTGATCCTAACTAAATTATCACCAAGTCTCTCTAGAATTTGGACGACCGTTCTACATATTATAATCAATGTTTACAGCAGTAAACTTCTATATGGATCACATCTAACAAAATTAGCCCCATTATTAATAATCTAACTTGAAATATCATAAAGCGGTGGATAGCATTGGGCACTGAGGGAAAAGATAAATGTTAAGAATTTTTAAACCCACACAGTATTCCGTGGGCCACCCTGTGTATTTTATTTCTATTTTGGAAACTCGCCCTCCCCCCACACAATTTTTCACCTTTTTGCTGATCCAGCCTCTGCCAGCCTTCTTGAACTGGAAACGTTTAAAAGAGTTGGGCAAGTACTGAAGAAAAGAGATATTTTTCTTCAGTGAATGTGAAGTTTGCCACCGAATTAACGTTTCAGTTGGTCAATCAGTCAGACTATTTGGTTCATCTTTCTGCTGCTTACCAGTCTGCAGTACCGGTAGCGATGACGTACACTTCTCTTTCTTAAGTTATTTCACGACAGTTTAATATTGAATCAAACAAATTTGTTTTATTATCATTATTATTAGGTAGTTAAAAAACCTTCCAAATATTTAGGGATTTTACAGGATGGAGTAAATCTCGTGGAATGAGATCATTAATTATTATTATTAACTTTCTCTGAATCAAAATATTTATTCAAAACAGACTTCTCACAAAGGCAAAGTATTAACTCAAGCTGGGGTTCTCCCAAATGTGACCATTGAAAATACTGCTAAAATTTGTGCTTTAGCAGACGTGGTTCCTCTTTCAGAAAAAAAGCAAAAATGACGCTGCCATGTCTTTAATTCTCAAAGAAAGATTAATTAACAATGAATTTGAGTGTGAAAATCAATAGTGAATTGCATTTTTAAAGAGATGAATAGTTTATTGAGATGTATATAATATTGGATTGTTGTGTTGTTGTTCTTCGCTACCAATTTGTCAGATATTGTCTTTCTCTACGTGGCGGGTCGTAATGGCTAGATTTCATGCAAATGTAGATCAGTAAGTCTTCATCATTCCTGTACTCTAATAATTCTTCAAATAAAAATGATGAATGTCAACATACAAAGTCACAGAAATAAATAATGTAGCACCTGTCACGAATTCTGCTATCGCTGTAGCAGAAAGATATTGCTAAGAAATTCTAAATATATCGTGATAAATATTGATTTATGATGTAATTTGACTAGTTTCATTTTACTCTATCTTGTAGAATCCTAGATTCAAATCACTGTCTTTGTCCTTAGTCAATTTTTCTCATTTTACCTTTATGTATTTATTTTTCTCTTGTTTTTGTTTTCCTACTGGCGACCTCTAATTTTATTAACCAAATCGCCAGAATTAAAGAGGTTGACCTAACCAATAAGCAGTTGCTAAGTTTTGATGAGAATAACCTTTTCACTAAAGTTTCTGTTGATGACGCCTTTGATGTCATTATTAAAATAACTTGCTTTTGTCTAACCTAACATTCCCCTTACCGTGTAATAAAATTGGAAACTTGGTTCATTTTGCTTTACGGACATTTTGTTTAAAGCTCAAGATTGTTTTTACAGACAGAAATATGGCCTGAGTATGGGTTTTCTCCTTTCTCCGATCCTATGTATTCTTTTCATGAAAAACTTTGAGAAACTCCTCCTACCTATATTATCTAATCCCATAACATGGTTCCGCTATGTTGATGATGTATGTGACACATGGCCTATTAATGATAACGCATTTGATTCATTCTTTGAACAATTAAACAACATTCAACCCAAGGTTACATTTAAAATAGAATGGGAACAAAACAACTCATTGCCATTTCTTGATGTCAAAATATCTCTAGTAAACAACAAAGCATATTGTTCTGTTTACCGGAAACCAACTAACTCTAATACTTGTTTTCACTATCTCTCTTGCCACGACGAATCCGTTATAAAGTCCGTAGTTTCTTTCCTTTTCCGGAGAGCATATCGCATATCTGATCCTTGTTTGCTACAAGATGACATTAACACGATCATCCAAACATTCATTGAGCTACAGTATCCCCTTTGGTTCATAGAAAAATGTCATTATAAAGAAAGAACCAACTTTTAATCACCAGCTCTTCCTAAGGAAAAATATACAATAATAATTATATTACATTCTCATACTCGCCCTAATTAATAAATTTTAAAAAGATGGCAGGGGCCAACAATACAAAAATAGACCCGAAATAGTCTGTCTAAAAATAGATCTACCGACAGAGAACAGGTCGTTTATTATATTCTAGGCAAAGTTTGAGATCAAGTACACATTGGCGAAAGCAGCAGATTCTTCAAGAGAATGTAGGAACACAAATGTGAGTTGCGCGGTGGAAGCCTATCATTTAGCCTTTTCCTAAACAGGTTAAATGAAAACCATTCCATTGACATTGATAATGCAAAAATAATTTATAATTCCCACAACTATATACATAGGCGTCTAATAGAATAAGCTATTATAAATGAAATTCCAAACTAACTCTACGTCCTATGCGCAATTCAACACTAAACTCTCGATAAGCAGAAGATTCATCCTTCCTCTGCTAAAAAATGCCGCTGATCCATACCGCCCCCGCCCCCAAAGAAATTACATTCTGACTTGTTAATTTGTGTGTCCTTTGGCTAAGCATATCTCTGTATTCATTAGTTTGCCAGCGACTGAAGATAATTGATGTCTCCGTCGAAACCTAGTTTCACAAATACATCGTTCCTCACACTGTGGTTTCTTTCCTGCATTTACATGTACGTTACTGTAATTCTTTTGATATATATATATATGTAGTGATCATGTACACAATAGTTGTGCACACTCATTCATATACACGTTCTTTCTTACACTTAGGTATCACCATAACGACTATATGAGCTTCATTCCTTTCCTCTTAAACTTCGTCGGCACAAGACCCTATAACCAGTATTTATTGGCCCTTTCCTCTAACACCAATAATTCTTTTCTCAATTCCCTTCGAAAGTCTGTGTTAGGTTCATTCGATCTCTCTTGTTAGGATTGCAGGGCCTATTGCACAGTCTTACACATGTGTTTGTGTGAGCGTGCATGAAAGCATGCAAGACAAAAAGATAGTTTGGATTTCCTCCTCTATTGGGTCCCCCCTCCCTCTCTCTCTTTCTCACTATGGCCCACTTTTTATTAATCGAAGACTGACTATATGGTTTATGGTTATACAATGGGGAAAAGGCAGTTGGTTTGCTTAGGCATAGAGACGAGACGCTTAGCGCCACTCCCCACCTCAGTGGTTTATTGGTTTATTGTAGGCACGTGGAATTACGCCGTTTGGACCTCACACGCCAACTTCCCTCGACTCCTTGCCCCTAATCATCCCCTAACTCCCTCCTTTCCCATTCTTTGAAAACCCCCTTGCAGGAGGGACAAAGGGCCACTATTCATCACAAGCTGGAGGAAGAAACAACTCGCTGAAACCCCTATCTACCCATACTCCTTGACTCTGAGCAGAACCGTTGCGAAGCTTGAAGAAGAAGTAACCGTCTACACTCAAAACTCTCAACAAACGCTGAGACTCGGCCGGACGGAAAATTTCTGAAGTGTGCGGCACCGCGAACGACTGCTCCTCGTAAGTAAGGTCCTTCCTCGGGTTCTCTGACCAAAGTAAGTTTTTATACCCTCTTTCTTGCATTGGTTCTGCCAGTTTCCTCGAATTCCAATCAAACTCTCACACCCCTAAATTCATTTAACCTTCGGTCCTTCAAATTCTTAACCTTTTATCCATTTCGTAATCAGCAAACTTCTCTCAAACTCTCCTCATCTTTCAAACTACCCTTAAACTAAACTCTAACTAACGAGGGCATTCGGAACTAAACATCGTTTCGAATAAGCTTTCTGGAGAGATCACTATACTTTCTAAATCAATTGGACACTAATGTCTCTCACTTAAGCGCTACCATATTGCTAAGCTCTGCCCTGTTTTCGGGGTAAAAATTCTAACACTCTCTTTCCTTCTCTCTCTCTCTCTCTCTCTCTCTATCTATATATATATCTCCCTATCCTGTTTGCGCCCACTTTCTCTACATATATAAGCAAGAGATATTATTTTCATGAAAGAGATCAGCCTTAGAAACAATCGAGGACACTTCTTCATCGTTGGAATCCGTTCCACTTCGGTGGATGGATTCACCAAGCTCCAGCCAGCCATTCATTTTAAAAAAACCTCAAATTCAGAAATAAAGTTTCTTTTATCAAGTCGTTTATGAAAATGCAAGTACGAATTTATTTGATCGGACATCCACAAGAAAGAACAGACCCCTCTCGCTACAAGTAGTGGCCCTGGAGTGACATAAAAATTCCAAATCATCATCATCGCCTGGAGTGACTCAAAAATGAAAAAATCATCATCATCGATCGGAGTGACTCTCATCATCATACGAAACCATCGCAGCAAATTTCTGGAGTCATTATTGAATTCTTTCAACGCGTTAGGTACAACCATGGACTCCATCCAACCTTTCATCAAAGAGCCAAATTACCCTCACCGAAGCACCAACTCGAGTCAACGGGACGCTCAATGTCTGTAACGAGCAAGTCTCACTGAAACACCAACTCGAGTCAACGGGACGCTCAACGATGCGGGGCGCAACTCTCACCGAACCACCAACTCGACTCAACGGGACGCTCAACCTCCGCGACGCACAACTCCCCCACCCTCAATCACACCACTCTTCAGTAAGTGACGCAAATTGGACAATTTAAGCTACAGCAGTAAATATGGTCGCAAAACCCTTCTCTAGTCAATTTGGTAGATCGTTGTAAATGATTTGTGCGCTTCACCTAGTATTAATTCATTATAATTTATTCATTCGCACTCACATAATTTATTTACTCACACTCACATAATGATATGGCAACGTGCCATCAATTTATTCATCTCACATAGTGCTATGGCAACGTGCCATCGAAACTCATTAGCATTCATGGCGACGCTTCTCATTTAATGAACTGATTAGAAGAGAAAACCTCTGAATGCACAAGCTATGCAACGCGTATATTTTTTCACTCCATTTTACTCAAGATTTGCAAGTTTGGTCGACTATTTCATCCATCAAATTATTTGTTTAGGTTAACTAATTACGAGGGGCGGTCAATAAGTTTTGAGAATCGGTAGGGCAAAACAGAGGAAGAGGGATGGCTGTTTGTTGGGGTGTTAGGACAAGTTATGACAAGTCAGGACCTGCAGCCACACGCTCCTGCCTCGTACATTTAAGAAGTAGTAGCTGATCGGAGATCGTCAGTCACAAATTTTTCCTCAATGGAGAAGGTTGAGCACCGCGCAGTGGTCAAATTTTTGACCAAGGAAGGCAAGAATGCAAAAGAGATCCATGAACGCATGGTTGCAGTGTACACCGACACCGCCCCTTCCTATGCAACCAGTGCTCGCTTGAATAGGGAGTTTTTGCCATGGTCGTGAGTCCCTTGAATATGACCCCCGTTCAGGACGCCCGTCAGACGTGACCAACGAGAACAATGTGGCCCGTGTGCAGAGTATCATCCTCGAAAATCGACGGGTGAAGGTCGAAGAAATCGAGCGAGAACTTGGAATATCACATGGAAGTGTTATTAACATCATCCACGACAATTTGGCCATGACCAAGGTCTCTGCCTGTTGGGTCCCTAGAAACCTCACGCCCCATGATCGACTTCAGCGTCGTCAAAGTCCACAAGGCCAGAGTTGCACAAGTTGCCCTGCGCGAGTGCGCATTCGAGGAGCTCAACCTTTTCCCCTAAGTTCCAGATCTGGCCCCTAGCAACTACTTTTTATTCCGCCGGTTTGGAGACGATGAAGATGTCCAGCTCGCCGTCCATGAGTGGATTGAACAGCAGTCGGGAGATTTCTGGTTGTCGGGAATTCGAAGCCTCAGGGACAAGTAGTGCAAGTGCATTGAAGTCGAGGGTAGTTATATTGAAAAATAATAGAAAACTTTTCCTCATATCTCGTTTCCTTATATCCGAATTGCAAAACTTATTGACCGCCCCTCGTAGTTTTCATTTTCACTCTCATTGTTTACTCTCATTGTATTATTAAGAAAAAACGAGTACACTCAATCCCCATTTTTGTTTCCTCTATGTTCGTTCACAACTGTAATGAAACACGCGCGTTCATGTAATTTGTGTATAGCTGGACAAAAATTACTTTTTGACCACCGAGTTTCAAAGTTTGTCGTTTGAGATTTCAGTGTATCATTTAAAGGGCTTTATCGCATAAGTATTTTAATCATCATTCTACTTTAATAATGCTTGATGTGTCGAATTGATATTTAGTACGCAAGAACTAATATAATATATACTCATGTATTATTTTAACCAACGAATTAGTGTTATCATGTAAATACTGACTTAATTATTATTACGCACTCTGTACCGATTTGACATAGATATTATCTATAAATATTTCAATCATTTTATTTTAATGATATTTGATTGATTGAATGAGCATTTGGTTCACAGGAACTAAAGCCTTTTGTACTCGTGTATCATTTTAACCAGCGAATTATTTTACATCTTACCTTATACTATATGTTTCTATTTCCCATGCCCCTGAATCATCATTATTGTATTTTTACCTAAGTGGTTAATTCCGATTGAATTATATCATTATTGTGATTCGAATGATCTCAATTATTTCTTTCTTCAACTTACTTCCTAATTCTATATTTTAAATGTACCACACAAATGTCACTACATTTGCTAAATCAGAAGTTTGGGTGTTCTTGTAGGGATTATGTTTACAATAGTTGTGCACACTCATTCATATACACGTTCCTTCTTACACTTAGGTATCGCCTAAGGACTATGTGAGCTTCATTCATCTCCTCTTAAACTACGTCAGCACAAGACCTTATAGCCAGTATTTATTGGGCTTGACCTCTAACACCAATAATTCTTTTCTCAATTCTCATTTGAGTGTCTGTGTTAGATACAAGTGACCTCTCTCTCTCTCTCTCTTCTATATATATATATATATATATATATATATATATATATATATATATATATATGCGTTGGTACTTTGGGGGCTTTGGGCCGAAGTTGGTTGAAGACCGTTAGTGAATGGGGAAATTATTATGAGTCCAGTGGGGATGGTTTATTGTTAACTTGGCGGGGTCCTTTTTAAAACTAATATTTCCGAGTGCAAGTTGGCCAAAGATTAACACTTAAATTAAGCGTTCTCTCAGATAGCCAAGGAATTATCTTTCGATTGGCTTTTTCAAATGTCACTCCTGCTTATCAAAGAGAATAGAAAATTTATTATTCCCTATTTTCGCCACGCCTTATATATTAAGGCTATTTTAATCACATAATTAAATGCGTTGCTGCAATAATTTTTATTAATATATATATATATATATATATATATATATATATATGTGTGTGTGTGTGTGTGTGTGTGTGTATGTTTTATCCTTCTGGGAAATAGAGGCAATGAGGATGAGTGACCTTGCAAGTCTTTTCAAATCTTCCCACAGGATTATGGTAACTTTCATTGGTACTATGCTTTTTCTGAAGTGTTATGGTAAGGATTACCCTAAATAGTGGCTCCTCGGTATAGCTAGTAATATCGTTTGAGGTAATCCTATTCCTTGTGTCTTCATGTAACAAAGGAAGATTTTTTTTTAGGGGGGAGGGGTGTCAGTCTGGTAAACATAAGTTTTTCAAATCATCTTTTTATGAAACAAAGCGCCTGTCTTCCTATCGCCATCGAGTCAACTTCTCAAAGTTCAGGCCGGATTAATACTCCGTTGTCAATACCTTTGTCTATTAAAATATTTTGCTTTATAAGAGAAAATAACTTTAAAAAATTCAATTATTTGTAATAAAAGGATTTTTGTTACCGGTTTATAGAATCTATAACCTGTTTGCTAATATTTTATTTATTCTAATACTTGAAACCTTATGTGGAAATTCCCTTACTTACGAACTTTCGAGTTACGAATTTCTAAAGATACCGACAATGTACTCGGCAAGTCCAAAATTAGCGCGGGAGGATAACCTCTACAACGGGAAGCTAAGGGGAGATGCGTTAAATGCTGATTAGGCAGTTGCCCATGAGTTAATCCCAACACTCAAAGAAATCATCGAGTGAGGCGAATTTTCCCTCCAGCAAATATTTAATGTAGATGAAACAGCTATTTATTGGAAGAAGTTTCCGGGCCGCATCTACACCAGTAAAAAAGAAAAGACGATATCAGAATTTAAACCTCCGAACCACAGACTGACTCTAGTGCTTGACGGTAACGCTTCAACAGATATGAAGCTGAAGCCACTCTTGCTTATTCGCGCAGAGTGCCCAAGGCCCTGTAAAATATAGCAAAGGCTTCACTTCCTTTCGTGTGGAGTAACTCCAAAACCTGAGTCACTTTACTCATATTTCAAGAGTGTTTTGATCACATTTCATTCCCAAAGTGGAGTGGTATTGCCGAGATGAGAAGACTCCTTTGAACATTCTCCTTTCTGGGATGATTTTCATCCAAACGTGAAGGTCGTTTATTTGCCACCCAACTCTACCTTCCTACTCCATCCAATAGACCAGGGGGTCAAAGCAACGTTAAGAAATATTATCTAGAGCTGTCTGAAACTAAAACATTTAGCTACACGTACCAATCCATAACGTACAAATGTTGGACTTACGAACAATCTCTCGGAACGGAACTCGTTTGTAACTAGGGGTTTTTGTGTACTCGCTTAAAGCTACATCATATCTAAGGTGGTTATCGCGTAGTGAAAAGATATTTAACCCAGGGTGGAGATATTATCTCAAGGGAGAAGGAAAGAGAAGGCAGAAAATGAATAAGGATAGAAGCAGAATAGTTAGAATATGAAAGAGTGCAATAAGAAACTTCTCCTCAACGCCAAATATTGTGTACATATGTGATTTTCTGACAGTCAAGGAATAAAGGGGTACAGTGAGAATTGGAGCCTGTTTGAGGGGGTAAAGAGGTGAGGAATGAAAGTTGTGTGGCTCGTTTATGCTCAGATTTAATTAGTTTATTTACGTCTCTTTTGGGTTCCCTATTCCAAGCTCTTGCCAAACCGGCAATTAAGACTTGTTGTCTCACTTATGTTTTTTTAGGGCGTTAATGAAAGCAACTAAGGCTTAGACTACTAACTTGCCCCCCCCCTCCCTCCTTTCTCTCTCTCTCTCTCTCTCTCTCTCTCTCTCTTCGACTCTGTTGGTGTCCTCTTTTTGTACGAACTAGGTCCTAGGTGTTATACTTTATCTGCTAACACAAAAATTAAGGTTAATTTTGTTATTGCAGACTCAATCATCCTTTAACTTTTATTTTTTTCTATTCATCTCCAGTTTTCTTTATGCGTATGTCCCCTCCTCTCATTTGTTCCCCAGTGTGTAAATGCCATCGATGGTTACACCATTTTCTTTCCTTTAGTAATCAATATGTTTCTTTTCAGATAACTGGGGGAGTATGTGGCCTCGGCTAGAGGATACTAAAGCTGACAACTCGAGGATTGCGTTCCTTCCAAGCCCCAACGCTTGCAGCTAAATCTGTGGCTATATATATTTTCTACACTTCTTCGCTTCCACCATCTTTACTACTTTATTTACAGATCTGTATTTACGGACTTTCTAGCGGAGATGGCCTCGTTGGTTTTCTCTTCTGTATATCAAGTAATGATAATCAGCAAAAGGAGAATAATAGAATGTTTTATCTGGCAAAAATGAATTGTGTTTGTAAATTGCCAAATCAATGACTAACCTTTGATCAATTGGTGGTCTTGACTGAGACAGACCACACTATCCTGTTCACCATTCCTAAACCATGGCAGCAGTTGATCCAGGGACATTTCCCGCCCCTTGTCTGTTTCACAATTAAGTATGATTGAAAATAATGACTTAAACTACAGGGTTTGTTGTCCATCTCGGAAGTCAACCTTGTTTCTCTTCTTATAAGTACCTCATATTGGGAAGACGTTAATCACTACCTCCTTAGCCATGGTAACCAATTTTAGAAACCATGGTAACGAAGATACCTTATGTAGGTTCATGGTTAATGGAACTCTGTACAGTCAACATGAAATCATCGTTTCTAGTTTTTTATTACATGATTCAGTACTAATAATACGGTTTAACATGGAAAATTTACAGCATGTTACATCCCAATAATCATTTCTGTTATTTTTTTAGGAAACTCTTGTGTAATCATACAAGATAACATTTCGCCATCACGAAAAACACACACAGTTACTCTTATATACATATATATATTAATATATAAGTTTGTATGCGCGGTTGTTGCTCGATTGCAAGAAGGAGGTTGGAAGCTATCGTTTGTTACGAAAGAAGGATTTCATAATTTGCTGCGCGACAAAACGTGTTTCTTGATTTGCTTTAATGTTTGAATGATTTACTTCCTAATTAAAACAGTTTGCATTTATAAGATGGAATGTAATTATAAATTCCCTAAAATAAATGTAATTAATTTTTATGAGTTTATAAATTGGCGGTGTCAAGATGAGTCGTGATGTCTGTGCTAAGTAATCGAGAGTCATCATCATATATATCATTTACACTGCCTTGCTAAAATAAAAGTTATTCAGTGTAATAATTATTTAATAAGCTATTGGACCTGCTCTCGATAGAATTACACCTCTCATCCAATCTGGCATTGATTCTAGAAGTTTTTGCATCTTCTGTAGCTTTAATTTTGGCCACAATTCCAGCAGCCGTAGACCCAAATCGTTCAATGATGATGGACGAGGCGATGAGGCACGTAGATCCCTCTCAAGCTTATCCCATAAATTCTGTGTGGAATTTAAATCTGGGTACTGTGGTAGCCACTCAATATGCGGAAATGATCCCTCATCCTGGGTGAACCAATCTTTAGACCGATGGATGCGCGCGTTATCGTCCTGAAACATTCCATCGCTATTAGGAAAAAGGAAGTCCATTGAGGGGTGAACTTGATCGTCCAAGATCTGTAAATACTCGCGGGACTTCATCTTGTTGCTGCAGAGGGTTGCAGATCCATTTTCAGCCCAAGTAAAACAGACCCAGACTATCACACTACCTCCAGTTTCCTGCACGGAGGGGACGATGCATGATGGATCCAATGCTTCCTGAGGTTTTCGCCATATTCTAACCCGCGTATCACTGTGAAATAAGGTAAATTTAGATTCATCAGACCAGATGACACGTTTCGAATCCTCTACACTTCAGTTTTTATGTTATTTGCAGTCACAAGTGGCTTTCTGATTGAAGCGCAGCTGCGTACATGACCTTTTCTCAGTTTACGACGCATAGTTCTCGTTGAAATCGTTTATGGACCTTTACAGAAGATACTGGTTAACTGCTGCGTCGACCAACGCTGATTTTTCTTAACCAGACGGATCAAAGAGCGCCTGTCTCTTTCGTCAATAATTTGATGATTACCACATTTTCTACGAGATGAACAGGCTTCGCCATCTTGTTTTTAGGGTACAATTGTTCTCTGTAGAGTCCTCATGTCTATACCTGGTGCTGTAGAGATATCACGTGTTAATTTGTCACAATTATGGAAGGCGACGATGCGTCCTTTATCAAATGGTGTAATGTCTTTTCCACGCGTCTTCATTCTTGCAGCTCCTATAAAAATTAGGACAGTTATAACAGTTATACCAGGTGGTTACTACGTCACGGACCCTACTGAATGTTGCCAGATAGGTTTACTCTAAACCAGCTGTTGCCAAACTTTTTTCTCAGTGGGCCATACTTCACATACTTCATTTTTGAAAATTTTGCTCACAGACATAAGTGGCTCTAAACAGTGATCCCATACTAGAGGCAAATTTCTTCAACTTTGAAAACTCCACTAATGAACACTCGAGAGATCAGTAGACTCACCCAGCGCCAGAGAATACCACAAGAGGCTCCTAGCTTTCTCGCGTATCTGTCGCACTATGTTCCCTCCAACTTCTGTTCTCCGCATAACAGAATTTGCTGAAAGGCTGATACTTGCAAACATATTGGCTTTCTCAGGAAACAAGTCTTTTGCTGCTTCCATCATACACTATTTGATGAAGTTGCCGTCAGTGAAAGGTTTCCTCGCTTTGCCATCTGATGCACTATTTTGTAACACGTTCGAGTGAAAGATTCATTTTCACAAAACTCTGTCTTGTGAAGACAGATTTTTGAGATTCCAAACTACGTTTCATGAACTCAAATTGTTAGAACGCACCTTTCTAGAAAACTTCGAATATGTTGACAGATTTTTCATTTCATAGTGACGCCGAAGATTGTAATCCTTCAAAACGGCAACACTTCTGCTGCATATTATGCAACTCGCCTTCTGGTTGTTTGTTTCCACAAAGAAGTACTTTTCGCCCCATTCTTCATCGAAAAGGCGACACTCAGCATCCACTTTTATTTTTCGAGTAGCCATAACGATGAGTAAAGTAAACATGATCTGAAAATGATAAATAGTTGTTTAGAATTTTCCTCTAAAATATTTTTATTTGCAGTCTAAATAAAAATATTTTACATAGCGTACTTATATCTGTTCTTACCTTGAAGGATTGAAGGGGCAATCAAATTTTCGACCGATATTTTTTAACTATTACTTGTAGCCAAAATATTTGGTAAAAATTAATAAGATTTTGTGAACTTATTAAGAATGAATGATAATACGTATAAAATATAAAGTCATAATCATTCAAATTAACTGAGTTATTAAAGTTGACTGTTTGAAACCTATTTTACGCCAATCGATAAATTTGACAAGCAAAAATTAAGATTTATATTGATCAAAATATTTTAAATGTATGTTTTATCTTCAAAGCAATCAGTAGGAGCACTAAATTCTACTGGGTATAAAAAGGTTTGAGAATTATTGCCTTTTAAAATAAATTTGGGATCATATGAAGATCCTGCCCCCCCCCCTCCCCTCCCGAGTAGGATGGAGGGAGGATCTTCATATGATCTATTTTTTTTATAAATATTCTGAACTTTACGACTAAGAATAATAATAAGGATATCTTGATTTTAGAAACATGCAAAAACATACCAATTTTATTCAAAGAATTCATATAAAGTTTGACAAAACAAAATGGTGAAGTTCAGAAATAGATGAATATCGAATGCTTTGAATTAAAAATAATAATAATAATTACCAGATTTTTATTGGTATATATATATATATATATATATATATATATATATATATATATATATATATATATATATATATATATATATATTCACATTTTGCCCATGTACTCAGTATCAAGAGCACCATTGACCGTGATACTTTCAAGACTGTTGTGCTGCCCTTGCTAACTCAAGATTCTCTGTCAGTTATTAATTGGCTTAAGCAACGCAGAATGCTGAAGAGTGAAGCGAAATGTCCCTCTTGCGATAGTAAAATGAACTGGACGAAGTATGCCAAATCCAATGATGGCTATGCTTGGAAATGACAGACCAAAGATTGTGCCAAGTGTAAATCTTCAGTATCTATAATGATTGAATCGTTTTTTTCCAACTCTAGATTAACGCTTCAGACCTTGGTTCATTCAATCTATATGTGGAGTGAACGTATTGGTAAATCAAGGACAAGCCGTCAAGTTGGTGTTCCTGAGAAGACCATGATCGACTGCTACAGTTTTTTTCCGGGAAGTGTGTAGTAGATATCTTCAGGCTAACCCAGTGCAACTTGGTGGTCCAGGAACAGTTTTGCATATCGATGAATCGTGTTTTTCTCACAAACCAAAGCATCATTAGGGCAGAGGACCTCAAACTTCTATGTGGGTGTTTGAAATGGTTGATACCAGCACCTCACCAGGAACAGGAACATGGAAATTGTGGACAAAAGGGATGCTGCCACACTTCTCCTTATAATACAAGCAGTAGTGCAACGGGGATCGATAATCCACAGTGATGAGTGGAAGGCACACATTAATATACAATGACTTGGCTTCACACGCAGGACAGTGAACCATTCACTCAATTTTGTGGATCCGCAAACTGGTGTCCACACTCAGGCCATAGAATCGTACTGGAACAACATATCTTGAATTCTTATCTTCAAGAATTTATGTTGCGTGACCGTTTCTTCAGGAATGCTTTTGATAACCTATGTACTCATATTTCCTTGCAATATTTAGTGTAATAATTCTTTTTTAAAAAACCTATGTACACAAATTTCCTGCAATATTTAGTGCATCAAAAGAGTAATCTGAATAATGTTTTATTATTTATTCCTTATTTAGTTTATTTATATTAAAATTTTGGGGCAGAGGTTCTTCACATGAGCGCGACTGGGAGAGGGGGATATCTTCAGTTGGGTACTTTGGGGAGGAAGATCTTCATATGATCCGAAATTTGTAACGTCAAGTAAGCATGTGTAAAGAAGTTTATATTTGAAAATTAAACCTCCCATACAACCCAAGACCAGTTGCCCCTTTATGGAAATAAGCACCTATATAAAAACAACCTTTAAAAATAAATCATAATTAATAATAATTGAAAAAAAAACGAAAAGCATGCATGTAAGAGTACCTACACAATTTAAGAGAAAAAGAATCAGAGTCCAATATACCTATAAGTGTACAATATAAAAATCAGTCACTTTGAGGGAATTAAAATTAATTAAATCTCAACACTGAATTGATATTTTTTTCATAAAAATTAATCACAATCTCAGTTTAATAGCACTGTAGAAACGATCAAAAGGCGGAGTGATAAAGGAATGGAGAGAATGGAGTTCGGAGGTGGGGGAATAGGAAAAGAGAAAAATTTAGGGAGGGAAGCAATAATACCAATAACTCTTTAGAATTTTATACACTGAATATTCTACCCAAAGGGTTTTAGGAAAATAATAATTTTATGCAAAGTTGCAATGCACAAGTTATATGCACATAATTATATTTGAGCTCATTTGTGGCAGAGTGCAGCAGTGGGCCGTATTTTGGAGACCACTGCTTTAAACTAAATAATTCTGAAACAAATTAGTGACAAATACATACAATGTTTCAAAACTCAGTGAACGACCTTTATTTTGGCTAGGCAGTGTACCATAAATTATTTCGAGACCTTCCTTTATCTTTCTTCTCAGTATATATATATATATATATATATATATATATATATATATATATATATATATATATATATATATATATATATATATATATTTCTATATATATATTGATGAGGATTGCTTCTAGAGAGCCTGAGTTTAATTTTCAACAGAAATCCCAATATAAGGAAAATTGCTGCTGACATTTTTTATTTATTTAGTGGGAACGTTTCGAACATAATACGGTCATCTTCTTCGGCCTATAAAATGTATACTTGAGTACAATTCTAAAGGTACAAATATAACATTGATAGTTTTAGCTTTTAATAGGAAAAATTAGAGTTTAAATAATTTCTAAAATTAGAGTTTAGACTTCTAGTAAAAAGACAGGTTTTTAAAATATTTAAATTAATTAGTGACTGCAAAGAATTATTTACATTTCATAACAGGATTATGAATATAATATTTATATTGAACTATTTAAAGAAAATAGAAATTACCTTGATAAAAATTTAAAATATACTTACATAAGTCATAACCAAACTAAGATGAAATTAGTATTCAAATACTCAAAAAATCCCCTTCTTAAATTATAGAGTTAGTGATGATGTACTACGGAATATTAACTTTAAAAAGCAATATTTTAACGAAAAATCAAAATATAAATTATCCAGAAACTGGTAATATAAAAAAACAAAACACCAACATAGCATTAATTGGGTTAAACGATGTTCCAGGTTTACCTTGACAAAGGCAAAGATGAGATCCGCAGATGCGCAGTTATGATGTTATTGCTAAAACAAAATAATTCCCGTGCTAACTTTGGGAGGAATTTGGCAATTATATCATTCGAAAGAGAATGTACAACAACATAAGCGTTTCAAATTTTATTAGAATCGGACGAATAGTTTTGATGTTATTACAAAAAACACAAAAAAGCAAAACGGAAACCGACCGACATTAGTGAGTGAGATGTAGAGTCGCTCGCGGCCTGACTCGTACGCGACTAAAAAAGCAAAACCTGGACCGACCGAGCGACTGACATTGTGAGATATAGAGTCGCCCGCGACTAAAAAGGCACAACTTTCTAAAAGCTCATTAAAAAGCAGATATAAATTATATTGAAACAAAGTAATGGCTTCACCACGGGGAGCTTGCGCTTCGCAACTAAGATTAAAATTTTAAATCTATAAAAAAGCAGCCATGGTTAAAATGTTATAAATTTTATGAACTTCGCCAATTATAATAATTTTAAAAAAGGAACTCTAAACTCAATTTACCCCGTTTCAAAATATCTCGTTTCTAAAATATAGAGTTATTAGAAGATATATACAAATAAATTTTCTGTACTTCACCATTTGTAATTCTTTGGGTTTTAAAAATTTCACAAAATTTCAATACTTATATTTATTTCTTAACTTCACTATTTTGTTTTTTGATATTATAAAAGAATTATTAGAAATAACTGATAAAAAAAACATAGCATATTATTGCATAGTGGTGCTTATCATATTATAGCATAGTATAACATGGCATAGTAATTTATAGCATAGCATAGAAAACATAGTATAGTAAGGTTTAATATAGTATATTATATGTATTATAGTATCTCCTAGTATAGTATAGCCTAGCATAGCATATCCTAGTATAGCCTAGTATTGTCTAGAATAGTATAACATTTTATAGCATAGCCTAGTATAGACTCGAATAGTAGCCTAGCAAAACCTAGCTTACATAGGATAGCCTACCATAGTATTACTTCAACTAGCATAATAAAGCCTAGATTGCCTAACATAGTAAATCCTCCCTAGCCTAGCATAGTAGATTATAGCATAGTATAACAGAGTAGATTATGCCATAGCATAGCCTATCATATTATTGCCTAGCATCGGATAGCCTAGTCTATCCTAGCCTAGCTTAGTATAACCAAGTCTAGCCTATGATTCCCTATAATAGTACAACTTACCATATCATACTCTAGCGTAGTATATACTAGCCTTACATAGTATAGTCTAGCCTGGCCTAGACTAATCTAGCCTAGTCTAGCAGAGAATGTATAGTATGGCCTATCTTAGCCTAGAAACCATAGTAAAGTCTAGCTTAACAAAACTAGCCTAACATAGCCTATTACCTACAGCCTAGCTTATATATTGGATAGTAAATCTTACCATAGTATGGCATAGTATAGCTTATCATAGTATAGCCTAGCCTAGAATAGTAGAGTATAGCATAGGCTAACCTAGTATAGTTTAGAATAGTTTAAGATAGTATTGCCTAGCCTATCCTCGTATAGCTCAGGCTAGCCTAGCCTTGCAAAGCCTAGCATAGTATAGCCTATCTACCATAGCCTACCTTACCGTAATTTAGCTTAGCATAGTATAATATAAGCATAGTATAACCTAGCCTAGCATAGTAAAACTAGTCTAGCATAGTATAGCCTAGCTTAGCATAGCATATCCTACTAAATTCAAGCATGATATATATTGGCATAGCACACCCAACCATAGTCTAGCCTATGCTAGTTAGGATAATACACTATAATCTAGCCTAGTCAGGCGTAGTATAGTCCAGCTTAGTCTTGCATAGCATAAAATACCCTTGTATAGCCCAGCCTAGTATAGCATAGCATTGAATAGCCTAGAATAGCATAGTATACCCTAGAGTAGCCTAGTATAGAAATGCATATACAGCTTAGTATAGTATATATTAGAATAATCTAGCTTAGTATAGTATACCTGAGCCTATCACAGTGTATCCTAGCCTAGCTTATCAAAGTATAGCCTAGCCTACCTAGCAGAGTATAACCTAGCTTAGCGCAGCCTACAATTGTATATTAAAACTTAGCATAGCTTAGCTTACCCTAGTCTAGTAGAGCCTAGCTTAGCCTAGTTCACTGGAGCCTAGGCTAGTATATTATATCCTCTCCTAACCTAGACTAGCATAGCCTAGTGAAGTATATTATAACCTACCTTACCCTACCTTACCCTACCTTACCATACACTAGTTAGTATAGTATAGTATATCATAATATTGTCTAGGCTAGAATAGATTATTAGATATTAGCCTAGGGTTGCATAGCATGCATAACATAACCTAGCCTACCCTACCAAAGCCTCACTTGACTTAGCTTGGTATAGCGAAGACTAGCCTACTATAGCATAGCTTAGTATATCATAGCTTTACCTAACATACCATATCGTAGCTTAGTCTAGTATAGCCTTTCATCCCCTGTCTCGCCTAGTATAGCTTAGCCTAGCCTAGCATAGCATAACATAGCATAACCTAGCCTAGCATTAACTATCCTAGACATGTATAGCCTATACTATACTCTTATACCATAGTCAAGCATAGCTTATTATTGTCTATCCTAATTTATGTAGTATATGCTATCCTATCATAGCATATTATAGCCTAAATTAGCATTGTATATTTTACCCTTGTACATTATATCTTAGCATAGCTTAGCATAATTTAGCCTAGCCTATTCTAGGCTTGCCTAGCAGACAATAGCATATTATAGCCTAGTCTAGTCTAACAGAGTATAGGCCGAAAAATTATGATGTTATTGCCAAAACAAACTAATTCTCGGGATAACCTTGGGTGGACTTTGTCAATTATACCATTCGAAATAGCATGTTAAACAACATAAGGGTTTCAAATTTCGTTAGAATCGGACAAATAGTTACAATGGTATTACAAAAACAAAACAAAATAGCAAAACGGGGACCGACCGACATAGTGAGATGTAGAGTCGCTCGCGAACTGACCGCACGCAATTAAAAATGTCAGCAGCAATTTTCCTTGTCTTGGGATTTCTGTTAAAAAAATACAGGTGTCCCTGCTCTGGGGCGACTAAGACTCCACCTGAACTATGTTTGGTGGCAAGAACATAATACTTACTGTCACCTCTCCCCAAAGAGGACCGGCCCTTGGTGCCCGCGGGCTCACCAGCGATTGTCATACCGACCTTTATGCAGATTTTCGTTATCCGTTCGGGAATCCTCCTGGATCAAGGAAGGATTGGCGTCGACTAACTAACTAACTAACTAACCTAGCCTCATGATCGGCACTCAAAAACTAAGATAATAATGGATTCAAATTTCTAGTTTTCCTAAAAAAATAAAATTAAATAGTGCAATTTAGGATAAGCTGCTTAATACAAGAATAAAAATTAAAATAATTAATGATACAATATAAAGATTGGATGAAGTTTGATTTATCTTTAAATCAGGTTTAAGTTTTAAGATGCAAAGTGGATTCTAATATCCGTAGTTCGTTGGGATGGAGGCTATGACTAAGTATTTTAAAATTATCCATATTAATTAAAGACTTGCATCTTTGAAGTGATCTCGTATGGGCGAGGGGCCTCCTGGTTTGTTTAGAATCAGCCACGTGCGGGTCGACCTTCCCCGATGCTGTTCGATGCGACAATTACAGAGGAGCTGCAAGGGAATGGAATTCGGTCCTCATAGCTGAAATAGGATCTAATATTGTGCTCATTTTTAACAGGAATTTTAGATCGAAATATGGATAGAATTTATTTAGTCATCTTAATTTCATTTACAAAGTCGTTTGATTTTTTTACCAAATTATGGGAGACTAAAGAAAATGGATAATTTCTCTACCGTATTTTCTGTTGGACTTTTTTCATAAAGAGCATAGAGAAACTATTTAATATGTTTGTCCACTAGGCTGAAAAATATCAATATCAGAAAAACTGAAATTAGGATTCAAATTCTTGAAAGGGTTAAACTTGTGTGAGTACGAATGATACTCGTATATGGACTATATGTTGAGTTGTTAACAACAGTAGTGAAATTAGAGTGCCATAGTGGTATGCTACGTATGCGTAAAACTGACATTTCGAATAAATTAAATTAATCGATGTGGTTAATCTTAAAGAAAGGGAGTTTAAAATCCACTTTCAAAGCCAAAATTTTCTTTTGATCGGGTTTTAAAGAGTTAATTCTCATTTGGGAAGAGAATCTTGCCTTTAGCGAGCTTACCGTAATACCAATGGACTACTTAAATTAAATCTGGGGGCGGTGTTTATTTATCAAATTATATTAAAATCAGTATGAAATATTTCTTTGAGGACTAGGTAATGGCTTCGCCACTTCCCTTCTCCTAGGGGGAGCTTGCGCTTCGCTACTGAGATCAAAATTTAAAATCGAAAAAAAAGCAGCCATGGTTAAATTTTTATAAATTTTCTGAACTTCGCCAATTATAATAATTTTAAAAAGGAACTCTAAACTCAATTTTCCCCCTTTCAAAATGTCACGTTGCTAAAATATAGTTATAGAAGAAATATAAAAATAAATTTTCTGAACTTCACTATTCGTAATTCATTGGGTTTAAAAAAATTCACAAAATTTCGATACTTATATTTATTTCTGAACTTCACCATTTTGTTTTTTGATACTATAAAAGAATTACTAGAAATAACTTTGATAAAAAACATAAGTCATAACCAAACTAAGATGAAATTATTATTCAAATGCTCAAAAAATCCCTTTCTTAAATTATAGAATTAGTGATGATGATGATGATAATGATGATGATACAGTCAGTTGATGCGTACAGTCAATACTTACAATCATGCCCTTGGTCCTTCATGACTGCTTCAATTCGTTTTGGTAAGGTGGAGATCAAATTTGTGATAATATCTTGACTCAAATGGCTCAATTTTTGTTCCATATATATCCGCAACTGCTCATAATTGGATGGCGTCTGTTAATTAACGGCCAGTTTGATTATCTTAAAAAAATCACTATTGGTTCAAATCTAGCGAATTCCCGGGCAATGGTCCTAAAAGTTCGATGTAATTTTCAACCAAGCACTTTGGCATTGCTTCTCTTTGTGATGGTGTGTACCATGACGCTGCAAAATAGTTAGCATCCCCGAATTGGTCCTAGACTTTCGGGAAACGGTACTGATGAAGCTCGTTTTGTACCATTTTGAGATCATGGCAGTGTTTTTGGACAAAATTGTTACTCCTCAAGTTTTTTTATAAGAGAAGAAGCCCCAGACTTGGAGAGTGTCTGGATGCTTCAGCGTGGGCTCACGAAACAGGACTCGTGTAAGCGCTCCCCTTTACTTCTCCTAACTAGAAATCTTCCAAAAGTTCAAATCAAGCCAAAAGGAGTTCATCAGAGAATATCGCTTTACCCCATTCTACAGCGGTCCATTCTTTAGATTTCCTACAAAAGTGGGGCCTATCCGTAGGGTACTTCTTGTTGAGATAGGTCTTTTTAGCAGTTTTCTTGACTTAAGACCTTTCTCGGAAAATCTCCGCCTCACAGTGCGTGCTAAGGTGTTCGTACCTGCCTGTTTCCAATTGTGAGCAAGCTTGCAACAGGATGCAACCCGATCCTTGAGCTGTGACCTTACCAGGAAGTGATCTCTGGCGTTGATTTGAGGCTCTTGGGCATCCAGAAGACTAATTATTCTCAGGAGTGTAACCAGTCATTTTAAAGTCATTAATGGCCTTAGGATGGTGCTGCTTAAGGCAATACCGTTAGTATTCCCTTGCTTTTCAGGCTCTTTTGGTTCAGAGCAACAATAGTTGCACGCTATTCTTTGCAAAGAACTATTTCTGAAAATTGATAGTAATTCAAACATTTATTTTTCGAAAAATATTACCAAATAAATTATAAATATAGTACATTATTCATTTAACCCATTTTTGTCATTATTTTGCGTTTTGCTCGAAACATTTCCTACAGGAAAAGAACCAGAGCGTGAATTATAATTCAGCGAAGGCATCCATTTTATTTCTTATTATTTTTGCAGTTAACTTGTAAATAAACCTGCAATAATTTTAATAATATAATAATTATTTCTACCATGTAAATTTGAAAACAAATTAAAAAATATACATTAATCTCATGTATATATATAATGTATGAATATATATATATATATATATATATATATATATATATATATATATATATATATATATATATATATATATATATATATATATATATATATATATATATATTATACAATAACGTCTGCGAGATTTTTCGTTTTTATGAAATAAGAAAGCATTCGAGCTTTAATTTATGAAATTCTTTATTTTGTTACATTTTTATTGTATTTAAACACATGTTTAGAATATTTTCTATTTGAATAATTTTACGGTTCTTAAACCGTAAAGAGGCACTAAATAATAAATAATTGAAAGAAAATATTTTTAAATTCGAATATTTTAGTGACTATGTGGAGGTATCCCCTTAGAATAATATTATTTCCCCACCTCCTAAGATATTACTTTGGGAGAGAAAGCGAGCCATTACTCCCCCTTCTCCCTTCCGACCTCACCCTTTAGGATTCGCCGCCAGGTCTCCGCGAAATTCCCACCGAGGCATGACGCTGAAAATGGGGCTACCTCCTAGCCGTCTCAATCTCCCCCCCCCCCCGGGTCGGGAGATTACTTTGTAGGATTCGCCGTGAACCGCTTTTATGGCTCCCGCCGCTGGTCGCCAGTCTTGCTCGGGTTGTCACGGCCGATAACGAAGGTTACAGAAGGTCTCAATTTCTCTCCCTGTTTTGGAGAACTCCGGGTATATATACACCCGCTCCTGGATTACAGACATATTTGGTAAGACGAGATTTCCCTGAAAGGAGTGCAATTCAACGAGCTCTCTCCCGAGAAGTTGAGTGACAGTAGCAAGACACAAAAGTGCTGGACATCACACCCGTATCTTCGGGTCAGAGAGAAGAGTTTCGTGAGGCAACGTCAGCCTTTCTCATCCGCCTTCGGATCAAGGATTTTAGAAGCCATCCTCCGAAGTTCTTCTAGGGACTACTTAAGGACAGGAGGCCCGTTAGCTTGCTCAAGCCGAGTGTGGAGAAGTCATCTCCCCCCTTCCCCCGTTCGAAGTTCGTTCGGTGACCTCCGGAGGACAAGAGACCCGCATCTCGCAAACACAAGTTCGAGAAAGTAGCCCCACCCGCTGCAGGTTTGTGGCTACCCTCGTGAGTAATCAAGGTCACCAAGACCTCCCCCATGAATATTCCTGCTTTACTCTCGAGTTTCAAAGGAAGTAAATCACTCATTACCCTCAATCTCTTATTATAACCATTCCCTAGCCACGGTTATCTAATTAGTATTCGGAGCTTAAGTCCGTCTTATTTATGTACCCATATATATATATATATATATATATATATATATATATATATATATATATATATATATATATATATATATATCCATATTTAGTGGTGTGCCTTTTATTTAGTGTGGATTAAAAATCTATTTTTGTCATTGTGTTTGTTATATTCCTTGGTCACGCAGCTGCCGCTATCTATTCAAATCGCACTTTTAGAACAATAAAGAGCCTGTGTGCGCATATTCCCGTACACTTGGCCATACTTCGACAGACTATATATATATATATATATACTATATATATGTACTATATTGTAATATAGTCTGCAATGCAAGGTTTCTGCACCTTTATTTATGTCTTCAAAATTGTTTTGAAAGGCAGAAAATAAATATGGCGAAAGCCCTGTGGTGGTTGTTATCACCCGCAGAACTTGCATTTGCTCCTTCTTCTATATATATATATATATATATATATATATATATATATATATATATATATATATATATATTTAAAAATACCCATTAAGGAAAATAAATATGAATCCAATCTCTTTCGTCTTTATTTTCAAGGGCCGCTTTTAGGAATGAGAACAGAGTCGTTTGATAGGGTTTACAACTTGAAGTCGCCTGTGCTGGTAAACAGGAACCATGAGCAAATATTTGGGTGGTTTTGGACTCTGATTCTATATATAACAATTGGATCTAAAGTGAAGACAATGCCATGGTCTATATTAAAGCTATCAAGGACATTTCTACAAATATATTAAAAAATATTCTTTGCAAAAGCTTGGCTATAATTTGAATTGGAACAGGCACTTTCCTAATTAATTAAATGATCAAATGTGCGAATGTGTACAAACCTGGCTCTCTTTGCGTTATAATCGCATACATTTGTTTAGATGTTTTTTAACGCGTACATGTACATAAATCTATTCTTGACTCTCCCATGTATTTTTGTTCAATCTCTACAATTAATATTTTAAACAATGCCTTATTCGGAATGTGTGTTTAAACACTACGTTGATATCTAAATTCAGAAAGTTACGTATAGATGTAAAAATGTTTGGTTGATAGTGAGGCAAAAGGTACTTTAGAATTAAACGTACTTTGTTTCTTAACAGGATAATATCATTTTTTTAGCTAGACTATATAACTTATCTAACCAGTGAAGAGGGATAACAAAGTTTCCCATTACACTATATTTTAACTCGGGAATTTTTCTGTTTTTTGTTTTGTTTCAAAAAACAAAAATGTTTGTGCGTACAAATTGACCAAGAGCAAATTTCGGGATCTGGATACACTCATGGCCAAATGTTTTGACATTAGTTTATCATAGGAATATAAATATTTTAACATGGGAATTTTTAAAAAACAAAATAATGTTCAGGAAATATAAATGTGATATCGAATGTTTAGGAATTTTGTTAAATAAAAAAAATTAAAAATGGTGAAATTTAGAACAGTTATCAAAATTTAGGCATGAGTGTTTTTTTTTCGTATATTTGAAAGTTTTATTAGAATTATTTTTATTTTAATATTTAGCATATGGAAATAGCTACTGGTCCCTTAAAACGGGTAAAAAAGAAAGAAATTAGTAGAGAAAACTCAGAGTGGGGGGGAGTCGTGTTGATTGTTTTTCCATATTTCAAAAGAATTCCGATAAAAGTATTTTTCTTCTCATTAGACTTAGAAAATAAGCAGCGATGTGAAAAAAGACATGGACCAAGACTAAATTACTAGCAGCTACGAACTGGAAAACATTAATTTTTTTAGGCCGACCTCCATTGCTAGAGCTCCTCCTGTAAGGAGAAGTGGCGAAGTTGCTCTTCATGTTGTCCTATATTGTAAATATTAGAAATTTTTTCGTCCATGAATTCAGGCGTGACAATTTTCAGGGGACGTGACAGCATCGAATTAAAAATACGACGATTGATATTGTTATTGGGTGGAATAAAAAGGAAATAACTAATTTTGGTGAGTGGTTTCGATACACTCACAATTCGAAGCTGTTGGGATTTCAATGAATTAGCAGATTTAAAAACAAAGCAATTCAGCTATGTTAAAAAAGGTAACTACATTTATATGGTTAGTGCACAAACAAACCACATCTTCTACATACTGGAACGAAATTAAGGAGGGGGTATATTCAAGTAACTTTAAGTAATTAACTTTAAAAAAAGAATATACAAGTTTGCAAAGACAGGTGAGACAGTTCCTTATCGCCATTTCAAATTCTAGTGATTGTATTGTCCATTAAAAGTGAACTTACAGGCGGTAATGCAAAGGGAAAAGAGACGAAGAAATTATCAGAATCAAATTGGGAAGGAAAAGTTTTTAAGATGGTTTTGGAGAAATTTTAAAACATCAGAGATGGAGACTTTTGTAAAAAGGGCGCATACATCAAAACTGACCAGAATGAAAGCATTGGAATACACTAACTTAGAGTGATTACTAATTATATCTCTGTTTTTAATAACATGTGATTTGTATATGGTTCCTACTAAAGGGCTAAGAAAATGGACGAACCATTTCGATGATGTGTAAGAGACACATCCCATCGGACTGACGATTGGGCGCATTCCACTTTTATGAGTTTTGACTACACCATTAAGTTATGGGTGAGAGCCATTAGACGACATGAATTTGCTAATGAACTTCAAAGGAGTTCACGGATTTTTGAATGGCATATTATATTTACTTATTCATTAGGATTTTTGTTTAGAAGCTCATAAGTCCTTGTCGAAGAACGACACATTATGTCTCACGGTCTATTACGTAATTGAATCAGACCAGCAAATCTCGGCCATGTACTCAGGCAGGTATGCAGCGAAGGGAAGGCAATGGCCTCCCAAAGTAAGAGTGCGACTTAATTACAGGTTGGCTATTCGAAAGGTTCCGGAACTCGTTCGCCAGATTCAACTTAGGAATTATTTAAGGAAAGACCTCTACAAAAATTAGATTTAATACAAAATAAAGGATTAAATATGGAGACAAAAACAATAATGGAAATTAGCACAAAGTTTAGGTTGACAATGAAATTTATAGCGGGCAGGAATTAATGGAAGCTAGGGGTAGGAATAATTAATAAATGCGATGGTTTAAATAAGAGGAGTAAGATTACTAAATCTTTTCGTATGCAATTATGGGGTTTTCTTAGTACTTGAGAGAATGAAGTGACTTACGAGGGTAGGGTTCTGGATTACCTCGGATGATTGACGGGAGCGGAAGAACGAACTCGGGGTATGAGAGTTCAGTGAACTCCAAGGGGTTTGCGATTACTCCGAATTCCGAGGGGGGGGGGCACAGTAGAGACTCGTCAACGGACGGCGTAGAATCTCCATGAAGACGGATGAGAAGAGGCGAAGCCCAGGACAGTCTTCCGGGACGTAATAAAGTACTGGTAATCTTCCTCTGAACAGCGAGGATTATGGAGAGGATCTGCTCAAGAGATCACGACGACGAAGCTCGGTTCGACTGGGATACAGATGCTCATCATCTGAGGGACAAGACTTCCTAACTCGCACTCTCTGATGAGAACTGGGCACCTTGTCTTAAATAAGAAAGTTTGTCTGGATGCAAGGGGCGGGGGGACGAGCGAAGCCCCAAGGGATAGCATGGCATCAGACAATGCGAACAAGGGAGTTTGATAAGCACCATTTTGACAAAACGACCGGGAGGTAGTGAGATAATTCTTTCTACCCCACAAGGATGGGGGGCAGACGAGGGAGACAACAGCGGTCAGACGGGCGGTCAACGCTATCAGAGTGGGGGACGGTGGTCATAAATGAAAACAAACATATCTGGTGCCAGTCTAGGCCTGATAAGAATTAAGCCACAAGGCGCGTTCGGATTCATACATCGACAATCCTATTGTTGCTTACTAAACGGTACCCTGAGCTTATAAACAAATTCAAGTCTTTTAATATTTAAAAGACAATTTGATATCAGTCTTAAGCGATGAATACAAAAATAGCTCAAGAACTTTGGGAAATTCAAGATGAAAGGAGCAAGATTACTGCGCATTTTGTCAACAGTTGTTTTGTAGCTGTGACAGGAGATGTCAAAGTATCGCCGAGAATAAATGTCTCCACACTAAATAAAATTACGGATAACTTGGAAAAATATTTTCTCCTGATAATTTAATCGTTATATTCCAATAGAAATTTCTTTCCGGTGTCGCTCAGAACATTTTGGACACTTCAATTTTTTTTCGGAAATATATATATTTCACAACCTTTACCCATAATAGTCTATACCAGAGTTTCCCAATCGGGGGCCATATGGCCCCCTAGGGCCAATGGCACATCTGAAGGGGGCCACAGGAAAATTTTAAGCTTTAGAGGGGCCACAGAGCCATGAAGAGGGCTACAGGACTCAACCTATTGAAACCTGAATTATAGTTAGGGCAGTACCTAATTTTAATTTATGCAGTTGAATTACATTTTAAAAATATTAATACATATATTTTCCCTTTTTAAATATTTTATTAGCATAATATGATTTACATCAATCTGTAAACAAATATTTTGCATCTTACAAACTTATTCTGCGGCGCACTCCATTGTGCGCTTGATCATTATGCGCCTGGCATCGTTGTTGGCTTGATGAAAATACTTCAGGTGGAACTTTAAATCCTTACAGTCTGTTTATCAAGTGGTTCGGCGTTATAGTATGTAAGTAGCTTTTATTTGTTTACCCTAATACTGTAGTTGTAGTAATTTTACTAGTTTTTAAAATTATAATAGATTGCCACAAGCACAATAATATAAGATTTTTATAAGTAAATAACTGAACATTTTTGTTTGTAAGTAAAGTGTGCCATTGCTAGGCCTACACCAAATCATTTTTTTTTTACTTCGGTTTCACTTAGGGCTTATTTACGAGATTAGTATTTAATCTTAGATTCTGATGATATTACTTATCGTTTTGTATCTGCATTAATTTTATTAATATATATGTATATATAATATATTACTAAAATTAATGCAGATCTACCCCCCTGAGCGAGTGCATTTCTGCTGTTTTGCATTTAGGTACAGGTACAGAGTACCAGGATGTACAATGAACAACCAAAATTTCAGACATGTCCAATTAATAGAAACGCTCATAAAAATAGTTGCATTGTTTTACGGTTCTTTTTTTGGTGTCAAATATTTACCATCAAGGGCAAGTATTTAGCACAAAAAAAGGAAAACAAAATTTTCAATGCAGCTATTTTATTAGCGTTTCTATTCATTGGACGAGTCCGAAATTTTCGTGGCCTGACTCTAATAGAAGTTGGTGTTGGGCACAGACTCGGTGCTCGGCACAGGAAATGGAGGTTGTTTCTGGGTCTTTTCTCAGAAATACTCTTCCTTTTTTGCCGCTGAGATAAGCATCTTTCACTCTGTTGTGGTGAGCTTCGGCTCTAAAATGTAATATATTTATTATTAATATATTAAATTTCTTCTGCACAGATTACCCATGGCTACGGCGACGAAGAAAAAATGTCGACAATACTCCAGTGAGTATTTAGATTATGTTTTTATACATTCACCAGGCAATATAACACAGCCATTGTGTCTTTTATGTATGGCTACACTTTCTAAGGATAGTATGCGACCAAGTAAGCTTAAAATACATTTTAAGAATAAGCACAAGGACAAAAAAAGACAAAACATTAGATTTCTTTAAAAAGCTGCGGGATCATTTCCAAGCAAACAGCACTATTGAAGATATATTTAGCAAACCAGCGGCAAAACTAAACAAAGGGTTACTGGCATCTTATGAGATTTCCAAGCTAATTGCGAACTCGGAAAAACCTCATAATATTGGCGAAGAATTGATTTTGCCTTTAGTATATGTGGTTATTTCAACTGTCATGCAATAAAATCCCCCCCAAATAACTGAAGTCATTCCGCTGAGCAACAATACAGTATCAAGACGTATTGACGAAATGGCAAAGTATGTAGAGGAAAAACTCGTTAAACATTTACAAGTAAAGACCTTTGCATTACAAATTGATGAAACGTTATTACGTGATAACGAAGCCCTTCTCATGGCGTATGTTAGGTTTTGGGATAAAGATCAACTCCGAGAAGAAATGCTTTTTTCCCGCAGCCTTGTGACGGATACTAAAGGTGAAATAATTTTCAAAGAAGTAGTGACCTATTTCAAAGAAAATTATATTCCACTTGGGAATATTATGGCTTGTGCAACTTATGGCGCCACTGCTATGGTAGGTAGATATAGGAAATTTATTTCACATTTAAAAGAGGCTGTACCTAAAGTTTTTTGCATACACTGTGTTGTCCACCGTCAACATCTGATCGCAAAAAACCTAGGAGGACGTCTGAAAGATTTACTTGATAGTGTAATCAAGACAGTCAACCTTATCAAGTCAAATCCACTTCAAGAGACTCTTTTCCGACAACTCTGTGCTACCAATAAAGAAGGGTTTGAGCGCCTACTTTGGCATACAGAAGTGCGATGGCTTTCTAAGGGCAATTGTTTGAATCGCTTCATTGCACTTTGGGATAGTGTTGTGTTATTTCTGGTTGGTGAACAGCTCGGAGTAAGAATCATTGCTGCCAAATGTGACATATTCTACCTTACAGATATATTTGAAAAGCTAAATACCTTGAAGGTAAAAATGCAAATATTTTAACTTGCAAAGAGTCTATTTGTGCATTTATGGGGAAAATTAAGCTGTTCAAGACAAATATGGGGGGAAAAGAGTTGATACAGTTTCCAACCCTCCGCACTATTGAGAGTAAGCTGAAAGAAGATGATATTTTAGTATACATTGATCATTTGGAGAAATTGCATAGTGATATGAAAGTTAGGTTCAGAGATCTTCTACAACTGGACATTCCAAGTTGGGTGGTAGACCCATTTGGAATTAATGCAGCTAATGTTGATATCAGATTACGAGAAAGCCTCATTGAGTTACACAGTGATCAAACTTCTCTGGCTATATTTAAGCATGGTGTCAGGAACTTATGGACAAGTCATAAAATTGTGATTATATACCCTTTGCTTTGGGACGAAGTAAAATTATATTTTACTGCTTTTCCTACTTCTTATCTGGTTGAGTCGGGTTTCAGTAAAGTGTCACACCTCCTATCAAAAGCTCGCAGCCGCTTAGAAATAGTAAGAAGAGGTGATCTTTCATGGCTCTAACAACTATAGACCCTGATATTGAAGAACTTGTGAAACTGCATGAAGCACAAGGATCGCATTGAGTAAATAAAGAGTTGATGATTTATTTATTTCATTTTGCTAAAGGATTTTATTTTTTTAAGTCTAATTATTTATTTTTAAAGAGTATTACATTTTTTTTAAACACTGTTTAATTTTTGCTATTTTTATAGTCCTATATATGTGACAAATATAATTGTACCTGAATACAAATAGCTATTTTAATATCTTTTATCCTTTAAAGTAGAGTTAAACTGCATATTACCTACTGAAAATAATGATTATGGGTAACAGGAAAAAATAAGGTTCCTAAGGGGGCCATAAGCCCAAATCGGTTGAGAACCATTGGTCTATACGATCAAGTAAAGATAGTCCCTCCCATTTTATCAAGTTAAGATAATCCCTCCCAAAGTTACATTAGTAAAGCTAATCCCTCCCAAGGTTAAAATAAAAAAAAAACTGTAAAAAAATTTATTTAGGAACATATTCGTTAGAAAGTTTATTTTAAAACAACTAAAAATTGTAAACTTTATAAAACTCTAGAAATTAAATTTTAATAACTTAATTAAAACGGTATTTGATGGCAATCGTATCGCAGAGATCATTGAAAACATTGTATTTATGTCTTTTAAGCCACATAAATTCCTGCAGATAAGAGTTTAGCATTTCTCTCTTACATCCTCGCAAGCGTTTAATTCTTAGTTTATGCTTATTCCATTAGCTTTAAAAAGACGATGTCATAACCTTGTATACCTCCCATTTTACCAAGAAAAGGTCATCCCTCCCCCAATTAAGCAAGTATGTAAAGTTAATCCCTTCTTTTGTCTTAGGAGGGACTATCTTTCATTGATTTCTTGTGGGTTATCTTACACCACTTTTAGATACCTTGGTTTTTCTCTTCCTAAAGTTATGGAAGATGCTGTGATAGAAATATAGGCTTTCTGATCTTAATGGAGAGTGGTCGAAAGACGTCTAGGAACAATGAATGTCATTCGCGGATGTTTTTTCTCGCTTCGAAGACCTCGTTAAAAAACGTGGAAGAAATATTAAGAAAATACAAGTTAAAATTAATTACGCTGCCACAGCTGTGGACTTCAATAGTACCCGCATACAACATTGCCTTTTACCTAATTGTGTATATATATATATATATGTGGTAATCTCATAAGTAATGCGCCATTTCTTCGCTCGGAAAACGTTAGTTTCAAAGAAGAATCTCGTTTATGACGAGCAGTGAAATTTGATGGAGAGCTTTTATATGTAACAGGATATGAAAATTCTATCAGAGCATGGATTTCTCTCGACTTGTCAGAGGTACACTTGCCAAAAAAATAAATATTTGCTCATTTCTCCTCTCCCTAGTAAGGAGGGAATTTATTTTTAGTATGGCTCTTACAAGAAACGAAATGTGGTTTATCGATAAGTCCACTACCCTACCCGAAACACTGGGTTTATCCCCAAATTCTCCTCTGCATTTGTTGGCATATGAATACAGAATTCATACGTGAATTCTGAACTTCAATCTAACTATCTCTAAAGAGGTTTACGGTTCTCAGTTTATGTGTTTGCCTACAAGACTTGAAAAGAGTCATTAGTTAAAATCAATAGAAGTTGCGAGTTCCGTTATCAAGACAACGCGCCATATCATATCTGAAGTGATACCATACGAATGCTTAACAATTTTAATTGGGAACTAGTGAGACAGCTTCCCTACTTACCCCACTTAGCTACATCAGATTACTATGTTTTTAGAAGTTTAGCAAATGATCTGAATAGAATGAAGATGTCAATAAAAGAAGACGTCGAACCAACCTTAAAATCTTCTTTTAAATCAAAATCAAACGATATTTACAAACGTGGTCTTGTAAAGTTAGTTGCAAGATGGAGACTGTTTGTATAAACTGGTGCAACTTATATTACTTATTAATTTTATGAATAAAATAATATTTAAATATGAATAACTTCAAAGTATTATTTTATATCTAACCTTAGGGAATTTCTACATTCTCATATTTTCGCGGAAAGTCTTACTTTCCAGGGACGAGCCTGAGGGCCCGATAAAGTTCCTAATTGGATCACTATCTCAATCTCGAGCGATAAATTTCCTCAATTTTGCTCGGAGATGAATCTTTTAGAAAGAGAAGCAGATATAATTTCCTCTCTTCAAGTTCCAAGACGCACACACAGACATTGATATCACGCTCTCTCTTTGTCTATTAGAGCTCGTTTCAGACGGAGAAAACGACATCGGCTTACGAGACAGTTGATAGAAGTGAACTTCACCAAAATGATAATTCAAACTAGCGGATTGAGACAAATAGGGTACGCTCAATCACCTTTTTATATAGGGAAATACATAGCCATTATTCTGCATTCTCAGATTCTTAAAAACTTAGTCAACTCATTATGATTCACTGACCCACGTTCATAGAAATCACGTGTCATTCGCGATCCCAATAAGTTGATAACGCAACATCCACCGAGATTGGGACTTAAACATTTAAGTCCAGTTCATTTTTTCAGATTATCAAGTATCTCTTGCTTAACTGATCTAATTATTGTTAAGTTGTGGAGTAGAATTTTAATAATAAATATTGTTGTAAATATCTTCTTTTTTTTACTGTGTTTCAAAAGGGGAAATCCGAGTCTGCTAGCCGAATTGACGCAGCGAGCTCTTTCAAAGCACACGATCAATACACGATCACGATCAAGGAAATAGCGTCAACTGCCAAAAACTTACTCATATCATTTTAAAGTGGTGACCCTTTAATTACCTCAAATTTCCTAAACACATAATCCTGTTGCCACACAAACAACTTAACTAATCTTAGTCTCCAGAAACACGCCAATCACGGGCCCCATCCGAGGGCTTCATGATCAGACGGATGCAACAATGGCCCCCATCAAAGCGGAGCTTGCGACCCTCTCACAAAAGATAGCAACAGTTAAGACGTCGCTCAACTTTCCGTTTGTACAACTGTCTCACCTTCAATCGCATCATTATTTTTTGAAGGAACGTGACGACAGCATCTTTTTCATCTTAAATACAGCTCACAGACATGGCCACAAACCCTTCTTCAGTGAACCTTTTGGACCTGAAAATTTTTTGCTCACTTCAAAGGCAAAGTTCACAACAACTCATTCCCAATTCATGCACTAGCGATCAAATATGTGAACTGCACCATGCTCTTCAAATCACTCAGCGCCAGCAACACGAACTATCCATAATAACGGCCGCTGGTCAGTCAACAGAAGAAATTTAAGTCATCGATGCAATATTAAAACTTTATAAGGGGACTAACATTTAACCGCAGGTGTAAAATAGGTTTAAGAAGAAAGCTTTATTAGTGACCTCTCATGAGATAGCAAAACTGCGTTGACACTCGCGGCTTCACACTTATTGCTATTCAACTTGCTATTCCCCCTCGCAATTAAGAAGCAATCAACACACACAACTCACCTATTCAACGAACCACCTAGAAAAGATAACTTCAAGCAAAAAGCTCGAAACGACTCAGGACAATTAACTCAACTCATCGTATAAAACCTACTAGTTCCTTGATTATATTCGTTGATCAATTCCTTCATCAACTTTACATTTAACGCAAATCTAACGGTCAATAGCACGATGGCTCACAATTTCCGATGCCATGTCAAAACGACATGTAAGTCATTTTTGTGTTTGTAATATTTAGCATTCATCACTTAAATTCTTACATTTGCAAGTATCCATCTTCATTACAAACGCTATTACAAGGACACTAATCTCCTTTTCAAATTCGCCTCATACTCTGAACATATACGCGTGTGCATTTTCTTAGGTCTCATAAAGGTGGCATAAGGTGCAAATGACACATGTCAATTCTCATTTAGTTTCCAATATTAAGTTCCCTAATCAATTCATCAAGTCTCGAGTGATATACCACAACAAACATGGCTCTTTGACCACATCGAGTTAATCTAGAAATCATTTTCATTTTTCAAAATGTATGGTAATATTTTCAAATTGTAACATTTGTTCCTTCAACTTTCATGTAAGCGAAGCCTCTCAAATTAGAACCCGGTTAATAATCCGTGCTATGATATTTATGCAATGCCAATATATTGTAGTATTTTAGGGTTTAATTCTCATGTAAATAATCATTTCATCCTAATTAAAACCATGTATAAATGTGACTAATCATTTATACGACCCAAAGGAAGTTAGATACACAACAATATGAAAATAAAGTTTTAATGAACACTAAACAAGAATATATATATATATATATATATATATATATATATATATATATATATATATATATATACAAATAATGTGCTTTGAGAGATAAATTAATATATGAATCTCGGATATCTCACTTGGCTTGAAAATTACTATTCACCATACAAATCCCTATACACTTGTAATGCTGGTAAGCTTCGCGGTGAAGTCGGGGAATGGGAAAGGGAAGGGTTGGCTACTTTGGAACCTGATGTTCGGGTGACGTTGGTGAGTGAAGATGGTGAATAAGGGGTGGAGACGATGAGGTAGGCCCGACCTGATCCCACAATTTTGTCACGATTCTGCTGAAAGAAGGCGGTGACGGAAGCTTCTCGTTACAGAAGGCCCCACGCTCGTGAACTCCGATGAATCTTGAGTGCCTCTGTGAGGGTTGTGGGGGCGAAGTGACCTATCGACGCGTAGGGTCACGGAGAAAATTCGTAATGTAGTTTTCTCGCATATGGAACCAGAGTGAGTCTGTTTGTAGCTTTGGCTCTAACACGTAAGTACGAGCTTTGGTCCGAATTGACATGCAGACCAACGGGGTAAGGAGCCTCCCTAACTGGGACCGACCCTCTCTCTGAAGACTTAATGCTTCGACAAATTACCACTACACCGATAGATGGCAATTCCTGCCCCGCCAGACTCTGTGCAAGCTCTACTACTTGCTTAGGGAACCAGAATAAGGCTGTTGTAGCTTCTGCTCCGACACGTGAGTACGAGCTTGGGTCCTCAGTGCCTTGCAGACCAACGGGTTAAGGAGCCTCCCTAACTGGGACCGATCTCCTCTCTGAAGACTCGATGCTTTGACGAATTACCACTACACCGATATATAGCAATTCCTGTCCCACCAGAGGCTGTGCAAACTCTACTCTTGAGGATTAAAAGAATTCGTCTTTATACTCGAAACTCGGGAGCGGTTCTCAGGGCACCGGAAGTAAATTAGATATCAAGCTACTCCATTTCGTCCTGTATAAACTTCCGGCAACTATCGGAAGCAAAGATAGGCTTCCATTTATCGATAAACAGTCGGACGGAACTTGGTGGTTAGCTGAAATGGCCGGCGGTTTCTTCCAGTTCGAGACCATCAGATATTGACCTGGAAGAGAAAGGGTTGATAAGTAGCCAGCCCGGAAGGAAGGTGGGCAAACTTGGGGAGCATTATGCTATTCTCCTACAAAGAGTAATTATAGTTGCTAAGTCTTTGTTAAGTTCTTATAAACTCTTAGTCTTGTGCAGTCAACGTTGAACCTTTTTAGGGCTCTTTTTATCTGAAGATGATTGCCAAAGTTTGTGTAGCTCTCGGTGCATTCAATACTGGCATTGGGAAGATTGAGCGAGGGTCCGTTCCTTTTCAATAGAGTTTGTAGTTAATATTTCATCATTGTTATTCTTTATTGCCAACATCTAGAAACAGAATACGTCCCTTAATCCTTAACTGAAATGAAATTTGATAATGGAATGCGATTCTTATGTCCTTTTGAAATGTATAGCTGGAGTTCATTTTTTATCATAAGGCACACACACACACACACACATATATATATATATATATATATATATATATATATATATATATATATATATATATATATATATATATATATATATATATCGTCAACTTCGTTAAGACCATTTAATCTTCGTACCCCATATAGAAATTTTTAAAGGTGGGGCCACAATGATGACCCCATCGCTACTCGATTGATTTGGCAGTAAGAGATTCCTCGGAACTTCAGAATGCATTTTTGCATATGGAAACTTTTATTTTCCTTTAAGATGTGGGTACATTATACATTCAAATGCACACATTGGTGTATGTGGCCGCTAAACTTGTGTAATATACATAGGAGCGTGTTTTTAGAGTTTGTGAATACATCTATAACATGATGTATGCCAGTAGGACATGTCTTTTTGATTTGATTCACCTTAAAAACAACGATTCATTGAGTGGTCGAGGGAATTTGGAGGACGTTGAATGTACATTCTTTATCCTTGGAATGGTGAGAAGAAAAAGATTGTATCTTGTGAGAATTAATTTACTATATCAGTTAAATATGGGGAATATTTTAGTAATGCATAAATGAAGTAATTATTCAAGTCAATGAGGATTAGACACTGTGAAAAAAATTAAAATTATATAAGAATTCATAAGAATTATTTCACTATATATTGAAACATTTGATTCGCGATGTGAATCAAATGTGTTTGTTCTCGGAGAAACGCATGTGGAAAACCTGCTGGGAAATGGGAAAGTAGCTTTGAAGGGTGTTACTCGTCGGTGAGGATAGAGTACCAAAGAGCGACGACCTTTAACCTTGAAATGTGGTGAGAATGTGAGCGCAAGTCCGTCACTATTGGTAACAACGAGTGATAAATTAATTTTGTACTCACTAAATTAAGAGAATCCGGTCTTTTCGTCTTGGAAAAGGAGTTCGTTTCCAGGGTACGTTGCTTTTGCCGAAAACCGGAAGG
>OZ018336.1:76705124-76908127 GCA_963969495.1 Ceratothoa steindachneri | reverse complement strand
GATCCTTGGGACGTAGAACGTTCTTTTCCTGTTCTGCTTGGTCGGCGTAAACTTAATAGGTTCGTACATTCCTTCTGTATAGTAATTCAAACGGAGCGAAACCCAAGATACGATGGGGAATTTTTCTATATACGCAAAGAGAGCTATCGGAAGATATATGTGCCATTTCCTTGGCTGCTCTGCACATAATTTTTTCAGAATGGCTTTGAAATTGTAATTTGGCCCTTCACACAGTCCACTTGCGGCAAGGTGAAATGAAATCGTAAACAAGGGATTTATCATGAGCAACTTGCTCGCATATTCCATCAATTGGGACGTAAATGGACTTCGGGGAATCCGGTGGCAAAATTCGACTAGAGTTAAAACATAACTAAGGCTCTCACTTGAAGTGAAAATGGGTGAATCGACCCGATCAAGTCAATCGCCACACGGAAGAAGGGTTTGGAGATTATTGGGCCCTTTTGTAAAGGTGCAGGCTTGACTCGCCCTCTAATCGCGTTCTTCTGGCAGATTCGCATGAACGACAGTAACGCAGGATTTGCTCCAATGCACCTGGCCAATATAAATATTTAAAGACCCGTTGTGCCATCTTAGAGTAGCTAAAATGACCCGAGAAGAGACTATCGTAGGCGGTTCAAAGGATGAGTTTGACATGGGAGCGGGGGACACATAATAGTTGGGACTTCGTTTTATTGTCTACTGAGCACACGCGGTAAAGAAAGTCATCCTTAACAATGAAAGAGATTATCTTGTTGCCCCTAATGGACTCCCGCGTCTTGTTTCGTGCCTTTATTTATAGGTGGCGAAGAGATTCGCACTATTTCTTATTTTTCATAAAGTCTTCGTTCAGGATATTTGGGCAATCTGAAGCCCCGGGGATTTCCAGAGGTAGGGCTGCTTCCGATTTTTTCACCGCTTGAGATCGGGTGGTCACGGGTTAAGCCACGGGTGGGTGGGGGGCAGATAGCCACGGACTCTGGCCAATTAAGGCAGCACAGAACTTGATGGTCGCTGCGACGACCTCGGCCAAGCCAGTGAACTAGGCGCACTCGATGTAGCCTCTCACAAGGGGAATCTGTTAGCGCGCCACAGGTAATCGTGCACTGTTGCAAATTTGTCGTGATTCGGGGCTGAAGCTGGAAGTAATCTGCCACATATCACGATTCACGTGCACCCTGTGTCGCGTACGAGAGTTGAGATCCAGTAACCATTCTCGCCCCCAGTTTCGAATTGGAGACCTCCAGAAGTGCTTAAATCAAACAAAAAGTTCACCTGGTGGCTGACGAGACTCGGTTCGCTTCAAAGGTGATGTGCTTCTGGTTGCGACGGCAGTTGAACAGGCGTGGCACTTATCTTGTGTACCTGGTGGAGATGGCCGCCTCTAAATTGAGAATTCTGAGGGCAATTTGTCCTTACATGAACTTCTACTTCATCAGAGTAACATACCATAGTTCTCCTGGAAACGACAAAGAGGGGGGATTAGAGGAGAAGGCTTTGATCTCACGTTTGTCTAGCAGGGAGAAGGGTTTAGGCTTAGACTGACCAGTTATCTTGATGAACTTATCCCTGTTATTGAGAACCAAATTGGTTTTATGTGACTTTGCTTTGGGAGAGTGTGGTTCCGTTTTCTTCCCTTCTTTTGGATAGCAATTATGACTAGCCGCATATATATCCGCTTCCTCTATGTACTCTTTAAATGTTAGGCACTTTCGGTCTTTAACGAAGGATCTGATCTCTGACGAAAGTGACGGTAAGAGCTGGTCTTTGAGAACTAAGTCAACCAAATCATCGTATTCCTGTGGAACTTTAGACGCGTCAAGCCAGAAATTAAAATTACGTTGCAGGAAATATCCAAATTGACGAATTTTGATTAGTATGGATCCGACAGTGCTGGAACGTTGCACAGTAAAAGTCCGGAGTCATGTTATAGGCAGCAAGAAATTTGGCATTTACGTGGAATAATCAATGGTTTCTTCTGATGGGAGCAAAATGTAAATGTCCCTGATCTGGGTACTAAGTAAAGGCAACAGCTTGGCCACGCCGTAGTTTTCAATATTCCAATGATTCACCTCAAAATTTGATCGAAGTGAGTAAGGTATGACCCGAAATCTCCTCTCTCCTTGAAAACAGGCAATTTTACAGACGCGGTTGTTTGCACTTCGGTCCTCAAATTAATTGAAATCGTTTCGTTTCTGGCCCTGGTCAATTACAGTTCATGTAAACGAATTTTCTCTCTTTAATTTCTTTCTTCTTTATGTTTTTTCTCTTCTCTTTTTTCTTCACGCTTTTTCTCTTCTCTTTCCCTTCTTTCCGCTCTTCCTTCTCTCTCTTCCTGTTTGATTCACGCCATTAGATCCTTCCCATTTGGTCCAAGAGACTCATCTTGAGCTTTGAAAACTTCGAAAGACGACATGCTGCCGTGTTCACCAAACCTTTACGCAAAATTTTTAAAAAATCACACAACAAAATAACTCACCGGGGTTGTCGAACCCGATTAATTTCAATCAGAAGTACTAACGGAAGTGCAAATGGGTTTTGTTTAACCCCAAAATAAAATCACAACGGAAAAAAATACCAAAAACACGACTAAATATTTCGCACGATTCGAATGTTATCTCGTTCGCCTCCTCGGAATAATTTCTGGAGTCAAGTTTTTTTGCAAAATCCCCTTACTGCGATTGAGACAATGCCCTCGGCGTCTACTCCTCAAGTACGCAAACTAATAGAAAAGAACAAAAAAAAGGAGCAATTTCTACTTAATCTTTCATATATGGCAAAGTACATAAATGGGGCCAGAAAAGAAACAGAAATTCCGCTTGGCAGAATTAGTGAAGCACAATCATAAGAATATAAAATTCTTTAGAACTTATAATTAAATAAATTAAAAAAGTCAATGGGATAATGTAAACAAAATTTTAATTGTAAATAGCCTAGGCACGAAGATTGTTTCTCCACAGTTTTATGATTGCCATATATATATATATATATATATATATATATATATATATATATATATATATATATATATATATATATATATATATATATAATCTTATTCTATGTCGAAGTTCAGGTTAGATTTCCTGACCTCCGCTTGATTCCTTTGACTTGGAAGTGAACGTCGCAAGCCCACATGACACTCTGCGATTGGCCGAATTAAATAAACTAACTATGAGGCTCTGGATATCAAACTGGATGAAACAAAAAAATATTTACTACTGTACAAACGTAAATAAAATAATGGATACAACATAGAAATACAAAAAACTAAATAGGCAAAGTCTTACACACGTCAGCTCCAGGAGAGAGCCGTGAGGAAACTACCATTTCGGGTGGATCTGCCGCCCGAGGATTTTTGTACGCGAGAGAAACGGGGGTAGGGGGAGGGTGGATGAGCGTCGAGCTTGATTGATTTTCAACGGCATGGTTGGGTTTGAAATTGGCCGATTAATACTCGGCCTACTTAAAGTTATGGAGGAGAATAAAACCTGTCTTGTAACAACCATTGCTAGCCTCGGATGTAGGGACCGAGAAAGTATTTCGCCGCGGAGAAGCTGAATCGAATACAGCAGTGTGGGAGTCTCCTCGCTCCTAGTTCTTATTTCTTCTAATTTAATTTTCTTGTCTTCGGGCTCTTAGGGTAAGAGAGGCCGAGAGACAGAATTCTTCTGCGTCGCGTCCTCTATGGCAAAATACTAATCTTACCCACGCCACGCTAAACTATTTATACGGTCCCGCCGGAAGTGAATTTTACCGAGGCGCCGGAAGTGGATTTTACTTTATCTATACAAAGGCGCTGGGAGTGAAATTAGACCATGTGATCTCGCGGAACCTATCGTTTTTACAAGGAGACTCGCTAGAGGGCATCTTAGAAAACGGAAGTTCCCTAAAAAAGAAGCCGATCGCGGGTTCTTTCCGTGCTACCCATCCCTTTTTCTCTATCTCTGATCTCTATCTTTCTCATCTTTGACATTCAACCAAATGACCGTTACTTTTTATGAAGCTAATTGTTGTAGCCACTACTGGAAATACTTTCGTAGACACCATTGACACTGCTGACAATAAATTATAGCCAGTAGGACCTATTTCCTTTTCCTTTGATTAATCTCCGAAGCAATAGCCAGCTCGGAGTGAATTTGGATGGCATTCCATCTATATGTAGACTTTAATCTAAAAGATTAGAAGGAAAGTAATTGGATTTGGTGCATTATTAACACACGGTAAATTATTAACTTAACGATATTAATTGACGGTAATTGATAATATGATTTTATTTGCCATTTAATGGACTGAACATATAGATTCTCTTTAGGGACTTTGAAAATTCTGTAATTATATAGGAATTTATAATTAATCTTTTCACAATAAAGCTAAAGATTAGCGCGAAGTAAATCAAATGTCTTTGTTAGGTGAAGTTATCGAAAAAATGTTTGTGAAAAACTTGCGGGGCAATTGGAGAAATAGGGTTGAAGAGTTGGTCTCGTCAGCACGGATAGAGTAGCAGTTAGCGATGACATTTGACCTCAGTATGCGTTGAAGATATGAACATATCTGTTACTATTGATACCCGCGAGAGATGGAGAAGTCTCAGATTGAGGCAGGCGTTACGTCGAGTATTCTCGTTGTGTAGTGAATGGGATGAACCCTGAATTGACTTGACTGAACTAATCAGATCTCGAAAAATTCGTTTTATACTCCTCAAATTCGGAGAGTGTGGTTTGGAGAACGATTACCTTCCCAGGGAACTTTGCTTCTGCATGAAAGCGGCAAGACTATACTCTCCAAGTTTTGGTTTTTGGTGCCATTGTCTGGAGAGCCACCGAGGAAGATTCAAACTCCTTAGAATATGTCGTGTCGCGCTTGAGCCCTGGCAGTGTACGCGCGTGGCTCAAAATCCAACGACGGGGTCGGCTTGCAAACCGTATCCTTTCTCTTGAAGACGGCGGGGCTTCAAAGGACAGTGCCTTTGTATTCATGGCTGAGCTGATTGCAGCACACTTCTCGTTAGAACAGATTACGTGTTTTGCCGGGTTCTCTCTCTCTCTCTCTCTCTCTTTCTCTCTCACACACACTCTCTCCAAGTTAGAAGATCTCGGCCGGAGGTCTTGCTAGTTTCATGGGGCTGCCGTGTGTCTGTACAAGTCGTGTGTGAAAATCTGGTGCCCGGTTTCCCTCACATGTTAGCCCGCCGGAAAGAGAAATCTGAAAAGAGATTTGTTGGATTTACCGGCAACGCCAATGATTGGAGAGACACCTTTTTAAATAAAAATATAGATAATTTTGTGTATTTTCCGAAAGAAATTATAGTGTAAATTTTTTATGCTTAATTCATCTTATTCCCGTATATAATATATGTTATTCAATAATTTTGGTTTTCAAAACATAATAGCCGAATTTAGTCAGGCTCTTTTAATTATAATTTTTAAATATCATTACTTTGTCTAAATTAAGGCCATGGTATGTTGTTACTAATGCATTTCTAATAGCAATTACATATATTTGAGAAATAAGACAAGAGTGATTGTGATAGAACAGTTTCAGGCCGCTTAATTTCAACCGTTATCACATGTTGTTTAGAAACACGATGCTACCCACGTGCATCTTCGCCTTGAAGCCGGGCACAATTATCGCACCACCTGAGTCAATATTTAACCAAGGAGGTTTATTCTTCCCCCGTTCGCCCCATGCGCCGATCACGCCAGATTGAGTTAGGCTTATGGGCAGATAAATTATTGTTCTCAGGCGCGGCTGTGCATTCCCTCAAAGCCCCCACTCCATTGTCCCCTACGCCAAGGGGGTGTCTCGACTATTTATACGGAAACTTTACCACTAAGAGGGGATTCGAGATCCAGATTTTCTTCGCGAGACATCACTACGATCCACTTTCACCTTGTGCACCAAGGGCCCTCTGCCTCCAGATCCACCCTCATTGTCCAGAAGAGGATAATATCCCTTGAGTGCCTAGGTTCGAGCCTTCAAGACGCCAAGTACACACGGCTTTCCCTGTTGTTCAGAAAGAGAACAACGTTAGAACAGCCATTGTTCTTTGAACCCGTTGACAAAAAACGGTTCTCACCCTTCCCCCCTGTTATTCAGAAAGAGAACAACATTAGAACAGCCATTGTTCTTTGAGCCCGTTGACAAGAAACGGTTCTCACCCTTCCCCCCTGTTGTTCAGAAAGAAAAAAACATTAGAACAGCCATTGTTCTTTGAGCCCGTAGACAAGAGACGGTTCTCACCCCCCCCCCTCCTGTTGTTCAGAAGAGAAAAACGTAGAACAGCCATTATTCTTCAAGCCCGTTCGCCAAGAAACGGTTCTCATTCCCAAGATGCCACGCCAGGATCCTTTAATTCCCCCCATCCTTCGGCTGGAACTCGCCAGCGGACCGAAGATTCGTTCCCGTCGCTTTCCTCTGCACAACACGTGTAATTACGTAAGCTGAACGTTACCTTTGAGTATTTAATCCTTTTGTCAACCCTATCCTGTGCTTTAAATGGTTTAGCAAACCATCTTATCCCTTTAATTTTTATTTGTTTTACCTTTTTAAATCTCTTCCAAATCTTAATCCTCGGATTAGCTAGATTTCCCACGACACTTCCCATTCTCTGTTTATGTCAATATTTTCCGTTTTGTGTGTTGTTGATAGTTTTTATTGATAAAACTCTATTTTATTAATGATAGCCATATTATTATCGTTGAGCTCAGTTCCACTTCTTAAGCATATTGAAGATAAATAATATCGGTCAACCCAGACACCACGCACTCTAAATATAGATGAATAATTCCCTCAACGAATAGTCATATATGGTATATCGTCGAGAGTCAATTCTACGACAGTGATCAATTCGATTATTACATTATGAAAGCGAAATCTTCCCTCAACTAGGGCTTTCTAAGAAAGCCTTTTCCCGACATCTTACGCTCAGCAGTAAGACATATCTAAGTCTTAAGACTGTGATCATACGAACTCCCTTTTTACATTAGGAAATATTTTAATGCATTTAATTAGTTTTTATTGGAAAGTAAGAAAATTGTCATAATTAGTTTATGGAAGGTGCCTAGTGTTATTCTTTTTAAACATTTTTATAGCCTTATTATGACTTATCTTTAAGAGTTTGGAAGCCAGTGACCGCTGTCATCTCACGCCATTCAAGCCTACTTAATCATGCAAGTACGGGAATGGCACATAATTGTCATTGAAACTACTCTCATCGCACCACAACAAATACCAGCCTCCACACCAATCTACAAGTAGCTTTTCTTCCACGTGAGCTGCAAGCCCTCCTAACTTAAGGCAACCAAAAAGAATTCAAGGTGACCTTTTAATAAATAATATTAATTGTTAGCGTGTTGTTTGCCTAAACAACCCCTCTATTGGTCACCCCGTTAAAAAATTGCACTCTCTTAAGCATGCATCGCTGAACAGAATTTTCCACCCAATCTTCATGGCTTATCAACAAGAAAACAACCTGCAATCCTATACCAAGGAAACGGCCTTTGTTTTGGCGATTCAAGTACCTAAATATTTGCCAGGTAAACTGAAATACTGGCTCCATCTTTGAAAGCTGGCATTTGAAGCAAAAATGATTCATCTACAAAAAAAAAATTCCGGCTGGCCTTTTTGCATCTAGCAGCAGACCACAAGAAGCAACGGGCTAGTTATTAAAGTTTTCAGCAGAACAGAAGATCTACAAGGCTGTCAAAGTGATCCTTCTTCGGCACCACGAACTCTCTGATCACCAACGATGACAGAACCACACCAAGAACATCACCCTAGTAAGGCAGAAGCCTACAACTCTCCTTTCTCATGTTCAAGACACTGCGGGTGCCGACTTACCGGCGGCACAGATGAGACAAGCTCTCTTCAGTCGTCTCCTTATTCATATATCGCATCCTTGGAGTTTCAGGGAGACGTTCAACTCTTCGAAAGCTTGACAGAGACTGTCGATCTCATCTTAGCTCGTGATGCGTTAGATGAGCAAGTGCTAGTCACCCCTGCTGGATAGACTAGTTTGATATACTGATGTTCGAGCAGGTCTCACGCCGCCAAGGAACCCCCATCTCTAGAAGACAAGATGGTGATCGAGAATCTGACCCAAAAACTGCAGTTAAAAGCTCACTCCGAGGTAAGTCCTAGTTTTCGCTCAGGCTCTCGTTTCTCGAGTCAGTCTGGCTCTTTCCCTCGCGATAGATCCGATTAAAATGTCAGGAGTGAGGCCCATCGCTATCTGTCACACTGCGGCTTCCATGTGCAAGGAAGCCCATGACTATATTTTACTTTTTCCTCCAAGGAGCACCCTACGTCAATCATCCTCCTACGCTACCGGAAGCTACTCAAGAGCATTTTGATGGAGCCACAAACACTTTAGTAGCTAAGAGTCTCATCACTCTGCATCATCCAGACACTTCACTAAAATTTGCACTCCACAACTTCACAATTCACCAGGCGGCACATCCGGGATCCAGACACGTAACTCAACCTACTTTTTGACAGCGGCTCCGCCATCTCCATACTTCCCGCTTCGACTCAAGACAGATGTCGACCTCCGATGGTATCCACGCTACTATCTATCTCAGGTCAGCCTATCCCCAACCATTCTAAGAAAGTTCTTTCCATCTCCCTCTTTCCCGAAATACCTCTTCCTTGGCTGTTTTTAGTTGCTAACTTAGGTCATCTCACCATAGGGACCGATTTAATACAACATTTTTTGTTTTTCCTAAAGTTATAATGGCGCGGTTTCACGGACAGAGTGTCTGAAAGCGTTATTCACTGCATACTTTTATTCCGCGGCCCGCGATTCACTCTTACTGCGCCTGTTTATCGACTCTACTTACCAAGTTGAACAGGCCTCTTTTTTAGCTGTGTATCCAAAAACACATACTAAACACACTGCCTATTTCGTATCCTGTCCAGACAAAACCTCACCCCTATTGTGTGCACAACCACAAAGGCACTCTATCCAAGGAGTCTTTCACTCACCGACCATGGACATCATCTCTCCCGGTCAAAATGACAATTAAAGTCTGGCACTGCTTGACTGGAGCCCGCTCATACAAGCTCCTCGTGTAATTACCACTTCAATTTTCTCACGTCCATTCAAATGGTCAGGTATACCCTGTTAGTGTCAGAACAACATACCTGCCTAGTTGTTACGCATTTTTTTATCAAGGACAACACAAAATTTCAATTATCCTTCCTATGTCTGCCGACCACTGACCGCAATCTGAAGGCGACACAGCTCCGTTCAGCCCGTTAAATAACCACAAAGAGATGATTTACCGTCAACGCAAAGAGTGATGGTGCTTTTTCCGACCAAAACTCATTTTAAGTTTTCTTAAACGACATTCATTCATGACACACATATATTCTCACACGGCAGCCTACCGAAAAAATTTCAAACCTTCCCTGACCGGTTTGGCACCTTTGACGTCTGTGGGGTGAAATGTCATATGCCGAGGCAGCTGTTTATGCCTCGCGCTAATCTAAACCTGTTCAGAGAGAGAGAGAGAGAGAGAGAGAGTAGGGATTCCTAACTTTCATTTTAGGTTAAAATCTAACTTTAATCTGGTTGGGATTCCTGGCGCACCCAGCGATGACTGACAACCCCATGATTACGACACCTAGCGACCTCATGCCATTAAAGCCTACTTAATTTGACACGCACAGGTAAAGCAGAAAATTGCCATTCACACAACTCTCATAGCTTCACGCCAAGTGTCAGCCTTCGCATCAACCTCTACGAAGCTGTCAATTTACCCGAGCTGCAAGCTTACCTGATTTAATTCAACCAGGAATTATTACAACTTGTCCTTTTTAATAAATAATATTAATTGTGAGCGTGGTTGCATAAACAACGCTTCATTGGTGACAATTTGGTCCCAAAACTTTTGCAGGAAAGCAAACTTCATAAAAATGGGCGTCCAGCAACCTATTCTCATGTGCAAAATCAGGGGTTGTTTGCAAGTGTAGACACTCAAAAACCTTAATCATGGCATATTTCCTTTTGAAGGTGTTAAGTTTTGGTCTAATCGAATTTATGCAAGCATGAAAGACTTAATAATTTGATATAGTGAAGTTCATTCTAAATTTGCTTCTTATGTATGCTGTTACAAATCTGCGAAAATTTTGTCAAATATTGAAAGTGACAACGAGCAGGCATTTAAACGTTTGTTTTTACAGCTGTGGCGTTTCCCAGAACGTTGTTGAAAAGGTCTGGTCAGATATCACGAAAGTCGCCTTTCTGCTTGTGACCGCGTTTGACCTTGTGGGCCACCCGTTATTATTATTACATGACAAAGTGTTATATATTATTATTTACATGACAAAATGTTATGTATTTTTAGATTACTTGCATATGCATAATTATGTGCATGACCATTTCAAGCCTTCATAGGATTTATATGACACTCATCTATCAGGCTTCATTGTCAATCCTATTTCACTTTGCAATGAGGCACTACACATAGTTGATAAATGCAAATTATTTTTAAGTGAACACGAATTGCCTTTTGTGGTCATGAACAAAAAGAAAATATGAAAATTATAAATATATAGCTAGTAGGAATTATATTCATTGGGAATATCATTTTGTCTAATATTAGGGATAATTGCTTATATCCCTTAGTTTCATTCAAAACATTCTAGAAGTCATTCCATATATTTTTAGGACCTACATTAGAGATTAGAAGAAAAATGGTTATGATTATTTCTTGATATGAAAATTATATTACTCGGCTTTTGAGGCCATTTTTATAACCAAGTCTCAACCAACCCTTTATAAAAAGGGATATCTAATTATTAATATCTAGTACCTAAACAGTTTTAACTATTTTTCCTTTGATATTTTCAACTAGAAAGGGGTTGCACAAACCCTCAAAATAAGGGGTGGAATTAATTTGGTATTTAATTTCACCTATTACAGATTTCTGGGGTTAATTCATTAATCAGCTTAATGATAATTAACCTCATCCCATTAGCCGTCTAGTACTTCCCCATTTACGAGGGTACGGAAATTAGGTAGAATATAAAATGGTGAAATTTATAAAGCTTCTGGATATAAATCTGGGAAATTCAAGTCTCCAAGATAGCTCAATGCTTGCGTGAACCTGATTTTGCTTACCTATTTGGAAGACATCCACAATCATGCAACAAATGGGAGAGATCAGACAGCTGATTTCTCCATGGCTCTAGGTTTTATTAGAGATCGATTGGTAGTCTCAGGGTTTTCCATTAGCGATAGTCCCATGAGGAGGTATTTTCAAAAGAACATCTTTATCAACCCCTGTAATTTCAGCCTCCAATGGCAGGGCTAAAATGCATAAGTATAAGAGAGTAATGAGGCTCTAAGAAGTACGGAAGTATAGAGTTAATTAGAGTTGTAACTAATGGTTTGCCACTTTAGTAGCGGTTGTAAATTTGCCTTAGAAAGTAAGTGGTTAACCGTTGGCTACTGTAATTAAAATGATGATAGAGTTCTTATTTCCCTCACAGCTCCGCAGGCGTAGGTTTAGAGGTAAATCATAGGGTACTGTAATTAAATAGCCAGTAGAGCACAAGTTCGTAGACCTAATAATAAGGGCTGCATTTTTGTACCCTCTTATTTAGAAGATCTATGTATCCGTCCGTACATGGAGGAAAATGAAATCGCTCCTCATCATTAATGACTGTCTTAGAGGAAATTAGTTACATGTGGGTGTGTGTGTTTGTGTGTTTGTGTGTGTGTGCGAGCAAGCATATGAGTCTGAGATAGAGGATGGTGTAATTGGGGAGCAATGTAGGAGAATACGTTAGGTCAAGTGCATTTTTAATGCTTTACCTTGTTAATTATGGCAATATGGAATACAAGGGTCCCTGGTTATGTGTGTAGATCTCTCTGTGTATATTTCTGTCACACACACACAAACACATTCCCTGGAAGGCGGTAAATGGTATAGCAGGGGCAATACCATTGCTACAACTGAAACCTGGACTAGCGGCGCGCCCTCCTGACCCCAGTGGTCACTCTCGGGGTATCTTTCACACCTGTTTCGACCCATTAAAGGGTGAAAGAAGGCGTTAAACGTTCTTAATAAACACACTGGCACACTATCTCTCTTTCTCTGTCTGTTTGTTACTCTCTCTCTCTCTCTCTCTCTCTCTCTCTCTCTCTCTCTCTATATATATATATATATATATATATATATATATATATATATATATATATATATATATATATATGAACTCTGGAAGCCAGGCGAGGGCGACAGCTGTCGAAATTGAAAATATCAATAGATATGAAAGAAAGTAGAAAATTAAGACCAACCGCCAGAAGTTCACGATCATTCCAATGAACCGCCGAAAAGTTGATGACGTTGTCGTCAATAACGAAAACTATCCGTACTCCAACGAGGGTAATGTCCTGGGCTTACGACTCTTCAAATCGGGATATAAGACCCACATGAATACCAGAGTCTCCCTAGCCAAACGAGAGCTGAAGAAACTTTACCGTTTCCGAGGCCTCAGCGTGCCTAACATCAAAAAGCTGTATATGGCCCTGGTACGCTCAGTCCTGGTGTACCCGGCCGTGATCACGCAGATGGCAAGCTGTACCTCTCTCAGAATGATGCAGAGAGTGCAGAATAAAGCCTCGCTGCTGATTACAGGCACGCGAAGGGTCGACCGTACTCGGCAATCGACTCTTCACCAAAGAATCGGTCTAAAGCCGATCAATACGGAGATCCAAAGGCTAGGGAGAAAGACATGGGACTAGATAGACCAAACTATACTCCCGAACTTGAACCTGAATTTAAACATTCGTGCAAACCGGAGATGCGCTATAGGTAGAACTGCTTTGTTCCCAAGCAGTAGAACCTGCGCGAGAGAAGTGGTACTACCTATGTTTACGTAGTGTTAGTCCACTACTCTAAAATTCTATGATTCTAAAACTCAAAAGTTTGACGATTAGTCCAACCAAGTTGACAATTTTAAGAAACCAATTGAAAAAAGAGGCGAAGTGCCCACATTAAAGTCCCCTCCCCCTCCCCCACCAACATAAACATAGTAAGAATTAATAAAATTAAAACTAAATTTAAATATAAAAGAGGCGAAGTGCTCAAACCTAATAATCAAAAGTTAAGAATAAAAAGAGGCGAAGTGCCCAATTCCCAATACTCATCTTATAACAAGTAAACTAAAAGTCAACAAAATTCAAACGAAGAAAAGAGGCTAAATGCCCAAATTAAAAGATTATAGAGTACTCAATACTGAGATTCATTCAGCAAGAAAAACAACCTTGAAAGGCTTGAATGCTTCGAAGGTGGAAATACCTATCACATAAAGAAATACAGTATATATATTATAACGGAGGAAACTGGCTGTCAATGACAGTCAGCTACTTTTTGACGGAGGAATTTTTATTTTTTAAACACAACATGAAGAATGCTAGTGATGCCCTAACACCAGGGCAAACTAGAAAACATATTCACACCTTTATATACCTACCACACAATTTCACCACTTTAACCTAATTTGTAATTTGTATATATATATATATATATATATACAGGAAAGAAACCATAATGATAGGATCTATTTATTTGGGAAACCAGGTTTCGACGGAGATATCTGTCATCTTCAGTTTAGTCATCTTTATTTTACAAGCGATTGAAGATGACGGAGGTCTACGTCGAAACCTGGTTTCCCAAATAAATAGATCTTATCACTGTGGGTTCTTTCCTGCATTTACATGCACGTTACTGTACTTCTTTTGGATATATATATATATATATATATATATATATATATATATATATTTGAGGTGAGACAAGTAATTGCACACTCTAATTTTCAATAATTCCGAAATAATTTGTGCTTTTGTCTGGTTAGAACATCTAACAGCAAACTCAGTAAACATATATTACAAAAAGAAATACACATAAGACAGATTTTTATTTGTACATATTAAAACAACAATTGCTAATAAACAAAATTTAGCAGTTGAGAAAAGTATTCAACCACTCTAATAACATGCGAAAATATTATTATTAAAAGAAGACAATCATAAATATTTTAAAAAAGGGGTAAGGTTAAAGATTAGAGGAATTTCTATAAACGAAATTGATGTAACTGCAGAATATTTGCACCGTCATTCATTGATAAGAATCTATAGAAGAAGGACGTTTGCTTTGAGGAAAGCCGAAGATCAAAGATGTTTCTCAAACTATTCGACAACAAAAAATTAAAGTTCACTCAGATGGATCATCCCATATGACTATATCTGAATGAGTTCAATGCCTTATTCAACTGTAGGTTCTATAATTCGAAAGCATTGTGACTATGAAATCACCTCGAACTTGTCAAGTGCCGGTGCTCTTCGACGTTTGATGCTTCGAAAACTAAAGAATAATCCAATGATTACTTTGAAAGAACTACAAAGCGATCTGGAATTGACAGGCCTAAAGTAAATGATCTGCATTATATCACTCCCCGCAAAACTCCACTTATTAATAAAAAAACATGTAATGAACTGCTGTATAAAGTTTGCCAGAGAGCATCTTGAAAGGGGATGTGAATTTTTTAACAATATTATATGGTCAGATGAGAATACAATGGAACTTTTAGGCTAAAATGAGGTTCGTTATTTTTGGAGGGCAGAAACACACCATTCCAACCGTGAAACACGGAAGAGGTAGTTTCATGGTTTAGGACTGCTTTACTGCACATGGCACAGGAGCACACCGCACTATTGCTTGGAAAATGGTTGGTGACACTTATCGAAAGAAACTAGAGGAAAAACTGCTCCCAAGTGTCAAAATAAAATTTACGGCTGACATCAATACATATTTCAGCCTGACAACAATCTTAAATAAAGGGTCAAATTTAGTTAAGAATGGTCTAAGAAAATAAAAATAAACTTCCTCCAATGGCCAAATATATTACCAGATCTAAATCCTATTAAACATTTGTGGCGAATCCTAAAGGCTGCAATTCGAAAGAGAAACCTACAGAACCTTGCCTCTTTGAAAATTTGCATAGAAGAGGGAAACAAAATATTAAGAAATGATTTCGAGGTGCTAATACGAGTATCAGCATATTTAAATGGCCCTCGTGCAGTTTTTGCTAACAAAGGTTATGCGAAGAAATATTAAATGACTCTAATTACACTGCACAACAATGAAAACAAAACGGAAATGAGAATAACCTTTTCTACGGGGGATTTTTTGTGTAAATCACCAATATATCATCCGTCTCTTTCTGCAACCGTCCAGTTTCCGGTAAATTACCATCTTACTTACGTTAAATACACTGATGGTTCGGTAGGAATTGAATTCAAACAGGATTGGGCCGAAACTGACAACTAAAAGTTATGAACAGACTTTGATAAAAGTTTAAAGAGGTGTTTCTAAGGTATTTGGCAACCTAACCTATGAAATTTATAAAAGTATACTGAATAATTTCTTAAGTTATATGGGTCTAAATCCGTGGTACCTCTTACTTAACGCTTGATAATTTTGTAACTTACTATAAATGCTTCATATTTTTACTTTTTATTTAAAATTTGTTGCTGTTACTATTAATATTATTTCTTATATACGAAAGTGTTTTTTTTCAGGAGATAGAGCTAAAATGCATAGAGAATGAAAAAATTACCCAGACAATTTCTGGAATATACAGGGGTTGGACAAAATAATTGGAACATGTGTTAAATTCAATGAATATTTATTTAATACGAAGTTGGTGTTCTTTTTGCTTTCTGAACAGCGTCTATGCGTCTTCGAATTGATTCAAACAGCTTCCTGACTTAACTGAGAGGAATCTTGAGTTATTCATCTTGCAATACCTGCTCCAGCTGTTTCAGACACGACGGTGGAGGATAACGACTTCTAACTTTTCGCTCCAAGACGCACCACAAATGCTCAATAATATTAAGATCTGGAGATTGTGGGGGCCACTTCATGTGCTGTAGCTCGCTCCTATACTCTTCATACCAATTCTTAATCACATGAGCGCTGTGTATTAGGGAACTGTCATCTTAACAAAGGGATTCACCATCAGAGAATAATGTCTTGACCATGGGATGAATTTTGTCGAAGTATGGCCAAGTGTACGGGAATATAAGCACACAGGCTCTAAGGTTGACTAAGCAAGGTAACAAAGGTTTTTGTTCTAAGAGTGCGATTTGAATAGTTAGCTGCAGCTGCGCGACCAAGGAATATTCCAAACATAAGAATAAAAATATATTTCAATATATTCTAGATAAAGGGTACACAATATATATATATATATATATATTTATATATATATATATATATATATATATATATATATATATATATATATATACAAGAATAAGAGGGAAAACCAGGGTTATTAAATGATTATAATGGGAGATTTGGGTGTGGTGAGAGATTCAGTTCCTTTGAACCTCAAGAGTAAAGGGGGGCAAACTTGGGGGGGAGGATGACCTTGATTACTCACGGGTGTAGATGGGAATACGAAGAGGGTGATGCTACGTTCTCCAAACTCTGATCTGGTGAGGTGAGAGCCTTTTGTCCTCAAGAGGTCACCGGACGAACTTAGGAAGGAGCGGGTGACTTCTCCAAACTCGGATTTAGCGAGCTATTTGGCCTTTTGTCCTTAAGAGGTTGTCAGAAGAACTTCGGAGGACGGCTACTCCAATCCTTGTTCCGAAGGCGTTTGAGAAAGGCTGACGTTTCCTCAAGAAACTTTTCTCCCTGACCCGAAGTTATGAGTGTGATGTCCAGCTCTTCCGTGGCCTGCGACAGTCACTAAACACTTCTCCGGCAAGAGCGTCGTTCAAGCGAATCTCCGTTCGAGGAAGCGTCGTTTAAGCGAATCCGCGGGTAATCATTGAGAGGGCGCATATATACCCTGATTTCTCCAAAACATGGAAAGGGAGAGAGACCTTCTCGAATCTTCTTTATCGGCTGGGGCAACAGAGCATGTCCTTACGGGGAAGTGTAAGAGGCCGGGATAAACGGGTCTGAAGGAACGACCAGCTGCTGGAGCCATAAAAGTTGTCTCCAGGGGGTCAGAAAAAGGGCAATTGGCAAACCTACAAATACACAAATAATCTCCCGACTCGGGGAAGGGAAGATTATGACGGCGGGAAGATAGCCTTCAGTCACAGCGTAATGCCTCGGTGTGAATTTCCAAGTAACCGGACGGAAAGTCCCAAAAGAGTGAAGTCAGCTGGGGGGGGGGGGGGTAACGGCTCGCTTTCTCTCCCGAAGTAATATCTTAGAGGTGGGGAGGGGGAAATATTACTATTTTAGTGGGTCCCTCTACAGCCTTGATCTCCCAAAACATTCAGATATTCGTTGCTGTTTATCCTCTCATGCAGGGCAATGATTGGACCAAGGGAATTCCGAGATATAGCCGCCCAAACCATCAACGACTCTCCTCCGTGTTTCACTGTAGGAAAAAAGCAGTCAAGATTAAAATCTTTTCCGGGTTTCCTCCAAACATAAACTCGCCCTGCAGTGGGGAAAAGAGAAAGACTGGACTCGTCGGAGAATATTACTTGTTTTCATTGGTCTATCGACCAGCCTTTGTGATATATACACCAGTTCAGTCTTTTCTGAATGTTTTGATGAGAAAGAAGAGGTTTCTTGGTGGAGTCTTTTTCATGATATATCGTTTTATTGAGCTCAGAGCGAGCAGTTTTCGTCTAAACTGGGATAGTGAGATGTTAATTCAACTCTGCAGTCACTTTAGGGGCAGTTGTCTGGGGATTTTTACTCACCATGAGTTTCAACACTTGTTGGTCTCTTTCAGCGAGCTTGGAAGTCCTGCCGGAATTACTCCTACTGCAAGAGGTTTTGCTCTGCTTCTTGAATTCTGTAATGGTCCTTTATATGGTAGCTCTCGAAAAAGTAAGGAGTTTATCTGTACTGGTGACGGAAACTCCTGCAATTCAAGCTCAAACAATTTTCCCTTGTTTGAACTCTGTGAGGTCACGCATCTTAGCATCAATACCACGATCTAAAAAAAGAAATACAAATAATCGTTAAAGGCGATAAATAAAACTATGAACCTACAATTTAAACAAAACACTTAAAATGAAATTTGGATGGATATTCGTAATATAATGGCCCATTGAAATATCGGTGTTAAATTTATACTGTTCCAATTATTTTGTTCAGCCCCTGTATGTGGATCACTTACATTAATTAAGACAATACAAGAGACATTTGAATTAACATGTAAAGAAACTTAATGAACTGTACTTTGGATGTAAAGTGGGTGACCAGGACAAACGCTGGGTACCTCACATATGTTTTGTCAGGTGTACAAATTTCCTTTCTGCCTGGGTAAGAGGAAAAGCGCTTGGCCTCATGTTTGGCGTACCAATGGTCTGGAGGGAGCCAAAGAACCATTCAACGGATTTCTACTTCTGCTTAACAGATATTAAAGGTGTGTATTCAATGTGTTTTCATTCCTAGACTTTTATATATTTTCAAGGCATGTATCAATTAAAATATCAAAATGCATACTATGTTGTACTTCCACTATTTCTGAAAGTGATCACAGCCAGTAATATCTATTTATAATCTGATTTTATTTTAGTTCACTGAAGGTTGCAAAAGAAAAGGCAAAAAATCTATCATGTATCCAGATCTTCAGTCTACTATTCGTCCAGTTCGACATTCAAGTGCTATTCCTGTACCACAGCCGCCCCCTTAAGTACCAAGCGATGACACGAGCAACTCAGACGATTCAGAATCTCAAGATACACCATATGCTGCACAGCTTGAATCTAACAAGAAATCACACTTTATCACCCATCTGGAACTCAATAATATAGCTTGGGATCTAACACTTAATAAGCATCCGAGTGAACTCCTGGCCTCACTTCTGCAACAATGGAACCTGTTGAATGAACATACTCGAATTACAGTATTTAGGAAGCGTTCTGCATATCTACGCAATTCTTCACTTTTAAAAACAAATTGACTTATTGTAATGATATCAGAGGCCTATTTAATTTCTTTGAGCTGATCAAGGAACCAAATGAGTGGAGTTTATTAATAGATGCATCCCTTTACAGCATAAAAGATGTTCTGTTGCACATTGGGACAGCATGCCTTCATTTCCAGTTGCTCACTCAGTCATTTAAAGAGAGACATATGACTACCTTGCTTTTATATTAGACCACATAATTGAAAGTAGTAGCCTTACCTAATGTGCTACAATCTGGATACACCAAGATAATGGGCTATCTTCGCAGTGGGATAGTAGGGCCAAAAAAGAACATTATGTACGCTCAGAATTGTCACCTCGGGAAACTATGACGCCTGGATGCACAATGTAATTCATGAAGCACTAGTTAAGGAGATGAAAGTCATTTTGCAGTATAGCATATAAAACTAGGCCTAATGAAGCAATTAACCAAAGCACTGCAACATAAAAAGCCATGTTTGTAGTAGCTCAAAGCGATCTTCTCTAAACTAAGTGATCCAAGATTAAAGAAGACATATTTGTAGGCTCTCAGATTTGTAACCTATAGCTGATGACGACTTCGAGTCGACAATGGATGAAACTAAGCTAGCGGCCTGGCATGCATTCAAAGGTCTATGCAAAGGACTTCTGGGATAGCGCCAAATGGCCCAGCGAGAGCGGATAGTGCAGAATCTAATCAAGTACTACCAAGATCTCGGATGCAATATGTCACTAAAGATACACTTTCTACATTTTCATCTGTTCTTCTTCCCAGAGAATGCAGGAGATGTGAGTAATGAACATGGAGTGAGGTTCCATAAAATTATAGCGTCAATGGAAAACAGGTATAAGGGAAAATGCTAGCTGACTTCTGCTGGAACTTGAAGCGTGACACAGCTGAGACGTCTTACAAACGAAGTAGGAAATTATAAAATGTATGTTAATACATTATATAATTCTAAAAACATGCTGATTCATTATATATTCATGAATTAATTACAATAGACATATTTAATCTGACTTTGGAAGCGAAATACATTTATGGTATCGCGGAAATCGGTATATATTGCATAATTATTGAATCGGCATTTTAGAAGAAAATGTTAAAATGTTACGTGATGGGAAATTTTGTTATCAAATACGAATTTAGAACATTTAACTTCATAATAAAATGCAAATGAGATCTATGATTTTTTCTTGACACTGAAATTTGTTGTATGTACAGTGTTATTATTGGTTAAATAAATTTATCGCCTGATAAATTTTATTTCATAGCATTTGTTTTTATATACCAATAAAATCTGTCACTTGTATTTCTAATGAGTTTTCCGTTTGTTTTTCTAACCAAACAAAAGCACGAAATATTTCAGAAATATTAAAAATTTAAGTGTGCAAATACTTGTCACTTCAATGTATATATATATATATATATATATATATATATATATATATATATATATATATATATATATATATATATATATATATATATATATATATGTATATATATATATATATTTATATATATATATATATATATATATATATATATATATATATATATATATATATATATATATATATATATATATATATATATATATATATATGGAGAGAGAGAGGGAGGGAGAGAGAGAGAGAGAGAGAGAGATTAATTTTTAATAGGGCAATCATAATTATGTGGTTAAGAAGGCAATTTCTCGGCTAACTAGCTCTTCATTGAAGCCCTCGAGAGGAGCTCTAGAGTGGATAAAACAAATTTTCCATTCTCTTCGACAAGAAGGGATGACAATTAAAAAGGCCGATCCAAAGACAGTTTTTTGGCTGTCTTAGAAAAGCTTATTTTATGCGTTATCTTCTCGTGTATGGAAGAAGAGCTCCTTCCGACGGCTTGATGAAGAGCTAGTTAGCCAAAAAAAATGCTTTCTTAATCTCATATATATATATATATATATATATATATATATATATATATATATATATATATATATATATATATATATATATATATATATATATATATATATATATATATATATATATATATATATATATATATATATATATATATATATATATATATATATATATATATATATATATATATATATATATATATATATATATATATATATATATAACGAAAACCAACCCATTCTAACTCTTATATCCATTTCTTTTCTCATCATGATATTAACATTAAGCGAGTCGTTGCATCAGGTATGTTTTTGAGAGCACTTAGGATATGTGACCCTTGCTTTCTAGAAGACGAGATAACATATATAACCTGCAGTTTCATTGAATCAAATTATCCCCTCCACGTGATCAATGAAACTTTATCTTAAGTAAAATCTAATCTTTACAGTCCCAAGGATAAAAAAAATTTGGTAATAAGAAGTGTCTCTCCCTCCCTTTTTCTCCCCTCCTCAAAGAAGTGAACAAAGTTATTTCTCCAGGCTTAACCACATTTAAATACCCTTTTTCTCTTCTTAAATCTTTCCCTTCGACCAAGCCCATGGATCAGCCAAATGAATAAGGTGTATATTTAATTCCGTATGACTCTATAAACTGTCCCTCATTTTTCATAGGAAAGATCGGAAGAACCTTAACAAAGCGAATTTATGAACATAAAGGTGATGTCAGACGAGGCAGTACCACATCCAGTATTTTTAATCATATTAGCAATTCCAACCACCAAATTGACTATTTAAAGGTACAAATCATATATAATTGTAAATATTTCCTTAAAATAAAAATAGTAGAATTTATATTAATATGAGAAATTCCCAATTTTATTTTGTCCGATGAACAATTGAAATGCAGCCCCTATTCCCGTAACCTCATCGTAAACAGTTTAGTCAACGATCTTAGTGTCGCACCCCCTGATTAATGACCTTTTCCCCACCTTAAGGTTTAGGCTGCTTGATAAAGGAAATGTATGCCAAATGTAACAGAAACAGGAGAACAGAGTTCTTATAAGAGTTGACACAGAGAAAAAAGCACGTCACCCAAGCAAGGACTCTAACTTTAGACCTCTATTTATCTAGACCAGTGCTCTACCGCTGATCTAACTGGACCAATGCCATGAGCAACACATTTCTCCCCAAATAAACGTTTTTGTTAGCCTCTCCAAACACCACCGTTCAAGTGAATAGTGTAGTTGCAGGATGCAATATTTGAAACTGCAAAGTGAACGCATCTCTTCTTTGTACAACCGAAATCCATCAGGAAGTTGTGGTTTGTAAAACGTCGAAAGGTGAGACTTAGAAGGGGGAGACTTCGGAAGTTGAAACGTCGAAACCTGAAAGCTATAAAGGTTAAACCTCAAAAGTTGAATTCTAAATAAGTGAAACATCGTAAGGTTAAACTTTGAAAGGATAAACCTAGGAAGGTAAAAATTCGAAAGTTGAAAGCTCGAAAGGTGAAACATAGAAGGGAGAGATCTCGGAAGTTGAAACCTTGTAAGGTGAAACCTCGAAGTGTAAAACCTCAAAATAGAAAGCTAAAACCTGGAAAGATGAAACCCGGAAAGATGGAACATGGAAAGGTGAAGTTTAACCTCCAAAATGTTAAAACTAGAAAGGTGAAACCTCGATATGTAAAACCAAGAAAGGTAAAACGTTGAAAGGTGAAACATCAAAAGGTGAAATCTATAAGGTGAAAATTCGAAAGATGAAATCAAGAGGGGAGAGACTTCGGAAGTTGAAACTTCAAAAGGGGAAAGACTGAAAGTTAAAACCTCAAAAGGTGAAACCTATAAAAGTAAAACATCGAAAAGAAAATCTAGAAGGGAGAAACCTCAAAAGATGAAACCTAGAAAGGTGAAACTTTGAAAGGTGAAAGCTCGATAGGTGAATCCTATAAATGTGAAACCTGGAAAAGTGAAACTTCCAAAGGCGAAACCTAGAAAAGTGAAACCTAGAAAGGTAAAACCTCGACAGATGAAATCAGGAAATGTGAAACCTAGAAAGGTGAAACATCGAAAGATGAAACCTAGAAGGGAGAAACCTCGGAAGGTGAAACCTATGAAGGTGAAATTTTGACAGGTGAAGCCCTGAAAGCTGATACCTGTAAGTGTGAAATCTCGAAAGGTCAAACCTATTAAGGTGAAACCTCGAAAAGTGACACCTAGAAAGGTAAAACATCGAAATGTGAAACCTTGAAGGCTAAAACCTCGCAAATAGAAAACTTGGGAGGGGAAACCTCGAAATATGAAACCTAGAAAGGTGAAATTTCGAAAGGTGAAATCTTGAAAGTTGCAATCTTGAAAGGTGAAACCTCGAAAAGTAAAAACCAGAAAGGAGATTTCTATAAAGGTGAAAAATCGAAAGGTGAAACCTAGAAAGGAGAGACTTTGGAAGATCAAACCTAGAAAGTTTAAACTACTAAAGGTAAAAAAAAATCCTCGAAAGCAGAAATTTAGATTGTTAAAACCTGCGCAATGATTAACAGTATCAGTGATTAACTAATTGGGACTTAGAGAATTAGGAGATGAATGGATAATGTACACCGATCCTTCTTATTTTAACTCTTCAGAAATTTAACACTAAACAATGTTATGAAGCCCATCCCTAAGCAATTCAGGAGTACAGGCAAAAATCTTTACACATACAAAATTGTTAATGTGTGAACCCGTCTGTCAGAACTTTTTGTATTTATACAGTTGAAGCATTTAGAAAAAATCTAAATAAATTTGTCAGAAACTTAAGTTAATGAAATGCAAATTTGGGGTGGAAAGAAAATAGGAAAAGGGGGAATTTTGAGATTCCCCAAATTATACTTAATCCCTCGCAGAAACTCGCTTTATTAGGAATCCCAACCTGGTTCCTCCTTGGTATGGATCGAAGTTCCCTCAGGTACCAACTTATCTTATATCTCAATCTAACTCTCTTAACTCAATATAACTCATTTGTTTTATAGCTCGTATGTCTTGTATAGAAGTATAATTTCTTTTTCTAAAAAATGATCATAAACCTCATAAAAAATGAAAAAAAATAAGTAATGGTGCATTTTTTCTTCAACCACTCAATCCATCTAAGGCTATATGCTAAATCGCATAACCTATGTAGTCTTGATGATAACGGAAAGGCATAATGGAGCTTTATTACTACGGCTAATCGAACGCCGGTGTTTACGATGGCTGATTGAATCTTCTGGTTATTAATCGGGAAATCTTTCGCAGAATCTTCTGCCCAAATTCACATTTATTTCAACAATTTGTCCAAACTTGGAATGGCTTTCCCATGCCATATTATTGTACCCATATATTAAATTTGATTTTTTCCAGAAATTTAACAATTCCGTTTCTTTTTTTCATTTGAACACAAATGGAAACCTAAAAAAATAACACGATAATTTTTATTCAATCGAGAAAAGATAAAGTTAAAGAACAGACAAAGCCTCAATTGAGCTACAAGGGATGAAAAACTGCCAAATATCGCTAAACCCATAAAAATGGGTCCAAAAGGGCGGCAAATATCTCTTACCCAAGTAAGAAATGATGTAAAATGTTGTTTATACCTAAATTTCCATGTATGTATAATCCTGTGATATCCTATACATACATATCTGAGCAGTAATAAATGGAAATTGTATGATTTACGTCAGTTCAAAAATATACCCCTTAAGCCAACGTGGATTCTGAGAAATTTATAAATTGTAGGTTACAGTCATTTTTTGTTAAACCTTTTTGAAAAAAAAGGGTATTGTTTAGATTGTAACGAAGGTTCATGGAAATTCTACCAAAGGCATTTACACTTCATGAATGGATAAAATGCTTCTCAAATGGCAACCCTTGTGGCAGATTTTCAACTAATATCAACCAAGGAAACATCGATCGTGTGTGTGGTAGCAATTTTCGAAGGAGAACGCCGATACATTGTGGAAATCAGAACACGGAAACGAAAATTATTAGAAAATCAATTTACACGATCTAAAGGATCACCTAGACTAATCTTGAAAAGTATAGGCCCATATTATTAACTTTTGTTGTGGGAAAACTACTTGAGTTCCTTAGTAGACACCAAATCGAGGAGCATTAGGTCTCCAAAATGAATAAATCATATTTATCATGGACGTAGGCGCAGCGCTCGTGGTTGAGTAATCTTCTGATTTTTTTCGTATAATCGTCACAAACTTCGAGCAACAAAAGGATGTCGATATATTTTATTTCTATTTTCTAAAAGCGCTCGATATTGTAGCGCATAAAAGACTTTGTTAAAGTTAAAAGGGCATGGGTTAGGAGATAATAGTCTTAATGACTGCTGACCACAGACAGAGAGTAATGATTAATGGGATTAAATCGAGCTGGGCATAGGTCACGAAAGGCATCCCTCAGGGGGCCGTTCTGAGGCCATTGTTAATGACAAGTTAATGACATTGACAATAATGGTGCTCTTATAATATGTGATTTACCAACTTTTTTTAACTACACTTTTATAGTTAGGAGGTTATATTGAGATACATAATAATGATTTGTAAGTTTGTTAGCAAATATTGCATGTCATACTCCAAAATAAGGACACAATGGAACAATTTTAAATATTTAGAGAAAAACATCTTTAATATCATTAATAAAATAAGAGTACCTTGCTTAACATAACTGAACCTAACCTAGGTTATGTACCTTGATTTTATCAATGATATAAAAATACTAAAAATTTATTTATTGTGTTCTTATTTTTTTTAGTTTTAACATTAATTATTTGCCAAGAAACTTACTAATCATTATTATCTCAATGGAAACTCCCTTACGATAAAGGTATGGCCCATAAAAGGTTGTTAGATCACTTATTGGAAGAACGCCCAATTATTTACTATAAAATTTCAAAGTTTGCGAACGAAACCAAATTATGAAATAAAGCAAAATATCTATGTGACTTTGAACATTCAAAAAGCGACTTGAATCGAGTGGAATGGGTGGAAAAGTGGCGGAGAAAATTCATGGTAGATAAGTATAAGGTAATGCCTCTAAATCACCAAAGCCCAGCAAGTGGACAAGCGAGGTGTCATAATTAAAATGTTACTCTTGATAACGATTGGAATTTCTTAATTTCGAGCAACATAAAAAAGATTCTAATCATGCATTGTAGCCTCGCAAAAAAGCAGATTTCTCGGCTAGGGGTGTTATTTCCCAGTTATTCATGATTAAAGTAAATGAAAAAGTATTTTGATGCCCAAACTTTACTTTTGTAGGCGAGACACTGAATTTCTACCTTTGCTCATTTGAAAAATAATGCCAGGGTATTATTTATCTCGAAAAAAGCTAGGCTATATAAAAGGCTTTAATTTGTAGCAAATTGTGAATCTTATATTAAAAAAAACATTAGAATGTTGTAGATTAATATTTGTTCTAAGGAAACCTTCCAAAAAGATTCTAGATATAATGAGAAATTTCTAGAATTTAGTAGAATTTTATGAAAGTCTGCAGAATGTTCCAGAATTTGCCAGACCTTACCCCTGGAAACTTCTATAACCTTCTAGAATATTACTTCAGAAATATTTATACAGGGATTTACAGATGTGCTATCATTCATACTCTAGCTACCATAGTGAACACAATAGAAAAGAAAAAGCTTTAAGTTGCTACAATCATTCTCCAGATGCATTAGTTATACACGCAGCCAGTTCATCAAAACAAAAGAAAAAGTTTGCTGTGACAGCATTTACGAGAATGTGTAAAGCTTACCAAGCATACTTTGGCGTTCCAGTTAGGAACCAACACAAACCCTGGGCACTTCATTTTTCTTGTGAGCTTTGCAAGAAAATTTTGAAAAGTAAGAAAATTGATTGTTGTAAAGAGTAAATTATTAAAAATCACGAGTATTTATGCTATTATGTTTGTTTTTAAGCCAAAAGACTTATCAAGTATATATTTTTTTAGTTTTACAGGAGAGTATAGAAGAGAAAGAATAGCCATGAAGGGTACCATTCCCAGGATTTGACGTGAACCCACTGACCACTCGAGCAACTACTACTATTGCATGTTGAGCCTTCCCAAACGTCGAAGTGGCAAAATTTCACCTGCTAATTCCTATGTCAATTTTCCATTCTCTATTGCAACAGTACCACACATTGTTAATCTTCCTGTGCCTACCCCTCCAGAAAAGAATTTACCCCTCTCAGAAGAATGCAACCATTCAGAAGCTGAAAACATTATTGAATATGTAGCCTACAGTGTCAGAGATAGGGCTGTTGGCAGTAATCCATACTATTCAAACCAAAGAGACCTAAATGTCTTTTTTAGAGATCATAGTTTGTCATAGTAGTCAAATGCTTAGCGTTTGATTTCCATGCTTAAAGTGTGGGATTTGCTAAATAAAACTGTGCAAGTTATAAACCAATCGACAATCGTAACATTTTTCATTATTATTTACTTATCAAGCTGGGTTATGCTACTGCAATGATGTGTATGGTCTGTTTGGTGCAATTGGAATTGAATGTAATCCTGATGAGTGGAGGCTCTTCAAAGACAGCTCCTCAAGAAACATTAAAGCTGTACTTTTCCATAATTTGAATAACCATCCATCCCTACGCTAAGCTCATTCTATATATCTCAATAACTACAAAAGTGTCAAATTCCTGCCTCAAGCTTTGAATTTTAAGGGGTATGGCTGGAAAGTGATTGGAGACTTCAAGATGATAGCATGTTTGATGGGTCTCCAGGGAGGTTTCATTATGTTTCTATGTTATATTTGTCTTTAGGAGAGTAGGGAATACCACAGAAAATTACTACAAGAAGCAATGGCCACAGAGGACTGATTTTTCTTTTGGAGAGTACAATGTTAATAAGCATAAGCAATTGATAGAACCTCAAAAGTTGTTGTTTCCTCCATTGTATTTAAAACTTGGTCTTATGAAGCAGTTTGCTAGGGCTTTTAATAAATAGTCCGCAGCCTTCAAGTAGTTTCAAAATTTCCTTCTCAATCTTTCTGAGACAAAGGTGAAAGCTGGTGTCTTTCTTGGACCACAAATCAGAATTCCCTGAAAATTTACTAAAAAGGAAAACAAAAATTGGTAAAGTTTAGGTTCGGTGTGTTAGGGATTTTGGGTAAACCCAAGGCTGTCAATTTTGGGGGGAACTGGTTGAAAACTTAGCGAAAGCTATGGCCAAATGTGCTGCAGGATGTCCCTGAGGGTGCACATCCTTAATGCACATCTTGATAAGGTCAAATAGAATATGGGAGCATAGTCAGAGGAGTAAGGGGAGCGCCTCCATCAAGATATACTGAACTTTGACTATATAATGAAAACATGAGGAGAGAATACATTTGGGGGCTTGTACGAAAAGTGATTTAGATTACAAAAGGAAATCAAGGAAAAATGTACAATTTTAACTTCATTTCGCTTATTTTTATATATTTCTTCTGTAAATTTCAATAAAATTGTATAAATTTAACTGCGATTTGGTTTTTAGCCTTGCAATGGATGAAAGAACAAAATTTGTCTATTTTTAGTAAATATTTCATCATGCAAGCCACAAAAGCAAATTTAAAACAAATAATGGCTATTTTCTATTATTTTGCAAAAATAGAAAAATAACACACTGGTCAGGTATAACAATTGTGTCAGTCTAATCTGCCTTTACTTGAAAATCGTCATTTTGAGCGGGAATAAATTACCATTGCAATTTGTCTTAAGCACTTTAATCAGTATGTTTAAGAATAGAATCGATCAATACTCCTTTAACATATAAATAAATAAAAAATAAAACATGCGCATAACTGATACTCGATATATATATTTTTCAGCCGCTATGGTTCTCTCCTCTTCCTTCTTTCCTTTTTTGCCTCTTTCGAGGGGAGCTTAGGGTCATTACTGATCCGTAATCTTGTACTTCAGATTTTAACAAATGGAATGCTAATCATACTGATTTTTTGCAGCGAGTAATTACTCGTCATGAAATCTGAAGATAATGAACAATATGCAAATGAAGGTTATACTGAGGCTCAAGGCGTCTCGTGAAAGTAAAATCAGAAAGGTTAACGGCGGAAGTGATGACAACTGTTTTGGTGAGTGAAGAAGGTAGTGAGCTATCGGTAGCCTTCCTTAATGGCAATAAATAGAAAGAGAAGTAAAGGAGAAAATAATATCTGCTAAGGTCCTTGTATTAACGTTTTGCTGCTCTCACCAAAACTTCCGAGTTTACATACATTTTGAGTGTAAATAAAAGCTGTAAGCATAATTCAAGCGTGTCGATGTTTCGTCCGTTTCTTTGTTGTTTACGTTCAAATCGGTGAAGTAGTTCCATGTTTTTTTTCATCGTAAAGAAGACAAGAATAGGAGGAAGTGGCCAGAGATGGCCTGTTGTGCCATTTTTGACTTATATTAAAGAGGCTAGAGTTGGTATTTACAAAGCACATTCTTCGACAATTATTCACTTCTTTCGTTTTACTCAATTTCTATTGGCTAAGTGTTCCATCACACTTGCGGCTCAATTGTTAATGCGGTTTTGCATCACTCAGGTGCGCCGTGAGCACGTTGCTGAACCGTTCCGCGCGAACATATTTTTGGTGCTACTTTATTCTCTTATCCAATCTCCTGCCGGTTTCTCCGTACGAAGCTAATGAAAATTACTCACAGGGTAACCTGTATACTACGCAGTTACGTTTCTTCTCCTTGGAGATTTCAAGTTGCGAAGATCAATACTTCTTATAGCTGCCTGAAGCAAGGCTTCGATGAACGGCACCATACTTCTATCTTCTTCAATTGAGCTAGTGGAGGGTTAAGATAAAGTTTATGGTCCATTCTTCTTCATTTGTCATCTCAGGTTTGTCAATGTCGAATTTTGATGTTCCTGTCTTGCTTACGAAGGCTTAAGGGTACCTTATTTAACATAAAGTGCCCTTTATTTGGATTTCTTCGTGTAGGAAGAACTACTATTACCTATTTTCTGATAACACATGAAGAACCCAATGAAAATACCGAATTGGCTTTGATGGTCATGGGTTGACAAGTAGTGAACAAAGTACCTTTCTTTTTCTTTCTGATGAAAGAGAAATAATCCTTTGATAGACGTGTTAAACTTATCGTCCAAGAGTGGCATCGTCTCCGTCTTCTTCTGCTGTGACCCTTACTGTTTAGGTGGAACTCAATAATTTTCCGTAACATCTTCTCATGATAGAGGCATCAATGATGAATCATAAGTGTGTTGTCCATATATCACTTGATATAAGACCCTAGTACCTCACTTATTGGGCCTGCCTCCAGTTTCTCCATCAACATACAATCTAGGACCACATACAGGAAAATCTCATATCCATGGCTGGCACTTAACAATAATGCAGGCCTCGGAATGCGAAATTAGAGAGCTGCACTCAGAGATCCATCACTTTCAAAAATTCATTTTGAGGCAGGGAATTTAAAACGGAATTTTATCAGATGAAAGTAGATGGAATTGAAAAATCACGAGAAAAACATTATAAAAATCATAAAATAGGTTAAGTATAAGAACTTAAATATTGCATGGAGAATAAAATATTTAACCTTTCTTCAGCAGCACACCGGCACAAACTAAAGTCCGATAAATTTATAAAAAGTTAACTTGGATTTAGTTGGCTCTACACAATAGGAAGTGTTTTTCCTGCTTTGTCATTATTTAAAGTGTTTTAGATGTTTACTGAAAAGGTACCGCTAGATCCAAAGGAAAATCTATGATTTACGCAAAACTAGAATTCTAATATTTTAAAGGAACAGTTAGTCCCTAAATAGGTATGGACTCTCGAATTGAGGTAATAAATAGTGAAAGGATGCAGATATGCGCAAACGTTTTTGCAGACAAATTTGGGCACGCCATCATTATAAATGCACGCTTGCACTTATATATGTTAAAGATTAAATTGAATTTATATTCAATATTGAATTTATATCCGAACAAATTAGACTGATTTACCTTTCTACAAACATAATCGGCTAACAAACCAAACAGCTCCCATATTATTGGCGAGGTGAAAACTACTATGCATACCAAAACAAACCATTTTCACTGAGACTATCACCAAGGCAGAGTGGAAGTAAAAAGCAAACTTTGGTAGCATTTTTTATGTTAACCCTGGTTACCTACAAAGAAACTAATGCAACCATTATTTCTTTGCAACAAAGTTACCTCTTATGAACCGAGCCTGCTGATAGGACCAATATTCCAATAAGAACCATTTCCTGGATAGCTAAGATGAAGAACTTAAATGTAAATGTGCTTAAGAAAGCATAACAAAATCCAATGATGTCTAATATGCAACATGGCTGTTTCATTGTGAGGATTTTGCTTCAGAATCATACGACCATTAATTTTGGACGTGTTGAAGAGTGCCATCAGGTAGGTGTGAGTGCATTTGCATATAACGTGAGGAGTAGGTTTTGGACAACGGCCTCGTAAGAAAGGATGGGGGTTGCTTATAAGCTAATACTTATCAAGAAAACATCAAAGACAGGCTGTTATTCTGCAAAAGCTTCAAGGATTCAACGATGAAGTATTAGAACAAATTTATTTTTGTTGATGCAACCTTCTTCTAACTGTTTGGAAATTATGATTATCTACTACTCAGAGAAGAAAAGAGAAGAATAACCAGGAGTTCTGCATTGTAAAAACAGCGAATCATCCCATAGGGTACTCTATCTTCCATCGCAAACCCCTCGACCAGTGAAAATAAAAAAATATTACCTAACAACGTGCGCCAAGATCACCATGACTGGAAGATTCAAGAAGAATGTGCGAAACAATCTGGAAAACCACGTAACAAGTTGCAGGGAGCGTTCCTACAAATGACGTCAACGTGAGTATGAGCAATTCAAATAATACAGAAAGAAGCCTAAAGCCGCCAAGACATAAGTGAGTAGGTACACGTGAACAGTCGCGGCGAGATGGCGTGTAACTTTAAGTTTCAATCTGCCGTCTTCCATTTTTTTTGTCAGTCAGCACGAAGGGCTGGCCTTATTCCTATAATGTAGTCAGTGTTAGTAAGGAGCGTAATGATGATATGGTGGAACATTCCACGTAACTTTTCGGTCCCTCATCGGTACGCAACCTGCCCCACAGCTACGAGGGGCGGTGAATAGGTTTTGCGAATCGGTAGGGCAAAACAGAGAAAGGGGGATGGCTGTTTGTGGGGATGTTAGGACAAGTTATGACAAGTCAAGACCTGCAGCCGCACGCTCCTGCCTCGTCTATTTAAGAAGCAGTAGCTGATCGCAGATCATCAGTCACAAGTTTTTCAACAATGGAGAAGGTTGAGCACCGCGCAGTGATCAAAGTTTTGACCAAGGAAGGCAAGAATGCAAAAGAGATCCATGAACGCATGGTTGCAGTGTACACCAACGCCGCCCCTTTCTATGCAACCAATGCTCGCTAGAATAGGGAGTTCTGCCATGGTTGTGATTCCCTTAAAGATGACCCCCGTCCAGGACGCCCGTCAGACGTGACCAACGAGGACAATGTGGCCCGTGTGGAGATGATGATCCTCGAAAATCGACGGATGAAGGTCGAAGAAATCGAGCGAGAACTTGGAATATCACATGGAAGTGTCATCAACATCATCTACGACAATTTGACCATGACGAAGGTCTCTGCCCGTTGGGTCATTAGAAACCTAACGAAACCTCACGCCCCATGATCGACTTCAACTTCGTCAAAGATTGGAGGAGCTGCTGCTCCTCTACAACCAAGACCCGGCGGGATTCGAATCACGCATAGTGACAGGTGATGAAACGTGGGTCCATCACTGGGATCCCGAGACCAAGCTCGAAAGCATGGCCTGGAAGCACAGGGGCTCTCCGATCCCAATCAAGTTTCGGACCCAACCCTCAGCCGGGAAGATCATGGCCACCATCTTCTAGGATTCTGAGGGAGTGTTGATGGTGGACTATGTGCCTTGTGGAAGAACCATAACAGGCCAATATTACGCCAAGGAACTGGCTGGGTTGAAGAAATGCATCCGTCAGAAGCAGCGTGGCAAGTTGACACGCAAGGTCCTGCTCCTCCGCGAAAATCTTCCTGTCCACAAGGCCAGAGTTGCACAAGCTGCCCTGCGCGAGTGCATATTCAGAGCTCAACCATCCCCCCTACAGTCCAGATCTGGCCCCTAGCGACTACTTTTTATTCCGCCAGCTCAAAGCTGCCCTGCGTGGACGCCGGTTTAGGGACGATGAAGATGTCCAGCTCTCCGTCCAGGAGTGGATTGAACAGCAGTCGGGAGATTTCTGGTTGTCGGGAATTCGAAGCCTCAGGGACAAGTAGTGTAAGTGCATTGAAGTCAAGGGTAGTTATATTGAAAAATAATAAAACACTTTTCCTCATATCTCGTTTCCTAATATCTGAATTGCAAAACTTATTGACTGCCCCTCGTACATCGGTTTTTCGAAGTAGTTTCTTAACTCTAAAGCCAAAGGCTTAACGTCTGAGTGACGTATTTATCACAAAAGGCACCTTCGCGATGGGCATTGATGCAAGAAGAGCCGTTATCGCATGAGTGAGACGCTGAATCTGCGTATATAAGCACATAAAGCATTGTGCAAGGCTCAGAACGAGCCACATATCCCCAGTATCGACAAAATGCACTCAATAGGGATGTGGGGAAGGTAGCATTCGCCAAATGGCGCCTGGTGTTCTGGCACGCGTCTATCTTCCGCAATTCACACTCACTTGCGAATGAGTTAAAACTCTCATCCTTAGCCAGGCTTTAAACTAATAAAGAATCCGGAGAATATCAACGTATTATCCCTATCAGCATCACAGGCCAAATAATGTGACACTGAGGACACTTCTCAGTGGAAGCGCCCTCTTCCTGGCCTAATGGGCAGAAGAGACAAGGTTCGCCTCAGTCACAAGTGGAATCGACGAGCTTGCAAGAATTCAGATATGAACATTGGGAAAGTCCTTCACCCACATAGGCTTTATCTAGATCGAGAAACACCATGATGTCTTGCCGTCTACAAAGGAAGGCCTCACATATAGCATTTTCAGTCATAGCAGAAGATGCAACATGGATTAGAACCTGCGAAACCACACTGTGCAGAAGACAGTTAGCCTCCGCTGACTAGGAAGAAAATGTTACTCTTTCATTTGCCAATGTCTTCATTAACTTGCACACGCAGGAGGTTAGATAAATTGTGTAGAAACAAACCATTATTGAGTCATCTCTCACCGGTTTGGGAAAAGCGAGCAGAGTAGCCATTTGCAAAAAAAATCTGGGGAGCTAAGCTGTGCACATCCTGTTGAATAAATCTATGAAAATGGTTATGGCTCGCTCGCATAGATCTCGACGAATGCAATATGAGACATCGTCCGTACAGCGGGTGTTTTCCCCCTATGAAGCGAGAGCAGAACGCAAATCGCTTAGCGTGAATATTTAGTTGAAGGTTTCTTTTCTTCTTGACGTAAATTCCAGTCAAGGACATCACGTTGTGCAATGAATGCTGGCAAAACAGTATCTCGCTCATTGAATGTCGAGAAAGCGGTCGTGAGAGAATCGGCCACGGACATGCAGTTCTGTTCTGACTGAAAACCGGAGGTGGAGAGAGGCTACTACGAAAGCTTGCTTTTGGACTAGCTTCCAAACCTCTGCTGAAGGAGTCTACCAGTTAATCGAAAACAAAATACCTATGCACGCCAATAAGAGCGGAGTGCGTGCTTTGAAACACCAAAACTTAAGCCTAGCTTGACTAATATCGCTGACGGTGAAATCGTTTAGGCGGCATTTATACCGCATGTTGGCATATCGTTTCTCCCTAAGGGTCGTCTCAAACTCGGCCAACTACCGATGAAGAGGAGAACGTGCAAAACAGCCAAACTTTCTGTGAATCGTAGGTAGGTCCACAGCATTGAGGTTGCCAGACAAGAACATAACAGCCTCATAAACCGACCTAATCTTTTCGACTAGGACAGGGAATTCAGTTATGTCCTGAAATGTAGATCACAACGCCCGCTCAAGTACCACCGATGTGGTATTTCAAATTGCAGCGGACCAGAAAATTATATTTGAAGTGAAAAGAGATACCTACCATGAAGGTAAACCAACCATCTTCCAACCCAAAATATGGCTGTGCCTCCGGAGAGCACAAAAACATATCAAGACAAGAAATATATCAGGATCTTGGGGAGTTATGCTTAAACCTATCAATATTTATGATACCTATCTCGAATTCTTTGATCAGGTCGCAAGGGCCTGAACCCTGTACGAGTACTTTCACCGAGAGGTGGTTGTTACCCTTGAACCCTGAAGCAGGAGAAATAGCCCAGGAACTTTAGGGTTTTGAGGTGCAATAATTAGATAAAAGCTGAAACTTGGCACAAGTATAGGGATTTGTGACTTGAACAACATATCAAAAGCCCCATTGATTCCCGCGCTTGTGTTAGCCGCCATATTGGAAAATGGTGGCCATATTGGAATTCCCTTAAAATTCAAATATCTCGTATAATAATAGTTTTATCAAAGGACATCACTCAATAATAGTTGTTCAAAACCGATTGATTCATAGTACTGACTAGGTTATTTTACAAAATAAGTAAATTTATATGAAAAAAATAAAAATATTGAAATTTAAGTAATAAGTTTATTTTCAAAGAGAATTTTCACATAACTGGTGGCCTGTATGACAAAATGCTTCGAAACAAAGGTTGTATAGCAAACATTCTTCTTTTGAAATATATATATATATATATACAAGTTTATACTTATTCTAAAAAATAAGGAAGTTAGGAGGCATAAATGGAGAAAAACACAAGACACTGACCGATGTTTTCTTCCAGGTACCAGAAATGATGAATTGTCTGATATGTGGGCTTCCCTTAAAAGAATCTCCAAGTATAGAGGTGACTCGAGGACTGCAGACCTTGATAACTGCCAGTCTGGCTCGAGAGGATGTATTTCATAAACAGTTCAAGAACAAACCTTCTTTACAAGTACATATCGACTGCCGTAAATCGTACTCTCGAAGGCTTGCTCCAAATAAGGACATAGATAAGCCACACAGAAAGTGCCCTGTCTGCTTTCCGAAGTAACCGAATTTGACATCAAACTGCATTGCTTATTTTGTGGTGAAACAGCTTATAAAACTGCAGAGCTTAAAAAGCCAAGGAAGTATCGTAGGTCAATACATGAAGTTACGACACTGACACTACAGGAAACAGTGCAGCCAAGAGCAAAGGAACGCAATGATAAACTTAGTTATTTGGTACTACGCAGTATTGAAAGTGTTATTGACCTAGTAGCTGCAAAGTCTAAGTATCATCGGAAGTGTTACAATGATTTCTGCAAAACTAGCTGTGATAGTGGTGCATCCTGTTCTCATAAAACAGTTGGAAGACGATGCCAGGCAGGTGCATCAGAAGCTTTGAATAGACTGTGTGCCATTATAGATGACAATAATGAGTGCATTACTAACTGCAGGAATTTCACAGGATGATGATGGAGGCTGCAGACACAATAGAAACCGTATACACAGTTAGGACACTGAAACAAAAACTGGTAGACAGATGTGGAGAAAGCATTACTGTCAGTAAATGTAAAGACAATGATATTGTTGCTTTCAGTGAATCAATCAGTAGATCCTTAGCAGACTTATGGTATAAAAACAGAGAAAGCAATATTCAAGATGAGAGACGTCGACTTGTATTAACAGCTGCCCCCATCATACGTGAAGATATACGTACACGTGTGTATGACAATTCCGTGTATCCGGTATGTGAAGATATTACTAATTCATCAATAAAGCAGGTGTCAGACACTCTCCATGACTTTGTTGACGAAGTAACAAAATCAAAGCGTAGGGATGAACATGAGGAAAAGGAGAAAAATGGCTTAAGCATACAGCATGCAATCATATCTACAGCACAACCGAGGTCATTCTTGTCTTCACTCCAGATATCTTTATCTGTTTTCCTACATAGGCGTTTTGCTTTTTGCCAGCTAATTGATATTCTAGCGAAGGTAGGAGTAGCAGTGTGATATAAAGAGACTCTACGCTACGTAAATTCAGTAGTTAGGACTGTATCTGTGAATATATGTTTGGTAATGCAGATTTCAACATTCGCAACCTTGATGGATTGGAAAGTTTTCACAGTATGGGTGGTATAAAATGTGTATCTCCTACCAGTGCAGTATTAACCACTACTGCAGTTCAGAGAGTCGTGGAGGTAAGTAGTTCAAGTAACGCTGAAGGAACAATTCCAATAAAGGCATATAGAAAACCTACATGCATGTCAGGTCTGCAAAATATTACAGCAAAGGCATCTATCTCTTGAAATAAATATCAACCAGTAACTGAAAAACATGCTCAACAGTTAGATACTTATGGATATGTGGAAGCTACCTAAGTACCAGTAAAACCCCAGGCTGGAATGGCTACATGCAGCAGCAATGAAAGGTGGTAACTTTGAAACTACTCATATACTTTCACTTCCCTTCATCAACTTGAACCCAGGGAATCTATCAACTATATACACAGCACTGCTGTATGCTGTCGAGGGTACTAAGTCCCGAAACAAGCTCACTGTGTGGTTACTTTTAACCAGCCCCTCTATATGAAAGCATTTGAAATAGTAGCTGGAGGTGGTGAAGAAAGTCGCTTGTCTAAAGTAGTTGTACGTTTGGGTGGTTTCTATCTTCTCATGTCCTTTATGAAAGCAATAGGCACCATAATGCGTGGAAGTGGACTGAAAGAATTGTGGGCAACAACATATGCTGAAACTTCTGTGAGGCACATGTTGTCTGGCCATGCATACTACCGTGTCCTTCGAGCTCACTTTCTTACACAGGCTGCTCTTACAATAAATGTTCTAGAAGATTATCTCAATATGAATAATGAACAATGTAGTGCAAACTTACTTAGAGATTTTTCACTCCTTCTTAACCCAGGAAATTGATGTTGAAGACGTTATAAACAATTTAATGCTAAAAGACATTAATGAGAAGCTGATAAACATCATCAACCAAAAGAAGGACTTGAGGCGCACAGCATTACTTTGGTTGTAGTATCATGAACAAGTATCCCTAATTAAGTTCTTTATGAGAGCTGAACCTACAGGACAGTGGGATTTTCACCTCTATTGTGTACTAGAGATGCTTCCACATTTCCATGCTGCAGGATATCTAAATTATGCCAGGGCAGCACAAATCTATTTGCAGCAAATGAATGAACTTTCAAGTACAATGGCAGAGAAAGAATATGAGCAACTGACCACAGATGGAATCTTCATGTTGCGTGGTAGCAATCGTTACTGGTCAAGGACATGGGGTGATATGATGATTGAGCCGTATCCGATGAAAAAAATCTGAATCTTCTGGAGGACTTACGCATGGCAGGGGCATTACTGAAAGCACTGTAGCCCAGTGGATAAAAGCGATGCCAGCCAGTACACAAGTTTGTGCAGCTGTGGAGAAATTTACTGGTGTTTCCTCTGCAACAACTGAACAGCATGTTGAATTGCGAGAATCACGCCAGTTTCATGATGAGAAGCACTTACACATAATGCAAAACTGCCTACGATCTCACTATACATTTCAAGAAACATTTATTGGTTTGGTATCCCTGGGAACAGGGATAATTGCTGATGATTTAGAAAACTGTAACACGGCAAAAGTAATTGGCTTGAAAGAAATGCATGATATGAATGGCATAAAGTTCTTAGCTACACACCTGAACCAAAAAAACATAGTACGGTCAATATCAGTAATGAGAAATGGACTGAAAGTTCGTGAAGACTTCGTTGCAGTGAACTCTCAACAGCTATTCAGCAGAATAATATGTGTTCGGAAAAATGATGATCAACTTGCCAATTATATGACCTATGAGCTGGCCCCTAAACCTCCTTCACTTTTCAACAACATTTCAATGAGAAAAGGAAACAAAGCAGCATTAGCAACTAAGTTGGAATCTTATGGATCTTGGGAAGGGTTAGTTTTAGATGAATAAGAGTATTTTGTATATGGTGGTCATCTCCTTCATAAAATTGTGTGGCAAAGGCCGGCTGTGTACCGGGATATCTTTCAAGTCTACACAAGTTATGTACTCAATCATTATGGCAAAAGGGCAACAGTTGTGTTTGTGTAACACCAACGAGAAAATCTCAGAAACAAAATCGTAGGACATCCAAACATTGTTATATAGAAGTTGCAGTGGAAGAAGAATGTTACACAACTTAACCACAAGCAAATTTCCTGTGTAATTATCGTAACAAGACACAGCTGATCAATAAGCTGAAGGAATACCTGCAGTCGGCTGGTATTACGGTTATAGTAATCAAGGATGATGCAGATACGTCCATTGTCCAAATTGCTTGGTCATTAGAAGATACTGGACATAATGTAGCTGTAGTGGGTGACCACACAGACTTGCTTGTACTTTTTGTATCACTCACTTTCTAAGTCATCCACGAAAATACTTTTCATTAAACCTGGTAAAGCCCACAATCCAAACAAGCCTATGATATTAGCAAATTTCAAGCTAACATGGGACATCTTCGGCAACATCTGCTGTTCCTCCACACATTTACAGGCTGCGACACAACATCAGCTATATATGGGAAAGGGAGAAAAAAAGGTCATTTGATATCCTGAAGAATAGCCAAGACATGTGCGACATAGTGTCTATTTGATAACCCAGAAGCATCTAAAGATGAAGTGGCCAAAGCTGGTGAAGCTTTCCTCCTTTCTGTGTATGGAGCTGACAAAACTCAAACATTGAAGAATTATCGCTTTTAAGCAAAGATGTCACTTAATTCTGAGTTTCAGCTATCCACATTGCCACCAACAAGTGATGCAGCTCGTTTGCAGTTGTTTATGGTGTTCTTCCAAGTGCAACATTGGCATGGTAAGCATCTCTCTCCAGTCGAATGGGGATGGGAGAGTTGCGGAATCGGGCTTAAACCAATTCCTTCAATCAAACCTCCAGCTCCAGATGACCTGTTACATTTAGTCAGCTGTAACTTTCGCAAAAGTTGCCGCCATCAATGTAAATGTCGGAGGGCTGGTTTATCGTGCTCATCCATGTTTTGCCAGTGCCGTGTTGCTGGATGTGAAAATTCACTATCATTTGAGGAGGATGCTGAAAAAGACACTGAGAGGAAAGAAAATTGATTTTAAAACATGTGTGTGTGCTCTGAGTGTATGATGTTCAGATCTAATTCAAATCTTAATTACTTCCATGAGTACCCTTTATGAATTACTTATTGCGCAAACAATTAAAGCAAACCTGCTGCCATCTTTCTTGTGTTTGAGTGTTTCTGTTTGTATTAATTAACAAATAATAATTTGTCACTTATCTCAGTTGAAGGATTTTTCCTTTGTAGTTTTTGTTGTTGTATATGTAAGTATAACAAAACGGTATGTATTATAATTCATACACAAGATATTTGTCCGACAAAGCTCTTTAATATAAAGGTCATGGTTTTCAGGCATTCTGTTTGATTCTGAAGAAAAAGGTTATTTGCACAAGTTCCTTTGACTATCATTTCCAATTTCATTATTAAAAAAAGAATAATGATGTTTACAAAGACATTATTGTTCAGTAATTTAGCAGAATGTTCGCAAGTTAAGGTTATCTTTTTATATAAAAAAAGTACTGTTTGATATTGTATGTGTGACAATTTGCCATATTGGCTTTCTGTTTATTTTCCCTCATAGCTTCCTTATTTTTTAAAATATGCATAAACTTGTATATATATTTCAAAGGAATAAAGTTTGTTCTACAATATTTATTTAAAAGCATTTTGTGATATAGGCCACCATTTCTGTGTAAATTGTCTTTGAAAATAAACTTATTACTTGAATTTCAATATTTTTAATTATTTTCCATATAAATTTACTTAGTTCTGTAAAATAACCTAGTCAATACTATAAATCAATGAGTTCTGAACAACTTTTATTGAGTGGTGCCTTTTGATAAAAATATTATTTTACGAGATATTTGAATTTTAAGGGAATTCCAATATGGCGGCTAACGCAAGCGCGGGAGTCCATGGGACTTTTGATATGTTGTTCAAGTCACAAATCACTATACTTGTGCCAAGTTTCAGCTTTTACTTAATTATTGCAATAAAATCCTATATTTTTCCGTAAGCTGTAGAATTCTCACGTGGCCAAGTTGGCTGATGGTAGAATGTACACATAAAGAGCAGTATACCTCATATGTTGGTGTAATTACACTGACACTGCCTGAGGGCAGGTATTTAAAGCGAGTAGAAAAACGGAGACATCATGCCAGGGGTAAATCGTTAACTCGGAACGCGATGAGACGAGCCTTCGAAAATCTTCCCAGCTGGCCTGGATTCCACGGCTATTTCATTGAAGGAATATACCCTTCAGGCCTAGCTTGGAAGAGCCTCTCGGGAATGGCCGTACGGTTCCCAGAGGCAGACCATCTGTCAGGTTTGTCGAAGAAGGCGTTGAAAGTGCCTTCGCTTTCGATGACATATTGTGGAAGTTTGCACTCGTTGTGCGATTCTCCCACTCTTTCCCTATGCATCAGAATCTTGTGGCTGGCAGGGACTCTCTTTTGGAGGGATCCGGTTTTCAGAGTAACCAACCTCATGTAGCCTTTGGCGAAGGCGTGAGGGGCGAGGCTCTCTTGTTGTTTTTCTCCCCTTTTGTAGGACAACCTTAGATACCTCCCAAGACGGTTTCACGACCATCTTTGCGTGGATAGTATAACGACTCGTTACAGAAGCGCGGCCGCTTAGCCTAATAAAAAAACCTTCACGCAGGCACCTTGGTTTTAGCTGAGGTGGGTATGGACTCGTGGAGTCGCCACCTTTATCAAAGTAGCGACCGGCGGGGTAGGGACAGAACCCGAAGAAGAGATCTGAATGGGTTCGGAAGCGACCGTATTTGCAGAGTTGAAGTGTCCAGGAGTAGATGGTGTCTTTTATTAAAGAGCCATACGATATTCTAGGTCGTACAAGGCGCAACAGGAGCGAGTCCTTAGCCTCACGAAAGAAGAGGCGTTCCGCATTTAGGAGATACATGCTAAATTGTATCGAGAAAACAAGGTGTGGGTCTTCGCATTTATGACACTTAACCGACTGTACACAAAAAGAACTTATCAGGTACGGGCTTGGAGTAATTTACATAGACTTTGGGAAAGCCCGACCTTGCACGCCTTCATAACTTCATAAGCGATTCGCCTTTCCAAAGCGTTGGCAGTATTAGCACCCCAGCGGCATTCGCACGAAAGCCTTGATGCGGTAGCGATGCCAACAAGTAGGCACCTACTCAGGGAGCCTTTCACTATCGAATGTGGCTATGTATAGAAGTGGATATCGCTTCACCATTATTTTCTTATCACACGTTCAATATTGGCTGCTCCTTAGTCGGCCCCTTCTTCGGCAATTTCTTCCAAGAAGTGATCCTCAAGTTATCTAACATAAACCAGCCCTTTCACAAAATGCATTTTAGACCTGGTTCTCACATATACATAGGCGAGCCATTGTAAGCTCGTAGTGCACCAAAACTGGCCTTTGTAAGTGTCCTCCGCATTTACCAATTGCTCTTGTCTGAGAAAGTGGTAACCTTCGGCTCTCAACCAATAAACATAGCTAGTGCTAGCCATTTAAAGAACATGTGGCTTTTGGCTAACCTGCTACCAACCATGAAGCAAATAACTAAGAAGCATTTGAAGCCAGTGTCTCAAAAATACCATGTTGTCTCTCAATGATGGGAACAAACGTCATTAAGGCTGAACTCACCGCACTACATTTTTTTGTTTTTTATCTTAGTCTGGCTGAGGGACTCTCTGCCCGAGAGCACCTTGGGACCGGGCATGCCAGCCGTGGCCTGGTCAGAGGCCCAAGTGATAGCCAATCCTGTCGGTTCACCCTATGGGAAGACTGCTATCTAGGGCGTGGCACCTCCAGGACTATTTCCACCTCAGGTGGGCATCATCTCCAAGGTCTCGGGTTTCCAGACTTATGACGCGTCAAGAAAAGTCATTGGACCAGGCATGCCGACCTCTATTGCAAAACGGGGGAGCGGGCATGCTGGCCCCCATCAAGGTCATCGACCTCGGGTACACTAGGTGTCTTGGCAAGCCCTAGAGGACGACGGGTCCTCTTGGCCCTGTAAGGGGGTTTAATTAGTTGGGAATGGGGCGTGGTGACGCGTCTGCGGTGTCTTAACTTTTCCAAATGTGGATTATCTAAATACCTCGGCAGATAATCCTAGAAATCGACTTGTAGAATTAATAAAGGATAACTTCATCAAAAAGTACCGATCCAAAAGGCGAACAAAATAGAATTCAAAGGAGCACAAATAAATGAAATTTGGGTGAATGCCTTTGTTCGTAGATATTTATAGAGATTCAAGATGAAGGGAAATTTTGTCTGTTTACTTTCAACGGAGCTGTCTTAACCAAGGAATAAGGAGGTAGATTTCAACGCATATGCACCGGGTTCGATTCCTGGTGAGAGCCAAAGCAAAAAAAAAAAAATCCTCTGTTCTCAGGAGGCAGGCTTTACACTGGCGTTGCATATAATCTGAGGCACTCGCGCAGAAATCTCCGTCACATAAGTCATCCCGCATAAAACTAATCGAACACCGCTATTTCTTCCTCCCTCCTTCTTTCGCATAAAATCACTCTTCCGTCTTGGAACCTGCTCAAAGGAGCTTCACATTCATATTTTTCTCACACAAAATGGTTTTTCTTCCCTTCAACCGCTCCCTGGTTGCCAACGGCCTTACGGCAATTGTCATTCTAATCTTTATGTAAAATTCTTTATCCGTTTATAGGACATCGTCCAGGATTGAAGAAGTTGGGGGGGCGCAATTGAGTATCTTTCGTACAGCTTTTCGAGCGTACAGTAGAACTTCAATCACTTGCCATATTTTGGCACACATAATTGCCATTATTGCAAATAGTAACTGGATTTTCGAATTAAGTATAAAACAAGATGACACCCGAAATGTTGCAATAAAGAAATTAATGTCGCATTTCTCGTCTATGAACTTTTACACTCAATTTGAAACTCCCTCTTACTATAAGCAATCGTAGATATTCAATATTTTATGTTTTCGTAGATTACATCTTTCCTCTTATATTTTATGGACAACGAATTTGAATTTATAAACATTCCTTTTCTGTCGGTAATAAATGAACTTATTCCCAATCCCTCGAAGGCCAATATTCCAACTCACATCCTTCATACAATGATCCAATAGATTTCAAGTAAAATGGGTCCCCTTAAAGGCAAATTTAGACCATAGTTGTAATTATTTTAATATTAAAACGCATTTCAAGCTCCACTTAAAATGTGTATTTGTTTATAAGAGCTCACTTGACAAGTTGTCCTGGTGACTCCGAGGAGCTTATATAGGGAGCACAATTTGGTGTCTGTGGGTGAGATTCTCTTCACACAACGAATCTTCTCTCATTAAATATAAAGTTAGTATATTTAAATTTTTGGTAATTTTAAAAATAATTGGTGAAAATAGCATTGCATATTGTTTTAGAATTCTAGACCCTCTTCACATATAGACTCGTGCTTCTAACGTTAATTCTAAACTACTAACCGAATCGTGTCTCTAACTCCATCACTCCTTTCATTCTCTTCCTCCCTTGAACTCATTGAGTAAAGGTGAGTTTTTGAATAGTCCATCGTTGTGAAAGTTTAACAACTTTGCTTTATTTCTCTTCCATTGTGTCAACGCTATTTTATTGCATATATCCTTTTCAATCTTGATTTTACAACTTTACTCTCCTCAAGATTAAAATGAACCTTTTAACTTTAATCTCATCTCCATTCTTCATTTTAGGGCGAATTATATATATATATATATACAGTACAAGAAAGAGAAATTTGACGCGAATGAGCAATGAGACAAGAAACAGGAGTTTTTTAGAGGTAAGAGAAAGGGACATTAGAAGGAAACTAGATGAGCTTTTAAATTGTGAGCGGGTAAGAAGATGTGGTATAAAAATTCCTTGGAGGTTCTTAGCTTAGAGAGATACTGGGTTTGATGGGGTAACGCTTTGGGCAAGGTAGAGTCACTGTTCCTGGTAGCTCAGCGGTAGAGCATCTGACCGGCAATGAGCAGACCCGGGTTCGTGTCCCGGCCAGGAATTTCAAACTTGTTTCCCCTGGCGTTATCTCTGTCTTCTCAGTAAAGGATTGCCTTCATTGTGCCGCCCTCTGCTCTCTTTGACTCTACTGTTCTTCTTATGTCCCTTTTTCTTACCTCTAAAAAAACTCCTGTTTCTTGTCTCATTGCTCATTCGCGTCTAATTTCTCTTCCTGTACTGTATTGTTATATAGTCTGCAATGCAAAGGTTTCTGCACCTTTATTTCTGACTTCAAAATTGTTTTGAAAGGCAGAAAATAAATATGGCGAAAGCCCTGCGGTGGTTGTTATCACCCGCAGAACTTGCATTTGCTCCTTCTTCTATATATATATATATATATATATATATATATATATATATATATATATATATATATATATATATATATATATATATACATATACATATGTATATGTATGTATGTATATATGTATATATGTATATATATATATATATACATATATATATATATATATATATATATATATATATATATATATATATATATATATATATATATAATGGCCGCCACGGCTCAGCCGATAGACCCCGCATGGAGCTACAGGAGGAGCTGCACATCTTCCGAGACTAGGTGCAAATTAGGCGGGGCTTTAGAAACAAGTTAGTGCTCTCTTTCCTCATTCCCTCCCAGCATTTTTTTTTTTTTAATTTTAGAAGCCCATCTGGCGATTGCGTACTTGGAATAAGTCGCCATACTCAACACAGCCTACTACTAAACTTAAAAAATAATAATAATATGCAAATAACAAATAACAACGATAAAAAAGGAAAAAAAGCTAAAAAAATAAACGAACAAAACAAAGCAACCTGAAGCCGTCGCAGCATTGGGGAGAGGTCCATGGGAACAGTCGCAGCGAAATGGCATGTGACTTTAAATTACCCTCAACTGTCTCCAATCTTCTTTGTCAAGCCACCCGGAGAGTAGCTCGTATTCCTGCCCCGTAATGTATGTGAGGAAAGGCGTAACGGTTGTCTGATCGCCCAGTTTTCGTGCACTCTTTGGCGCCCTCATCGGCGCGCTCATTCCCCACAATTCCTACATGTCCAGGAACCAAGCAGAAGATAATCTCGAAATTCGCCCGGATCGCTCAAACCGTGGCGTCACAGATATCGCAAACCAGGGGATACGAAGATCCAACTCCCCGAGAGCACTCAGGGCGTTTTGTAAGTAGCTATAAATCACAATCCGGTCTCCGAGCTGGGCACGTCGCGTTATATCCCGTACCGAGCGGTGTATTGCACTCAGCTCGGCAGTGAAGACAGACGCAGTGCCTGGCAGATCCCCGCTGACTTCAGACACAGGAGATACCGCGTAGAAACCGATCCGCTCTTTGGACTTGGAGCCATCCGTATATACTGGGCTGGCACGGTTCCAGCTGAAACGAAGTTTGCTCCAAAAAGGCCGAACGCAATACTCTAGGCGCTGTAGAAGCTTTGGGAGCAGAAGCGTGGCGACAAATAGTCAAAGGTGATGGTACCCTTCAGGGTGAAGTCCTGGGCAGAATTAGGGGTGCCACCTGCTAGAGATTTATAACGAACTGTCGAAAGGATTTCCTAGCCATAGAACCAGAGGGTTTAGTGTATAACTGGCGTCTCGGCGTCATAGGCACTGATGGATCAGCTGTGGAGGCAGTAAGAGCTGTTGGCGAGAGAGGGAGGCGCCAGGCTCACGCGTAGATGCAAATAATGCACTGTGCATGGCACAGAGCGAGTGGTATCTCCCCAGTATCGACAAGTAGTCTCTCAATAGAGAACGTGCGGAAGGCACCGATTGACAGGCGAAGACCAGTGTGGTGGATCGAGTCCACCTTCCGCAATACACGCTCGGCTACGTATGCATAAAACTCGCGACCTTAGTCGAGCTCCGAACAAAAAAAGATCGATAAAAAGTAAGGCAGTAGCCCTATCAGCGCTCCAGGATCTGAACGTCACAGAGCAAAGAATATCTATGGCGCGGGTACAAGAGGCCCTAAGGCTGTGGATATTAGCTTCCCATGTGGGGTGTCGGTCAAATACAACACCAAGGAAACGGTGCGAGTACACCACTTCGAGCTGCACCCCATTTAGAAACAAGACTGGGTCAGAGGAAAGCCATGGATGGCGACATAAATTCCCCACCTTATTCTTGGACAAGAAAAGCGAAGCCTGTGCGCTTCGGCATAGCGAGAGACGCGGTTCAATGCCTGTTGGAGTCGACGCTCCAGAGTTGGAGTCAGGGCTGCGCCAAAAGAGATCGAAAGGTCGTTCACGTAAAACGTAGCGATAATATCTTCCGGCAGCACCGAGGTGAGGCTGTTGATGCTCAGGGAAAATAGTGTAAAACTGAGGAAACTTCCTTGCCGCCCACCCTCTTCCTGCTCCATTGGGCTGGAGAGAAATCTCCTCACCCTTACGCCGAATCGACGATCTCGCAAAAATTCAGATATAAAGATTAGGAGGCATCCCCTCGCCCCCATCGTGTGGAGAGTCTACATGATACCGTAGCGCCATGCAGTATCATAGGCCTCCTCTAGATCGAAAAACACCGGGGAATTTTCCAGTCGGAGCAGAGCATCCGATGTTGATTGAAACTTGCGGAAGCCGCACTGTGCCGAAGACAGATGGCCTCAGCTGTCCAGAAAGAAGACTAATCTAACATTTACCAATTTCCCCATCAAATGCACACGCAGGAGGTTAGAGAGATTGGGCGGAAACCAACCTGGGTATAGTGATCTCTCTTCGCTTTGCGAAAAGCGAACTCAGTAGCGATTTGCGATGAGTCTGGGAGGATACCCTCTCTCAGATCCTGTTGAACATATCTAATACAAAAGCTGTCTCACTCACCCTTGTGAATGAGACATAGCTTGTGTCGCAGCATGGCATACGGGACATCATCCGGATCAGGGGCAGGGTCCGCGCAAGAAGCGAGAGCGGAACGCACCTCACTCAATGTAAACCTGTTTTCGAAGGGTTCTTCGCCTCTGAATGTGAACCCTTTTATGCCGCCAGCTCTACATGGGGAGCATCCAAGATGAGTAGAACGCGCAGAATGGTTCCGAATGGACGCAGAAAGGACTGTGTTTGTAGGCCTGGAGGGTGTCTTTCTTAACCTAGAGGCATAAGAAGCCTCAGTCAGCGCCAGGCGAGGAGAGTAGGGAATGAACCCGCTTCTCTCCTCCGCCGGTAAAAGCCCCTAGGCCAGATGGAGCGGCCTCGGCAAGATCTTTCTCTGAAATGGAGATCTTAGCTGTTACAGGAGCACTAGCCTGCGGAGGAGGTCCCTCCTCTCCTTGTAACGCCTCGGGGGCAAGATCCGTCTGAGGAGGCTCTTGCGAGGGTGCTGACTCGGGTTCTGTGTTTGAAACCAGGCCCCAGTTTGACCCGGGGGATCCTACCGTCTGGGGATGGGTAACCTCAGGGACCATCTCTATCTCAAGGGGGAGGAATTCATGAGACCATACCCTCCACAAGACATCATGGATCTCATTCGAAGAGACTTTTGTCTTGTTTTCTTGTGCCAGCGAACCAGCTTCCACTGGAAAGGAGAGGGAGGCACGTACAGTCACCCCCTGTAAACTTACTATGCGCGCCAGCAGGACTTTAGAAGGCACGGGTGGACGGGCCCTGTCATCCCTTTCCCCCGTAAATAGGTTGGTCCTATCGAACCGCTGAGAAAGTAAAGGGGGGACTGCCGCTAGTAGGACGGAGTAGTTTAATTGCTATTCCAAAGAAGGTGGTAATGGGGAGTCGCATGCATCCGTAGGTATGGGAGAAAAGTGAGCTACCCGAGGGCAGCTCCCGACGGTGGTGAAGGGGAAGTGGAGAGGAGTTTTTTTATTCTGATCACCCTACGCAGTAGACCGCTCTTCGACGGGTAAACAAGGGGCCAGCAAAAGCCATTTAGGATCACGCCTCTCGCCCTGTTGCCAGGCAGCCCTTCGGCATGACGGCTCCACTTGTGTTGTGTGTAAAATTGATAGACTGTGAAAGGAGAGAAAAAGGGATTGTGAAGAAAGTGAGGCTGGGGTAAAGCAGGCTGTTTAAAACCCACCCACCCAAACCGAAGATCAGAGGTTAGGGGGCGTTGACCCCTCCCACCCTGAGCCCCAATCCAGGATGGTTGAGTGAGAGGAATCTGGTCGCCGTCTATCCTGTGAAGTTAGAGGCTGATCAGAGAAAGTTGGGGGAGAGGTTGTATGGAAAGTGACGAAGCAGGGTAAGAAGACAAGATGTCAGAAATAAGGAGAAGAGGCTAAGCTTGGGCCGCACAAGCCGCTGAGTCCCGTCAGTATGGCGGCCAGGAAAGCAAATCACCGTGCCCCTGACGGGGCCCTTCCAGCACTGCTTTATTTCTTTTACTCCATGACAATACAAATCATCCTTTTGTCTGTCTGCATTTGCCCCCTAGAGGAGCTACTCTCTTCCTGTACGAGTGCAAATTATGGAAGTCCTGTCACTGGTTTGAAATGTACTCTCTCATGAGATGCGTGGAATTTGTCCATGAACTTCCTCTTCGCTCCCTCTCAGCGCTACGCTTTTTTTCAATGATGATTCCCTTATCGTTTATTAGGCTAAAGGACCTGACCATCTACACCATTTCTGGTCAGAAGAGAGGCCCTCTAATACCCGGAGGTTGCAAGAAACCAGGAACTCCAGTGCACATGGCGTTGTGGTGCGCTTATCGGGAAGATCGTTTTTTGCTCAAATAACTACTTCGCGCATGGAACGATATGGCATCATCCCTGTGGAATACTCCGGTGCATAAGGTTGTATTGCTTATGGAGTGCGAGCGTTACTACCTTGTTGGCTTTCGGGCCAACCAAAGGTCTCGGGTCTCATCTCTTGGTCTGCCACAACAGATCCAGAGACTGGCTGTCCTGTCGACGATTTGTACGATCTAGTAGAGAAATACACCATGTCGACCTCCCTCTCTGGCTGCTAATTTAGAGATGCAGCCGTTGGGAGGACCTGTACCACTGTGCATTTTCTGATCGGTGTGCATCGCTGCAGAGATGCGATAAGCGGGAGTGGCTTAAAACGAGATATACTCGTAGTATTTTCTTCCTTTTTTATTGGTTACAAGCATAGGTATTTTCGATTGTTGGCGGATTTTCATACTATCTACAATATTTCTGACTAGGTATCTATTTCCAAATCATTGCCCGATCTTAGGTGTTGGAGCGGAAGACATATATCGTGACAGTACCACTCTTACCGGTGGAGGGGATCCCCTCTAACAATTTTGCTCTGCAAAGGAGTTCCCCTTTAGCATTTTAAGAGACGCCCTTGTGCACCTAGACCTCTGTAACGGATGTGGCACCCCATACCCTTTCAACAAGGAGAGCATTTCTTAGTCTCTATTACCGACGGGTTTTAAGGGTTCCCCCGAACTCTCTGTTGTAGAGTTGTCTCGAGGCGACTCTTTATTATAGCGGGCATCCCTTTTCTTTCTCAGGGGAGCACCAAGAGTACGGCAAAACAAAGGACGGACGCACCGCATCATTCTCCCCCTCTTTCGGGCGATGGTTAACAACCATCGCCCCCTGAGAGGGGTAAAAGGAAGCGTCGTCCTCTTGGTCTTGCCACCACATCTCGTCGACCCGAGGTTGGTCCTTTTAATGAGAGACGGCATGCCCATTCACCTCTTTTACCGAATAGAGGTCGGCATGGTGGCCCCAAGCAGGTTTGTAACAAGCCATAAGCCCTATGAGTCCTCGGTCGGAATCCTCGACACCTTAGGAAGAGGATGACCATTTCGATGTCTCTACAGATGTGGAGAATTTCCCAGAGGTCCTCCCACCCCAGATGGAAGCGTCTTCATTAGTGAACCTGGGCTCATTGCCAGAGACCAAACCCGAATATGCACTGTGCAAAGTCTATCTCTAGTATCACGGCCCCCCGAGGGGTTACAAAGAGAGGAGGCACCTACTCGTGAAATCTTGAGGGCCAAGATCCCCATTTCGAAGAAGGATCTGGCTGAGGATGGTTGATGTGGCCTTGAGGCCGCCTTTAGAGATGAAGAGAAACGAGTTCACACTCTGCATTCCTCTCCAAAAATAAAAATAAATCGAAAACGAATAGGAGTTATTCTTCCTCCGGGAGGATACGGGAATAAACGGGTCCCTTGTCTTTTCGGTAAGTGACGGGTAAAGACTGGCGTCCAGCACCGATGGTCCCTATAGGAAGAAGACCCTTACAAAGTGTGGTGAGTGGTCCATAGATTACGACGAGGCCATATTTTAAGAGACGACCCTTTGTTTTTAAGCACACTGGTTTCAAGATATCGTTGGTTTTTCGAAACACTAATGGCAGCATGTTAGCTAAAGGCCCTATGTTCCATTAAATGATAGTATTAGCTAAGTTGACTGGTAGAGAACTTAATGTCACCTGTTTCTCGGATGGGAGACTTCTGGCGAATGGAGCGGACGCTTCCAAGACGGTCATTATTAGCAAACCTTCGTGAAAGGGTTAGTTTATGAGAGGGAACTCGTAGAGTACTCAGAATAGAACACATCACCAAAGAGCTGGCTGACCAAAAAGCGTTCAAGGTCAAACATATGATGAAAAATCAGGGTGAAGAGGGCTAGAGACATATCCTTTCCCCCTACACACTTGGTCAAATTCGATCGTGAGAGGCGCTCCCTCAGTCGCTGCGTGCTGAGTGGTACGGCTATCGCTTCAAGGTATTTGTGCAACCGCCGCAGAGGTGCTATACTACCACTGATTTGGCCATATGAATCGCTGCTGTAGACGTACAAGGTCGGGTTTATCCGAAATCTGTGTAATTGCCCAAAACCGTACACTATAATTCTTTATCGTTTATGGAGAAGTGTATCAATTTTGCCGAGCCTCATCCTGTTTTCTCGAAGCAATATGGCGCGTATCTTCTGGAGCAAGAGGTCCTGGTGGATGAGATTGCGGACCGACTCTCTTTAGGTAAGGCTAAGGACTTATTTTCTTGCGCAAGGCGCGACATGGGACGTCCTATAGCTCAATTGTCAAAAAGCCTCCCTCTACTCCTAAACCCCTCCAGGCCTAAGAACACGGGCGTTCTTCGCCCATTCTGAACCCTTCTTTGGGTTCCTAACGGGCACAGAAGCGACAGGACTTTCCCCTGCCACCCACTCAACGTGATCATGTTTCGTAAGGCAAAACCACCACGCGCTCTCTCCGAGTCGTTAGATTCACAGGAAAATATCTTACGGAAGGTGGCCGTGAGAACTTCTTAGGGGATGGCTAAGGACGAACTACGAAAGGAGGATAGTACCATGATAACCTGGGTCCCACGCCCCCAGCCAATGCTGAACCAGGTCGCTCGAAGACAAAGGATGCTCCAAAACACGAAGCCCCGCCTCCGAAACCGACAAGCTCGCCAAGTGTTTCAGCCATACGGATGAAAATACTCACATGATGAGCCCAGCTTCCCCCCATTAAGTCCTCAGAGGTGACACCGCATTTGGAACCTTTAACGCCTTCAGCGCCTCTAACACTTTTAATACATTGTACGGCCAATAGCCTACTAAGTTCTACTTGCGGGAAGCGTACGGCTATTCCAGTGAGGATTTACTGTTCGAAAAGGGTCCCACATCTCTCCCGAGCAAGACTCGGAGGACTTATTCCTTGAATGGAATTGCTGTTGACTCAGAGCTAACTGGGATTGGATTAAGGAGGCTATTCTCCTCCTATACCCCGTTAGCATATTTTTTTGCTGGAGAACATGTTGAGCGCGTGCGCCCAGCCTACTTAGTTAAAAATTAGGAACTTTTTTAAAAGTTTCAAATTAGAAAATGAAAATCAGCATGTTTTTTTACATTATTTATTTAAGGGAAAATTGGCTCAATTGATGACTTAAGAAGATTTTTACAAGGAATAATTATTTAAAGTTAAAGTTAAAGTATGCTGGTTTTAGTCCTCATATCAAGCTATGAAGCTTCTCAAGCGAACGTCAACCAGGGCAAGACCCAACTCCCCACCGTGATACCCAGTCACAGCGGTAACCTTCCTTAGGAAATAGTTTCAGCTTAATAAGAATCCGGACGAAGATCGAAGCGAAGTGTAAGCCCCATCTCCCCCCGTAGGGGGGAGTGGCTAAGCCAATTGCCTGATAGTCTAAGAATTTTGGAATCCTTACTGAAAAAGATAAAATCTTCTACACTTAACATTCGAACAGCGCTGTTCCGCTTCTCATTTCTTAATGAAAATTACCTCAGTCAACAACCAACCAACTATCTCTTATTCACCAACCAACCAATCAAAAACCTATCTTTCTTCAAGCCATTCCAATTATAATTTCTTTGCTTCTTATTTTCACCTGAGCTTCATCGATAACCAACATTATATTTTAATAATTTACTTTTGTTTTGTTTTAGTTTTTTCGTTCCATTAGTGTTTTCATATGATAAATACTTTATCATATCTTATTACCACGTATTATTACCTTGGAGGTTCCTAGCTTAGGGAGATACTGGGCTTGATGAAGTAACGCTTTGGGTGAAGTCGAGTCACTGTGCCTGGTAGCTTAACGGTAACCCAGTGGATGAGAAAACACATGTACTTTGGCCTTCTGCGATGGAGTTCCTCGTCAGATATTCGCTCATTGACTATGGCAGAGTTTACGGATGTCAATTTAGCCTTCGTCTTCGAATCGAAATCACCGGTCTCTCCGATCACGACGGGTGAGAGTGTCCTTTGCCTGAACGCGGTGTTAGGCGGAACACTGCTGAGCCGGACTACTCTGCTCCGGTGCTACCGTAATACAGTACTGCCTGCTAAAGAGAGTCGGGGGGTTATATAGACGCTTCGCTGGTGGCGGGAATTGCCAGGTCGAGAGTCTCCACGCCTCGAGTGATCTTGAAAGAAGGTAGCGACTCCTTCGAGAAACCGATATAAAGTTGGCTTAGAATGTTCGAAGAGATTCGATTTATGCCAGAGAGCAGGAGCTGGCTGTAAGGGCATGCGAGCCGAGGTAGATGTGCTCCTGAATAAATTCAGCTAGGGTGCGATAAAACGGCGTGGACTGTATCCTCGCCGTATATCAGCCTCTCTTCCGACGCTCCATGCACCGATCTCGAGACTACGTGGGTACGGAAAGGCACGAGTTCGCCCTTCTACCTTATTCTTTTACAATGATATTGTTATATTTTTGTTTATATGAGGGGAAAAGAGAATCGTTCAGCATTAGGAGAGTATGGATAGAAAACACGCTTCGATAGTTTTCGGGAAGGAGATTCGTTTGATTGATTTCTTTTGGAATGGGGGAGAGAAAAGAGAGGGATGTTGTAGTTTGCTATGTGTGAGATGTGTGTCGATGGAACTGCTTGCGCACACTCATCAAGCGCAGTCCTCCTCACTAGTTGTTTAGCTTCCTAAGAGCACGGATTTTTTCCTGTCCATACTCACTGGGAAACGAAAACGGTCCATAGAACTGATCATTTAACCCTTTATCTATTAGGCCTATCAGTTAAATTTTTGAGTCGTCATGTTTTTTATCTCCGAAACACCATACACAAGCCCACCTCCTTCCCAACTGGACCCTTATAATAAAGAAAGCAAATCTCCCGGACATGCAACTACAGTGACCTGTGGTCGCTGTATCGCCAAATCATGATTTATCGCCTCTCATAGTACGCTTCAGCATCTTTTATTGGGTAGCGAGTGACGTGCGCTTGGTTGATATAGATGTATTTAAGTGATTGCTGCCATGCCTTCTCTGGATCCACACCTCATCTCGAATGAAATGGTGGATAAAGAGGAGTTTTTTGCTTGAATACAAAGGACGAAAATGGGACAAACCAATAAGTTTTTATGCTAAATGAAAAACAAAACAATGAAAGGTAGGAAGTATTTACGAAGGAAGAAGATAAAGTAAATGATATAAGAAGAAGAATTTTAAGTCGCAAGGATGATGAAGACTGACATAGCTACTTCAAGATGAAATCAATTTAATGGAGAAAAATGTGAGGGACTGGTAATACTTGAGCAGGCAGAACCTGAAGGGGACTCAAAATAAACTAACAAAGCGCCATTCGCAGTTTTAATGATATGGAAAGAAAACTGGCTTTACGTGGGATCAATAGTGGGGGATATTGCAGAGCGGATCAGACAGAACAAAAAAAGAAAAATAATAATGCTAAAGTCTGAAGTGGAAGAGGATAGCGGATGACGACTACTACAAGAAAAACTCTCGTACATAAAAGCTGAGTTCTTGAGATCAAACTCTCACACCACCAAGAATAAATAGTTCAATTCTACAAACAAAAATCAGACCAAGTAGCAGTAAATTTCCTTGCGTATTTTTTGCCTTAGTAATGTCGAGTTCGTTTTCGAAAAAAAAGGATAAAGTGGTAGATGGATTTACAAAATTATTTATGAAAATAGAGAACCAAATAAAAGGAAGAGTCAACCTAAAGTTGTTAAAAAGAACTTCGGTTCATGTCAGAAATAGTGGCCAGCTTGATAACTTTGGATTCGCTATCCTTTGCAGGAGTAATTTTTGGTTCACTATTCCTGACATGAATGATTTGGGATTTAATACTCTTGATATAGTAAAATCATGTGGCAATACGCATGTCCATATGGGTTTGCCTAATTTAACCTAACCCAAAGCTTTGGGTGATGACATTCAAATACCGAAACTTTGCTCAATCATGCTCAAATCAGAGAAGGCTAATTTGCGATTTCCTGCAAGAAACTACCATTATTCTATTATGATTGGGTGTAAATTACTATATAGTTGAGCTATAGATTCGTTTCTAAATAAATCCTCGAGAATTCGTATTAAAGATAGAGTTAATAACTCTATTTGTAAACGGCTTCCGATAAGCACATATTGAAAGAATAGCAACAAGAAAGCGTTTGCATATTTAGAAGAGACATAAAAGTCTACTTTAAGAATGCTTCTGGTTCAGAATCAGCGCTGGATCTACGTCCAGCTTGGCTTCGAGTGGATTTGTAGCTGAGTCTCGACACTATTTGGCAAGTTGGAAAGTTCTTGCACTTAGTCAAGTCATCAGTTTTAGAGTAAGAGTTTTAGTACGTTTGGTACCTTTTTTTCAAGTAACAGAACTGGTTTTGAACCCTATCTGATGTATTTAGATTAAGTATGTATTTTGTATTATTAGTTGATTGTAAATAATTATTTGGAATGCATTCACTAATTTAAAATATTTGGTTAGACGCCCTTTTTATCCTGTAACTTATTTAGTATGGTTGTTTTTGATACTTAGGCCTAGTATTTCTATTTCGAGTTACTTTTTGGCTTGTTGTATATAGTTGGAGCACTTTCCCCATCTTGAATCTTTGAGCATTTGGTTATAGCAGTGGTTAGGTTTTGGCTCTGGCAACCGATTCTAAGTAATGATGTGATTGATATTTGATCATAGCTCTTTTGCAACTGGTAGTGTCCGCGATCTGAACCTGGTTCATTGGAGCAGTAAGCCAGGTTTTTGATGCATAATGCATACAAGTTGTGCCCTAAACCCTCGGTAATCTCTTCACTTGTACCTGTCCAAGTGCAAAATCACTCTTTAACGAAGTTTAAATTTGTGCTTCTGAGACTTATTATCAAAGTAGGGTTAATCAGATTTAGTAGCGAATCTTGATCATGAGAATAAATTTATGCTATTTTCCCTCTTATTTATATTTGTCCAACCTTTTTATTCATCTTTGTCGTTTCTCTCATTCTTTTCTACTTTACTTTCTTAATAAAATATGAAGCGGGTAAGGCATATCATTAAAACAACCAAAAGTAGATTCAAACCGATGTCACGATTTCGGAAAACCCTGCACAGTGACCATAGTGACCACAGTGACGACCCTGTTTTTATTTGGATCTGTTACCTGTTTTGCACTTTGGTGTATACTAGAGATAACTCCATATATGAACTCTCTCATGTATTCTCTCTTTTTCCTAACACACACACAAAAAACACACTATTTTCTTTGTTATGGCCCTGTATGTTGGCAAGGTAGCACCTACTCCAGTATTCATGTAATTGGCGAATCGTTCAGTAAGTTTGGCAGTGTGTAATTAGAGATAGATTTACGACGGAAATTCAGAACAATTCACTGCACTTCAAACCTATATTCTGAGGCGAAATCTAACCCAGTATTTTTGCCCCTTGTTCCGATTACAATGAGGTGTCGATGAGTAGAAGAGAAAACTAAGAGAGGGACCGGTATTTTGGTCCATGTTTATCGCTTAATCCCCCCCATGAATTAGGTTTTTGCGGTTTGTTCACCATTTTTAATCCTTATCTTATTTCGCCTGAAACGAGCTTGAAGATTGGGCTGGTTGGGCGCAAATTAATGCTAGACAAAGTGCGTTCATGTTAGACGTATGATCATTTTGGCTTGACGTATGTGCATAGTGGAATATACCAAGATCACAGATATGAAAGACAACAAAGCCTAAGATTTATAATAGGCTGAGCATATAATAGGCTCAACACGCAACGTTCGAAGGTTTGAACTTTTTAACCCAATTTATGGTCTTCTTACTTACCATTGCTGATATTTTCATTCTTAATACTACTGCTACTACTCATATTTATTAGTAAAGGGTACAAATTATTATAATTATTCGATTTAACTATTAGCTTAGGAATTTTAATTCAAAATATTCGTTCTTTTAACGGTAGAGAATATAATGTAACATGTAGTCGAATTATATTAAGAATCGCTATATTTTAACAAATAAATTTTTTATGCAATACCAAAGAAAAAAAAATTATTAAAGGCATGCTTAACATACCTTAATACTAATGTTATTAAAATAGGGTCAATTATTTAGTTAATGTAATCATTTTTTTCTTATTTTAACTCTTTAATCTGTGTCATAATTCAATAGATGAATTTCCAGCCACTGCATTACCTGTTTTTACTTCAAGGATAGTAAATAACTCCTTGTGTAATGGAGTCGTATATCGTAATAGTTTGCAGGTGTAGCGCACTAAATAGGACACAAAACTTAACTTTACAGTTTTTAAATAAGATCAAATGTATCTTTATGTAATCTGTTCCCTACATTTTGGACTTTTTAGATTCTTCTTTACTGTCGCAGCCTTATTAATTAATAATATAAAATAAAATACCTTCTGAATATTTTAGAATTTAACTAGGCCATCATTTATATCTAGATTTAGCGATGAATATGGGTACTACTTAGTAACGAAGGTGTATTATTAAGTAATACTCTTTAGAAAAGCCAGAAAAATGCTTATAGTTATGGAAGGTAATGAATGCACTATAAAAAATAAATGAATAAGTATTTAATCAGTTAAAATATTATTACAATGATAATTTAAGCTCGGAATTGTATTTACAAGGAGGATGTAACTCGTACTTATATGTGTATGTTCCTTCTGTACAAATTTAATCTTGGAGATTTTGCATGTACACAACAGAATTCAACATTCAGGGTTGGAGATATTTCATACTGCATAGCTTTAAAGCATAATAATAATAATAATAATAATATAATAACATAGTTTTATAATCGCACCCTTCAAGTCCTTGAAGCCTTCAACTAGGAAAAGTCCTGAGAGCAAAGGTTGCTTTTCAAGGCCCGCTTTAAAGCGCCAGGCGATGAAAGGAGCGTATTACAGGAGGCAGACCATTCCACAGCTTAGGGGCAACTACCATGAAGGCACGATCGCCTATGCAGCAGAGCAGAGTGCGAGAAACCGAAAGGAGAAAGATACTTTCCGATCGAAGGGCTCTTTGTTGTCTAGACACAACCAGTGTGGAAAACAGTTAAGGAGGGGTGGAGCAGTGGTTTTAGGATTTTAAATGGGAGAAGGAGGAATTTAAAAGTAATTCGAAATTTAATGTGCAGCCAGTGGAGGTCACTGAGCATGGGTGTGACACGAGAGAACCCTCCTCGTAGGAGGAGAATTAAAGCCCCAAAGTTCTGGATACGATGAAGGGGATGAACTGTATTGCCTGGGTCTCCATTGCGAAGAGAGATACAGTAATCAAGTCGGGAAGTAACAAAAGCATTGTTGGCTATCTCGAAACTCTTTAGGTCGAAGTAGGGTTACGAAGAAAGCAGAGAAACGAGTTGCAGACGATAATCTTGTTCAATTCATTCCTAACCTTTTTTTATTGCTGTTTTAGATAAACACGGTATTTTCTTGTAATCTTTTAAAGCTCTTCTCTTTATCCTGATTATGGTTGCTATATCCTTATCCCGCCATAATGATCTCCTGTTTTCTTTTCAAGCAACTTCTCTGGGATACATCGCTCTTGTACTATATTTAAAACGTGATGAAAGTAGCCTAGTTCTGAAATCCTCCTCTCAGTCAATTTGTTCAAATAAGATACGTAATATGTCATAATTATTCCTAAACAGTATTCCTATCTGCTGGTCACTAATGCCTAATGTTTCCACAACTAAAAGTTCCCTGACTAATAATTCTTGATTGATTAGGATTAGGGCCATTATATTGTCTCCATGAGTTGATTGATTTACCATCAGCTTTAGGAAGTTATCATGTAAACCAATAAATCTTTGACTAACTATATTTCTATTTATCATATTTTTCCAATTAGTTAGTATAAAAGTGATAAGACTCCTTTGTACTGCATCGGGCGTGGATGAGGTGCGTCCATCAGCTCTGCACACATTGCAGTTTACCTTATACATTATCACATTGTAACATTCTCTATCGAAGACATATTTGCCAAAGTCCTTCCAAGGTTAGCCGGAATTATTTGGCATTAACATCATAACTATTCGGCTGATTCTATCCAAATTTTAAACTCTTTGTTGTTTTACATTCTCTTTCGAATGATATAATTGCCAGGGTCCTCCCAAGGTTAGCCCGCGAATTATTTTCTTATGGCAATAACATCATAACCATACAGCCAATTCTAACATAATTTGAAACCGTTATGTTGTTTAACATTCTTTTTCGAAAAATATAATTGCCAAGGTCCTACCAAGGTTAGCCCTGGATTTTCCTTTTTGGCATTAACGTCATAACTATACAGCCGATTCTAACGAAATTTAAAACCCTTACATATCTTGATTTACATTTTCTATCGAATTGTATAATTGCCAAGGTCCTCTCAAGGTTAGCCCGGGAATTATTTGGTAATAAAATCATAACTATTCGGCCGATTCTAACGAAATTTGAAATCTTTATGTTTTTTTACATTCTGCTTCGAATTATTTATTTGCCAAAGTTCTGCCAAGGTTAGCCCGGTAATTATTTGTCATCATAACTATTCGGCCGATTCTAACGAAGTTGTAAACACTTATGTTGTTTTAAATTATCTTTCCAATGATATGATTGCAAAGGTCCTCCCAATGTTAGCTAGGGAATTATATTGTTTTTGCAATAGCATCATAACAACACGACCAATTGTAACGAAATTCGAAACCCTTATGTTGTTTTACATTTTCTATCGAATGATATATTTGCCCAAACCCTCCCAAGGTTAGGCGGGGAATTATTTGGCAATAACATCCTAACTATTCGGCTGATCGTAACGAAATTTGAAACACCTAAGTTGTTTTACATTCTCTTTCGAATGATATAATTGACACGTTGCTCCCAAGGTTAGCCCTGGAATTATTTTGTTTTGGCAATAACATAATAAGTATTCTGCCGATTCTAACGAAATTGGAAACCCTTATGTTGTTTTACATTCTCCTCCGAATGATATAATTGCCAAGGTCGTCCCAATATCATCATTCCTGGAATTATTGAAAGTTTTGAAGGTCGTAAGCTCAAAAATCAGAATGAGTAAGAGCATGTGACTTGTGTTCAACAGATCTTTTTTTCTATTGACCTCAGATATCCATTGCTTCTTTCTCGCCGGGCATCTTTTTAGCCCAATCTCTTTAACTCTCTTCTTAACTGGTCTGAGAGATATTTTTTCTTTTGATATTTTTATTATTTCTGCGATTCTGTAGCGAAGCCAGAAAATTTCTTTATTAAGAGTTGTAAGATATTACTGCCACACTTCCTTGATACTAAGGTATTGGTCTCCTGATAACGCTTTATAATGATTCCTGCAACATATCTTGAACATGCGTTTTTTTTAGCAATTTCTACTTATGATAACCCTTTGACTATGGAGAAGTTGTATTTGTGCTCTGGGTGCTTCTTTAAGTTCTTCAGTTTTAGTTTATTACTTGCATATTTAGAACAATATTTAATATACAATAATGATAAATTTACGCTAAAGAATAAGAAATATTAGTTAATTCTCATTTTTGAAATGAGAATTAACACATTTTATTCAAAAGATATAGAAAAATACTAAGTAATTCAAACATATGAACAAAAATATTCCAAAATATTAGCAGAATACGCATTATCCTGATACATATGTACATATATATGAATATTATGAAAAGATTTAAAAGGTTTGATTAAATACGTTAAATATTTGCATTTATTATGAGGGTTTTATTCTTTATATGTATGTTTAGAAGTATTCCACTTTCCATAGGCAACTTACCACTCAATTCTACCTCTCAATTCGCAAATTAATCAAGATTCAAAACTCTTCATAATTCCCTTATATAAATTTGGTGTCTATGTAGCATTCACATATATTCTAATTTTCCCAAACTCCAAATTAAAATAAACTAATCTGATCTCTACTATTTCCTAATACTAACCCAAAAGGCAATTCTGAACTAAATGCTCATATTCCAAAGAGCTATAACTAATATAAGGGTATCCCTTGATTACTCGATATAAAATTTATTAAAAATTGACCAGAAAAATACTATATAAACTTACAACTCATTCTCTTCTTCCCTGTCGTACTTTCTTACTTCACAAATTTTAAATTAAAGTGGACAAGAATAACTGCATTTGCATCCGACTTTTAGTGAACATATCTATCCACAGTGACTCAACTTCGCCTTGATTAAATGAATTATTATGTATGGTAATAGTATGGTTGAACATTTTTACAAACATTGGTTGCTAATGAATTTGTACCGGTATCCTTGAGGCAATCATATGGCTTGAGCATATTTAAGGATGATAGAAGATGGGTACTGCGCTTGAGTTTTGTATCATAGTGTTTACTAGTCGATGTTTTAGTTTTCCATACCGTCGAAATCTTTTCCATCAGATTCTTGAACTTGAGTTTGCTTTAATTGAGTTTAATTTTAACCTTGTGTGCGGGAGAGATGTCATTCTTCTCTGCTGTTGTGGACGAAATTTAGTTTTAAAAAAATTGGATTGCTTCTTTCCATCATTCTTCTTGTACAGGACTTTCTTTTCCAATTCTAACAAGGCTTTTAGCGTAAAATTTCATTGCTTTTAGAGCATTCTTGTAACTTCTGACACAAAGACCTGGCTTGGTTGCGAAACGTGGTCAAATCAAAAGGGATTTTACGCCAAGTCCCTCCTGCTTTCCACTTTGGAGCACTCTGGCTATTTTTCTTCCCACACATCTTTATTTACAATAACTTTGCCACCTTTCTTATCCCCTTATCTACCTATAATAAAAATAAATGTTCTCTCACCAACACTTTACTGTCAACATAAGTCACTAGTCAAAATATAAATTTCACCCACATCCTTTATTCCACCGTCATTACAACCATGACAGGAATCTTGACCTGTGGCTTTCTCTTTTCTAAGATACCACTGCTAAACTTTTCATCGAATTACTTAATTCTATCCTATAACACTTATATAGTTAATCCATACTTTTCTAATTGACTCCAGAGCTATCTTCTTACACGATTTTCTCCAAAGTTATGATGGCAATGTTTCAAACACCACACATCCATCGTTTTTAATTTAATGAACACTAAATTTATTCATTTCCCTACTTTCGCTTGATCTGGGTACCTACCTTTATCGAGTGAGACTGTTCTGAACCCTACAATCTTCTTTATGAGGTGCTCTAGGGCGCCAAACCTGTCATAAACATGCTTTAATTACCACCATAAAACGAGTTTTACTTAAGCATAGATATAGGGATGTTTTTATACATTTTGATACACGAATACAGTCCATATATTAACTTTAATGAGGCCGCGGATCATCAAGGTTGAATACTTTTAGTGATAGATCGGATGTAAATGGTGGAAGTCGAAAAATGGGATGAAAGGGAAACTTAATCTACCTAGAATAAACAACTTTTTGTAAATAGTTTTACTCTTTTTATCTTGACCTTAATCAGGGGGTTGCAAGAGTCTTTGAAGAGAGGGTACAGATGAAAGTGGTGTACTTGAATACCCTTAGTGTTTTATTGTGGTGTTTTAACTGTTTCTTTTCTACACAAATGTGTCGTTTCAGCATTTTAATCCCTGGATTCCATTATACGTGTTTAGTTGTGAGAATCTGGAGTCTGCCTTGCTATATCATCTGTAAATGAAGATGGGTTGTATTTGTTTGCAAGTATGGTAGTTATAATACTAGTTTTTTATCTGCATATTTCTTTCGAATGTCTTATATATGACTTATTATATCTCCTAGGGATACGGAATGCCCTTCACTTGTGTTGCCTTGACCCCTTTCCTTTTTGGTGGTCACTAAATAATGCTTTGCTATGTGACAGATTATGTATATAAGCTCAGGTATTGTTTGAAGATTTATCAAAGCTTCCTTTTTACTTGTATTTTTCTTCTCTCGAATATAAAGCGCAATAAAAAAGAAGTCGCAACAAGCGAAGGTTTCTAAGAATAGCTGTAGAGAAAGTGGTGTAAATGGAAGAAGTGAAAATGGGGCGATATATATATATATATATATATATATATATATATATATATATATATATATATATATATATATATATATATATATATATATATATATATATATATATATATATATATATATATATATATATATATATATATAACTGTAAAAACTAATATGGATTTGTTAAATTTTAGGTATTTTTATATATAAAAGTTAACTAAACAGCATTTAAATAATGACAGATGAGCATAATATCGATTATGAGTGAAGAACTATTCTTATTGTTATAAGAGCTAGTTTAACCTCCTCTAGGAGAAAGGAGTCCTTCTACAATTTGCATGCAACTTGTTATGTGGAGATATCCCCGCCCAAACCATAATCTTTTGCAGGAATTTCACCGTCTTCTTACGTTTTTCACACGATCATCAGGCACTGCAATTAGTAATTCGTCAGGGTCTATATATATATATATATATATATATATATATATATATATATATATATATATATATATATATATATATATATATATATATATATTTATTTGTAGCAATCCATTTACACAAACATACACACACTCTCGTACACGGTCTTTTTCCAGGCTCAAATATTGCGACCGACCATTAAATTTGTTTAATCTTCTTTTGATCAAACATATTTCGAATCAGTGTGGTTCACAAAATACTACCATTTTGTTATTTTAGCGCCAAACAGTTATACACGAGCACATACAAATTTTTCACAAACTTTATCCCGACTTTATTATCAATCATTTCTCAGCATTTATTTTACCTCCCATAAATTAATTTGATTAATCATTTCTGCTCTGCTCTCTCTCTCTCTTTCTCTCTCTCTCTCTCTCTCTCTCTCTCTCTCTATCTATCTATCTATCTATCTATATCTCTATCTTTTTCTATCGAACACACATCGACGAACTTTCACTTCAGACAAAGCTCCTTCCCCAGAAAGCCCATTAGTCACGCCAACTTTCTCTACACATATAAAACAATCGGACATTATACCACATTACTGCACAGTCAACCAAATCACTTCAAGATCCACAAGTCTCTTCCATTTGTCTTCACTTTGTGCTCCATCTACCGAGGAAGGTCTTTAAACCCACTTCCTCAAGCAGTCATCGGTGGACATTTACTCCTTCACCCGAAAAAGGGATTTAAACTCACCGACTCAGGTCATTCATTCTGATAAACATTAAGTTCGAAATAAGGTTAATTTTATCATGTTGTTTATATATCTAAATACGAACCTATTTATTGAACACCCTCATAAATGAACTCAAATCCCAAACTTCATATTCATAATCAGAAAAGAAGTCTGTTCCAACGAGGAGCTGGTGACCGGCCACAAACATCATCCCACCTTCTCGCGTTTTATATATATATATATATATATATATATATATATATATATATATATATATATATATATATATATATATATATATATATATATATATATATATATATTAAACGGTTGAAATTTTTAGTTTGGATAAGCTGCTTAATATACAAATAAGCGTAATGTCTCCTAGTTGTGGATCCGTTTTAGTATACCAAGTCATTCATTAATTAAGATTTGTCTGGGTTCGAAACTTTCGAAGTCCTAACCTCATCATCGGCACTAATGAATGACCTGGTATACTCAAACAGAACTACGACCAGGGGATATTACGCTTATTTAGGTATTAAGGAGCTTATCCTAAATTGCACTATTCAATTTTAGTATTATATATATATATATATATATATATATATATATATATATATATATATATATATATATATATATATATATATATATATATATATATATATATATATATATATATATATATATATATATATAGGTAGATAAATTAAAACGCAACGCCACCCAGAGGGCCAAGCGGACATAAATATTAAGATCCCTTTTCGGAGAGATCGAGAGAAAAGAACAAGAAATTGAGGTGGGTGAGAACGGTAGGCGTTTTACTAACAGTCAAAATGCCGAATGGCTCTGATCTTTCCACGCGGTGGGTAGTCGACTCGATTTGCCTGTCCCAAGGAAGCCGAAAAAGGCCATTAAGCAGCTTTAATAAGAAACTGGCCCCACTGAAATTGCGGAAGAATTCCATCTAGCTGACGATTTGAACACCTCGCTAGGCAAAACACCCAGTTAATCGCCGAACTCAAAAGATCCGATTACCTACGAGGTCAGGAGGTCCGTGGTTAGAGCGCAAAAGAACGGCTAAGAACAAAAATACCACCGAGGAGAAATAGTGGGACGGTTGTCGGTGCCTCTCCGTGAGAAGCAGACCTGGGCTCCATGGTATCCCCCCTCCCTGGGCTATAAATAAGCCCCGTAAGGAAGGAAACAGATTATTCTGTTAGAGACGATAGAGGACTAGATTTTTGTGATCAGTCCCTCGCACTTTTCCGGAATCGACTTCTAAGATTTAGAAGTTCGTCGCGTCTTCGTATCGGTGCCATACTGATTCATACCTCGCAGACTTAGCAAGAGGTCTGGCTGGATAAAAATTTCTAAATGCCAAACAGGAATTTCGGAAGCAAGATAAAAGGTGTTATCAGCTCACCTTCGAGGGACTCTCAAGTCGAAATCTCATTAATTTTGAAAGAAGAAGAATTGATTACTAAGTAAGTTCACTTTATTTACTTTCGGAAATACTCCATATACCAAAACCCAGTTTGGAAACTCTGCGTAGTAGAAGAAGGGTACAAGAATAACTCGAGAGCTACAAAGAAGAGTACTCCTTGAGCCAGAGAGTACAACCTCTCTCTCCAAAGAATGCCTTGCCGTTCATTGAGATAAAGTAATCGCAGCAAGTGCTTATGAGCTGAGAAGTCTAAGTTCGTCTTTAAGACATATAACTGGGTCGATAAAATCATAAGAAGAGATCGACATCGGTTTCATCGGTCACCATGACAACCTCCTCATCCCCCTCTTCATCGTTATAACGGAACAAGTGAATTTCTCCTTTGTAGTGAAGTCTGGTGTCTCCGAAGACTCGCTGAAAACCCCAGTATAGCGACATCCGTCAACCCCTGTTCCGATCAAGGTTATGTAAGTCCGAATGACTATACATATTTTTTTGGTTAATTAGGATTTTCAAAACTGTCCCAAGCTAACTAAGGGAGAAATAGTATTCCATGACTCCTGTAATATTTTAGTTAGATTAGGGAGAGTAAATCGTGGTTTAACTCTGTAACTGAGAGGCCTTCAAAAATTAGCTACCTGGTAATTGGTTTGTTTACGTGAGGCCTACTATGTTTTGATCAGAGCTCTCGTCAGGAGTAGACCAATATTCGAATCGTGCTAGTGATAGAGTAGTAGGAGTAATTGTGATCTAAGACCACGTTAAATTCAAAGAGTTTCATGTAAATATAAATATTTGAGTTAATTGGTAAATGAAAAGATATATATTTTGGTTAATTCTTGGTGTTTTACTGGATCCTTACGTGCTGACCGGCTCTTTCCTTAAAACTGATTAAACGCTGTGGTACCCTCAGAATTCAGTAATTAGACTCTTGTAGACGAATCCGGAGTCCACTTAGCCAATAGAGGAATTATTTCTCTTCCTTAGGGGTGTTAGACTGGCTAGCTAAAAGTCAGTAAGTAAATAAATACTTTGAAAAAAGGTATTGTATCGGAATAAATATTAAACGGTTAACAGTGGAAGAATAATTCTCCGACAAAAGTGGGGAGACAATTCCTAGACAATATATATATATATATATATATATATATATATATATATATATATATATATATATATATATATATATATATATATGCGAATCCTCCTTCAAACAGAGTGGCCTGTAAGCCACACTGCGATGTTTAGGGCCAGGAGCGCACACGAATCTTCTGATGTTGCCTGACATACTTTTTTGAGTGAATGTCCAAAAAAGAAGCAAATTAACAGCGGAGAGTTACAAGGAGTTACAAGGAAAGAAGGTACCCTAGGAGACCTTACGGTCCATTCAAAGAGGGTACCTTTGGACTAGCAATCGAGCGGGCACATGGCTGCTCAATTGTTTTGCGTCCCTAAACGGCCACTTTTCAAGACTTTGTCTAGTCTTGACTTGAACTGGTCAACAGATTCACTGTTGACAACTTCCACTGGAAGTGCGTTCCACATATCGCAGATACTGTAAGTGAAAAAATTTCCACACAGATGCGGGTATAACGCTTCAGTTCAAGTTTGAAGCCGTGATTGCGCGTTCTGTTCTCACTCAGTGTGAAAATATCCCGGTAGTCAACATTGTCGAACCCTCGAAGTATTTTGAAAACTTCGATGAGCTGACCACGCAGTCTACGGGTTTCCAACGAGAACAGATCTAATTCCCTTAGTCTATCCTCATAACTTTTATGTCGGATAGAGGGAATCAGTTTGGTTGCCCTAGCTTGTACGCGTTCCAATCTCGCGATGTCCTTTCGAAACGAAGGACTCCAAAATTGTACGGCATACTCTAGGTGCGGCCGAACCAGGGAGTTGTACAGACAAAGTACTATCTCCCTGTTACGGTATCCAAACTGGCGCTTTATGTAGCCTAACATCCTTTGGGCTTTCTTCTCTGCCTCGATGCACTGTTTCGAGAACTTGAGGTCGCTAGTGATAGCAACACCCAAGTCCTTCTCAGTGTCACTCGATTCAAGAGCAGTGCCCTTAAGGATATAATGAGATTTGGGATTTCTGTGGCCGATATGCATTACTTTGCATTTGTTCACGTTGAAAGGCATTTGCCACGTGTCCGACCACTCCCCAATCTTCCCAAGATCTTCCTGCAGGCGGGCAGTATTTCCATCCTTTGCAACGTTCATACCAAGCTTAGTATCGTCGGCAAATTTGGAAATCTTGGCAACCATGTCACCGTCCATGTCGTTGACGTAGATGATGAATAGTAGTGGTCCCAGGACAGAACCTTGAGGCACTCCGCTAGTAACGGGCACCCACTCAGAAGCCTGTCCATTCACCACCACCCGTTGCCGTCTGCCACTTAGCCAGTTCTCGATCCATCCGGCTACTTTTCCGTCTATGCCCAGCGCTCGCACTTTCCGGAGAAGGCGGCGGAATGGTACCTTATCAAAGGCTTTCTGAAAGTCTAAGTAAACCACATCCACCGCCTTGTCCCGATCGAACTCACTGAACACAAAGTGGAAGAATTCCACAAGGTTCGTCAGGCATGACCGTTGCCTTCGGAAGCCGTGCTGGGAACTCCTCAGTAGCAGGTTTGACTCTAAATACGACGTTATTTTCTCCACCATCATGCTTTCCATGAGTTTACCGACTATCGAAGTCAGACTGATAGGTCGGTAGTTTGACGGATGGCTGGGGGCTCCTTTCTTGAAGATCGGAGTCACTCCGCCTCACGCCAGTCTCTAGAAACGCATGCGGTCCGGATTGACATGTTAAAGATAGCGCACAGATGTCGTGATACTTCATCGCACACTTCCTTCAACACCTTGGGTAGAAACCCGTCCGGTCCAGGGGACTTATTCGTCTTTAGGTCAGCGATCTTTTTCTTTATTTCTCCTTTGGTGAAGTCCATTGCCTCCAGCTTTTCCCCCGAGTAGGAATCCGTGGGCTGGGGGATGGGACCACACTCTTTAGTAAACACTGAGGAGAAGTAGTCATTGAGAAGGTTAGCATTTTCTGCATCTGACTGAGTTAATGCACCCTCCTCGTCCACTAAGGGCCCAATCCTACGATGGATTGGTTTACGGCTATTTACATAGCCGAAGAACTCCTTGGGATTCTCCTTGCAGAGTCTCGCCACTCGGAGTTCCTCAGTACGCTTAGCCGCCCTTATGCTGGACTTCACTCTCCTGGCTAGCCTCCGGTACTCGTCAAAGGCACCCGAGATCTTCGATCGCCGGTACGCATTAGTTCTGGACACCTTATTATTTGTACTTCATGGAATTCATTTTGAGTAGAAAGTTAATAGCAAAAGTGTCATTATTTTATGATGCCGCCAAAATCGGCCGATGGAGTAAAAGAAGTTGAATGTAACTTTAAATTGCAGAGTTGATTTAAATAAGTTAGTAATTTAGGCGCAGAGGTTTCATATTGCATTTATCCTACATAAGTGAAATGTTATGATCATGGGAAGGGAAAATACCCTATTTCCTATTTGGCTTTACCATGTTGATAATTTTGCTCTTTTCGAAGGCTTATAGCTAAACAGTTATGAAACTAGTGGTAATTGTCCTTACTCAGGGGAGGACCAAAGACAAACAAATCCACAACCAAAGGTAAAAAATTCAAACAAAAACGAAAAAGAAGAAGGAAACAGGTTCCGTAGTGGAGGAAGGGGGATAGTCACTTCCAAGAAGTCAAATAGTCCACAACTAGAGGACGAAATTAATGACTTAGGAGTAGTAATAACTTGGTCATTAAGGTTTACTAATAAATTGAGCAAAATAAGTGATGTGGTTCATTAAAAAGGATGGTAGTTATAAAAGTAAGGAGATTGCTGTATATCAGGCCCCATTTAAGCTGCTTTATACTGGCATGTTCCCCACATTTTTGAAATGGTATCCAAGTGGTAGACTTAGTAAAATGGATGACAACAAAGATGATACCTTCTGTGAAGTTATTAAATGTTCTCATTTTGAAGAAAATAGGTGAGAGTGAATATGATTGAACTTTTTAATTAGTTATCTCGTATATAGGTAGGTTCTTTGAGTTGGATGGTAGTAATAGAACTAGAAGTCACAAATTGAAAATTATAACAAACATAAAACTGTTGATTGGATCGAAGTAAAAAATTAACCATTCTTTTTATTATTTTTGCTCTTTATAGACATTTATTTTACATTTTTTATTATAATTTTATCTCAATTATTTTTCCATTTAGTGAAACTATCATCGTTGTTTAAAATAATTTGTTTTTATTTCAATTTAAAAAATTACCCGTGGTTTATCCCGAAGGTTTCTAAGAAACAGTCGTGGCACCAGCAAATATCCTTGAGGTGCACCTGCACATTCATATGTGAATAATAAAACTTTCACTTTTCAGTTAGATTTTCTTTAACATTCTAATTAATTATGTGGAGTTTAAGACTAAATTAAAAAAAATTTAAGATATAATCTAGCTCAAAATGAGAAGAAGCACATTTTTTAGCATATTCATTATCACATTTTATTACTTTTCTTTACAATTGAGGATTTGCTTGATCCTGACAGACTCCTTAGGATTTATATATCTAATGTAATTCTCTAATAGATTATGTCTTGAAGTGAGTAAAGTATTAATAGCATCAATATTCTTTATATTATTTTATTTAAAGCTGATCAGTGAAGAGGGAGTAGATTTGGGACGCGGCAGAATTATCGCATAGGCTCACCAGTCGTATTCTTTCGATTGTTTATATTTGGTAATTTTAGAGGAAATTGACTGCGAGTGGAAATTTTCCATCGTTTGATTAACACTCATTTTTACTAAGCTTGTTTGTGGGATTAGTAAATTAATAAGATAAATACAATTAATGATTAATTTCTCCTCTCCCCGAAATACTTAACCATGTTAGGACGGCATCTGCTAAAGGCACATACATATTAAAGGAAACCTCCGTGTATGTATGGTTGAAACGGAATATGTACGAATTTGCTCTATGTGGCTTGATAGACTAATTCTACAGCCCCGTCACTTCGAATGGACTAGGTCTCTTCTTGTACTAGTCATACACATCCTCACTTCCTTTATGCCCCACTCCCCAATGTCCCTTCTCTTTAACCAATCATTCATCATTAGTTCTCTTCTGCACATAACATCGTTAAGCATACGAAGGTGGCAATAGCAAACCTTAACCCTATATAATAGCATCAAGAAAACCTATTATAGAGAATCAAAAGAAGATACTTGCCCCCTTCTTTATCAAAGATCGCACATAAGTCACGCAACTCTTTCAAAGCAAAAACATGGCTCACAAATTCACTTCCATTTTCTTCATTCTCCAACGAATAGTCTGTCTACTCATTCTTCACCTCCATATTAGGCATTTTCCCCCGATAATTTGATCATGTTCTCTCCAATATATCATAATATGGAAGGGTGGAATTTCACTGTAATTAAATAAAACACACACCTCGTTGAATTTATATTCCTCCATTCATCTGAGGTTAATTGGCAAGCCAATGTGGGCTGGGTCGCACTCAGAGGAAAGCTTGTCGGGGAACGGTTAGCCAGATATGTGATATGATGTTATATCAAGCTTATAACTTAGAGAAAATAAATGAAAGCGATTTAACAAGTTGTGATAATAAATAAGATAACGAGGAAATTTAACAAGAATTTCCCCCCGTTTTTAACTCCTTGAGCCATAAATCTCGGTTGAATAGTGCGATTACAGCAACGCTCAGATTACAAGTAAGTGATTAAGATTTCTACCGATTACCTGATGGCTTTATAGGTCACCTCAAAAATGCCGAAAACTAATAAACAAAGGAAGTGGTATAATGGAATAAAGGATGGTGGGAAGAAAGATTCTTGCGGCAGCCCGTTTCTTTTATGGCACGTTTGGACCAAAGTAAGGTCATGACCTCTAGCAGGAGATCAGTCGGAGTGAGTCTGGCAGAATATTGAGTTGTAAAAGGGACAATGAGGGACCTGTGGGTGGTAAACGCTCGCTTGGTAGTCAAAAACTCGAATTGATTAGAAACGAATCAGAAGCAAACGCTTGAACGATGAACCAAATATCCTAGATTTGATTCCCCCCAAAATTATTATCAAGTGTAGTAGTAATAGTAGTGGAGGAATAGGCAGGCCCTCTACTTGAACCTGCTGTCTAATCGTGTTCCTATACTGAATAGAATAATCTTTAAAGCACACCTCTCTTATTATTGAGTTATCCTTAAGGTACAGGACTTTTCTCCAAATTGTTTATCCTTCCTTATCATTAAAAGATTTCCTTTTTAAGTAATGATCCTCCCTCTATTTATGAATTCTGCCTTTGCCTTCCTATTCTTCCCTATTTTATGCATATGACCCCATCGTGTTCGCATTCTTGGACTTTGTTGCGAGGGTCCATTGTTGGCAGTGTCTCGAGAAGGACGGATCCGTGACCTCATGGGCTACTGGTATGAATTGGAAGCGATCCGTCCCAGACCAAGAAGATGGCCCCTTTCCACCCGCTATTACCCCTATAAGGCGTTGTAGATGTGAAGAGTTGGGTGGGAATGGATTTCCTACCTGGGGGATATTAACAGGGGGAGAGGCTATAATGATTCACAATTTCAGTTGGTTGGTCTCGTTCGCCCCGTTGTGATGCGGGCTGATCCGTAGTCGTATTTGGTTGATTATATTGATGAAGGAATTTGTGTTCTCCAAACCGGACATCACATAAAGATCAGTATGACAATGACTACCAAGCGAATAGCACCATGCCCCGGCCCCCGGTGGGAAGAAAGGGGTAGGCAGAGTGGTAGTACGGTGTTTTGCCAACAACCAGCCAGCTGAGACCCCTTCATGATCCAAAGGGTCAGGGGGAGGGTGGACATGAAACAACTTCGTCAGGTTTCTGGACGGAAGAGTGATGTGTTCTATGTACGCAAGGAGGAGGATGAGGGAAGAGCCATCGGCCGTGTGATTGTGTGGTGGTGACGTAAGTAGCAGGAGCTATCTGCGTGTAAAAGTCTTAAAATTGGTACGCCGCCAAATGACGGTAGTTCTCAATAGTGCCCGCTCTCGCCGGGATTCGAATCTGGTAACAAGGGGGAGGGGGAACCAGTGTCTTCTCCATTTGGTTACGAGATCTCCAGAGACGGTAGTGAAGAGGATGGTGGAAGAGGTTGAAGGGGTATGGGGCAGTGCTAAATACTAGAGCTGAAAGGGCTTATACCCATTTCTCGGGATACAAAGATCATCTCGTACGAGGATCATCTCGGACAGGGATTATCTCGCACTAGGATCATTTCGTACGAGTTTAATCTCGTGTAAGGGTCATAACGATCATTTCTTACTAGGATAATCTGCCACAATGATTATTTGGTCCCAGTATCATCTCGTACAAGGATCATTTCGTACTAGGCTAATCTCGTATAAGGATTATCTTGTACTCTGATCGTTCGTACATGAGTCACTGACCCTCAGTCATACGAACTCTAAACCGTTCGTAGAGTACATAGTTCCTTGTATGTAAACTTGAACGCACGAAATATTCCTCAAAATACATGTGCGGAATAAAATATGTACATACGCCCAGAAAGTTGAGTATGGATGGTTCTCATTTTTTCCCCAAATACGTACAAGAAGGCCGACACATATTCGCATGCTTGCATCCACAGGAACTAGTTTTATTTCACGCATGCTTTCACATCCTTATATCTAAGCTGAATTTAAATTCGTACACACACAGATACGCACACGAGAAAACGAGAGAAAATCAACTGTTTTATAGAGAATTTTCAACAGAAGTTTAAAGGAATCTCCCCCGCAATGTGGGAGGCGGCTTCTAGACTGTCACGTTTGGCACATAGAGGAACGGTGCGCTCTCCCGGCCCCCACTGACCCCAAAACTCTCAAACTAGATTGAGACTACCTGGGATTTACTCCTTCCTGATATTTCCATTCAATCGAGCCTTCGTCCAGTCATACTCTGTCCGGTCAGGAGGGGAGGTGGGAGAGGGGGGGTAATCTGCTTGCCTTCTTCGCGCACTTTTCTCATTCTGCAACCATCATCTTTCTTTCCTTTATAATTTATTCTCCACCCCCCGGTAGGGGAGGTCAGGGGCAGTGTAGACAACCTTGATGCAGCTAACATCTGGATGCATATTTTTCCGCCAGACCTCAACGCCCAGCCTTTAACAACGAATGGTAATCCCTCAACTAACGTATTTCGATGTGTTAACGAAAGAAAAGAAAAAAATAGGATACTAAATAGTACATTATATTTTAGTGTCCAAAATACATAATAATACATCAAATATTTTTGACTCACCTTAATTACATGAATTTTTCGTTTAGAATGTTCTACAAAGATCTAGAATGATCCGATAGGATCCCAAAATTGATTACTTATTGATGGTTTTTGCCTACCTTATTTGCCATCTGATCGTCACTACAGTGAAGGTAAGAAACTATAGAGGTATTTCTACAGCTTTACTTGTTCCTTGCTGTCAGAAAATATTCAAGATATTAAGTCATACTTTCTATTTTTCGAGCAGAAGTATGTCCTTTTCTTAGTTTGCTTGGATTAGGGGTGTGAGCTCCGCTTAACACTGTATTCGGGTGCTCCGCTCAAGCTCTCCCTCCCATTATCTCTTTTACATGTTTATGTTGGACTGGCGGTCACCTTAAATTTCAACACTGTATTTGGGTGCTCCGCTCAAGGACCCTCTCATTAACTCATTTCCATGTTTATGTTGGGCTGGCGGTCGCCCTAAATTTTAACACTGTATTCGGGTGCTCCGCTCAAGGACCCTCTCATTAACTCTTTTCCATGTTTATGTTGGGCTGGCGGTCGCCCTAGATTTTAACACTGTATTCGGGTGCTCCGCTCAAGGACCCTCTCATTAACTCTTTTCCATGTTTATGTTGGGCTGGCGGTCGCCCTAAATTTTGATCATTTTCTGTTCAGATTCTCTCCTGACAATACGTCATTGCGACATTTTCCGTTAAGAAGTTTGCAGCGTGGTCAGCGACTTTAGTTAAGAGACCCCACCTCCTTCTGAGTATTTACAAAATTTAAAGCTGGTAATTTACATTTGCAATTAATTTAATTTTTATTTCATATTGGTACGGTAAAGTTGCCTGTTTGGTTCAGAGGTACGTTCTATTGTTGCTTTCGTTTAATATCATTGCAATTCTATGAATAATTTTGAGAACGTATTAATACAAGTAAGCTCGGCATATTGCGTCCACCCTGTATGTAGGTGCATTCCCTTCTGCAATGAGCCAATCCCCCTAGGTTCTTTGAATCATCTTGTTTTCAAATGGTAATCAAGACGAACTTTTTGGGTAAGTTCTGATTGGCATTGAGCTTACCTTAAGATTGTTTAATTTTGTCTCGAATGATTAACGTATTTAATCACTTAATGTAGCAGAGCTGTTTTGGGTGACGGAGGTGCAATCTGTTTCCTTTTCTATCTCCTTGTGGATATACAGTCTATAATTACGTGTTATTTTGTTACAAAGTCGCTGAGCAAACTTTTGAACCAGGTTGGTGTCTTGATTGCTATACTGGTCACAAGGGGGCGGGGAAAAGAGATAGTTCTAAGGTAAGTTCCCTCTATGGCGGCGAGGGATCTAGGCGACCCAAGGGATTTTTGCGCCAGTGACAGAATATAGGTTAGATTGCTCAAATATATATATATATAGACCTTTAGGGCCTCTGAAAACCTTCCTTCCATTGGAGTGTTGAGGAAAATATATCAACACGATCGTCGCGGATGTTGATATAGGTATCGAAGAACCGTCTGTTAAATAATGCAGCACTGAGAGACGATTTGCGTACCGCTGAGATATTAGTTACGAAAAGAACAATTTGTCATGAATGAGCTAAATATCCGATCTCACAAGTCTTTAACACTACCCAAGCCCCCTTTTATTAAGAAGGCTTCATTTTTAGCAAGACTGATTTTAGCTCAGGATGAAATGGAGAAGCCAGGACCAAATTTGGATAAATGAAGTTTCCTCTGAAGATAATCAACTTGCAAATTTGGGGCGAAACACAGTTTGCCATATCTGGTGCTGTGTTGGTCTCCCTATGATTGAAAGAACACTATCCTCTCAGTCAAGCATGAAAACAGCAGCATTATGGTGTGAGGCTGTTTTTCCTTAAATGGGATAGGTGTTCTTCATATAATTTATAGAAAAATTAATGAAATCAACTACTGGCAAATATTGGTCAATAACAATGTCACTTGTATAGAATTTGGAGATACAGCATGATTGGATGCTAGAGTAGTCAGTATTAAAATGACCTACCGTGGTTTAGTCAATCCCTAAACTTAAATCTGATCGGGATAATTAAGTCTACTAGAAGAAACCTGTAAAACTCACTAACTAAATGTTATATGTAAAGAAGATTGGTTTGATATTTAAGCACAATTTTTCTAGGGCTTGTTCACTTCCTATAAGAAGCGCCTGGCAGTATTTAGAGCAAACAATGGTGGTGCAATGAAATTAGGCTCTGTTTATCTAGTGTCCAAATACTTATTTTCACCTTTATATCTGCTTGATTATTATAATGTTATATATATATTGAAAGAACGTTTTTATTATCTTTCTTAAATATAATAAAAAACTCTTAGTTAATAATATACGTGTCTGATACACAAAAATCTTAGTTGAAAATAACTGAAATTAACTTTTTGGAGCGTCCAAATATTTATGTCACCTCATTGTATATTTTTCACTATATTTTTCAATACCTTCTTGACCGGTCTCTCCTACAAACTTTCCACGTGATACGCCCTCGGTGCTATTTCTCTTTAATTAAAGTTTAGGAAAAGATTTTCTTTAAAATGCTCCGGACCTCCCAAATTAAAGATTTAAATATACATAAGAAAAACAATAATTAATAACTTGTATAGCTTTTTTAACAATTAGAGCTGTCAAACCTTTTTCATCGTTCTCGATTAACTTACAATGTTCTTTACCAGAACAATTTCTCCATTCCTCTTCAAGTTTACATTCATACAACGTGTGGGTTTCAACGATGAACAGTATTATTTTTCTAATTCCATTCACCTTTTCTATTGAGTTCAAGTCTGAAGCTTTTTACAAGATTAATTTTGGACTCTAGAAACTATTCTTTCACTCTACAGAACTAAATGCTTTGGATCGTAGCTTAATTGAATGCAAAATTGCCGATCAAAATTTTGTTGTCTTTCAAAATAGACAAATAATATTCTTTCATCACTGTTAGATAGATTTTACCAGTGTTTTTGTACCCTTAGCTTTCCCCACCCTCCTAAAACATTATCCTTCTCCACAGTGCTTCATCAACTTTCCGCCAAACATGTTTTGCGCAATTATGGCCAAATAGCTCTATTCTCATTTTGTCGCTTTATAATGCTTTCTTTCGGAATCTCTTCATTTTCGTTGTCTTCGCCATGCCTCGAAACAATTGCTACTTAGTGGTGGATTGATTAAATTTAACCTTTCTTACAATGCGACGAATTGTCGGTAACAATTTGGTTCCCCTCTCACTACTTGATGCAGTTTTAACTGTTGCAGTGCCCCTATACTTCCCTATGATTGTCTGGAATGATGCGCGCGGGATGGTCATACGCTTAGATACTTCCTCATACGCGCTCCCAGTGCCTCAAAATGCAGCAGCTCTTTCTTATATATGTCTTCACTTTGTTCCTTGATTTTGCCCTCTTTGACGAAATATTGTAACGAGGTCTGTTAACAATAGCATAATGGAAGGAGTAACCTCTTCTATACCGAATTCCACTTTATACCTTAATCCTAGAAAGTTTTGGTGATTCACAGGATCCGTTAAAAAGCAATCTTATACTAGGAATTTTCGAAAATTTAACAAGCGTTTCCATACATCTGATTCCGTCTGAATATATGATTATAACAATACTAATATATATATATATATATATATATATATATATATATATATATGCAGATACACCCACAAAGGAAAAGTGAAAACCCTTCCGAGCGCTTTCGTCGTAATTCTTAAAGACCTTTTCAAGGAATTGAAAAGGTCTTTAGGAATAAAAACGAAAGCATCGGGATCGTTTTTCACATTTCCTTTGTGGGTGTTATGCATAACTTTGACTCACGTGTACTTTGTGAGTTTTATATATATATTTATATATATATATATATATATATATATATATATATATATATATATATGCAAATTTTCGCCAGAATCAATTTCGTTTGGCAACTTTCTATTCTTCTAAATGTCTCTTTTAGTCCATCTTGTAGATGGTAGATAACTTCTCTTATATTCATCTCTCTTTTTAATAAATGCGTTTGGTAAAAATCAAACTAAATTGCTGAGCTTTCGATCTCATTCGATCATCTTCAGAACGTCTTTAGGTATTCTTACCTCCTTTACCGATGAAGTATGGTGGAGTCAGAATCAGGCTGAATGAAAAGAACGTCTTACGTCTTGAAAAAGGTCGAGTTAAAAGTGTATAGTCATAGTATAGTGGATAGGGTTGTTTAGGACAAAGTGGTGAAGAGGAATGAGTAAGAGTTAGAGTTAGTTGCTGGGTGACCAGCGATCTCTTTAGTTCATATTTTTTATTTTTCTATATTAGTCTTCTGCATTCTTTAATGGGGCTCTCGCGCCTCTGTAGTTCTTCAATGTTTCACGTTTTTGTCCTATTGTTTGTTGCGGATCTCCCTACTATGTGATTTCTGTATTGGCTCTGCAATCTCACCCTGCAATGAATCCTGGGGGCGGTTCTTTTTTTCATCTTCGTTCATTATATGATCCAGTTTGTCCCACACCTTTAAAGCTCTTCTGTGTAAGGATACGTTTGTGGTTGGAAGTTCTATTTCGTTTTGAAGATCTCGTATTTTCTTTACGTTCCTTCCTTCTTGTATTGGTGATTATATATACCGCTGAATTTTGTACTCTCTGAAATTTAATTGCACTTGTTTTCGGGAGACTGTTCCTTGGGATAGCTGGGTTAAGCAACGTGGCTTTGCAGATGTCGCTGTATACTTTTCTTTTTGTTTTCCTTCTTTAGGTTTCTAAGTTGGAATAGTTTAGTTACATGTGCTTTTGCCTGATTAATTATTTCTGCAATGTGTTTGCCGTAGCCATTTCGGGTGATTTTTAGCGGAGTACCTTTCCTTCGTTTACGTAGCGGTATCTTTTCTCATTAATCTCTACTCTTGAGGTCAAGCGCCTGCTTACTGGGATAATATAAAACTTTTCTTGGATTGGTGCAAATCTTTCATTTTCGCTCAAATTCGCTATATTAGAAATTTCGGCCGCTGTGATTCTAGCTATGGATGGATGATGCCTGTAGGTGACGTTCGCCAATATCGTAATGTCGTCGGCGAATTGGATATATGTTGTTGTATCGTGGATAGGCCTTGACAAATACATTGTATATATACTATAATGTTTCGGGCTTATAGAGATGAACTCCCACCTGTCTGTTACATAGTCGCATAGGCATTTGGTCCTCGTTTTCGTTGGCTGAGATATCAAAAACCCTCCTCCAGTGCTATCGGAATGATTCTTTAATTTCATGGGGCTCCTTTTCCTTTCCATCTTTATTTTGGATGCTATTTTTTTGCCATAGTTTAGTAGAATTACTTAATCTTCTATGGCTTCCACGAAACTGTCCCACCTTCTGTTTCTTTCTGGTTCTACTTCCACTATTTTTTTCGTCTTCCACGTGTCGCATTCTGGCTTGTTCGTCTCTCTGAAGGCCATATCGTTCGATTGAATTTCTGATTTCTTCATATTTCCTTTAGAGATTTCTTTTGATGTTTTTCTCGTCTTTTTCATAGGCCGTGAACACCTTATTTCTGTAATAAAGTTTGATGTTTACTGCTTCCTGATTGTTAACCGTAACATCAAGGGTAAGAATCAAATGGACAAAATTCAACTTATTATATACTATAAGACGAAAAAAGCCAATAATCTCCTAATGAAAAACAACAGCTGCCAAAATTCCTTGAATCTAAAGTCAACCAACATAGTTTACAAGTTTATCTGCCTTAATGAAGACTACAAGCTTTATAATAAATCAAAATATATTGTAATGACAAACACCACCCTTTCAAGGCGTTTAACTATGCATCTGCAAAGCCGAGGGCCTAAAAAATCATATGGAGAGCGCGCACAACATCAACCTAACTAGAGATATTCTAGTTGAAAACAACACAATTAAAAGAAAAGAGAGAAATAAAGCTAGGCTGAACATCTTAGAAGCCATCTTAATAAACGAAGAAAAGCCGGCCCTCGACAGTCAAGCTACGAGCTTGAATCGAACATTTAGTTGTTCTAAAAATTCCACTCACCGTATTGGCTCGTTTTCTTTGGCGTAACGCTTAAGCGAGGCAGAATAAATATATGGTTTGGTTCCCCCCGGTAGGGGGGAACCAAACCGAATCGGCCGACGGTCACGAATACAATTTTCGGAAAGCTTAACGTCTCTATTCTTCGACTCATCGAAACGCCTTTAGGTTACGCGAGCATTTGAGATAACATGCAGGAAGTGGATTGGCTAGTTTCGGAAGATGCCAAAAAACACCTGAAAAACATCGGACTGGAGGCGATGATTCCCTACGAGATCCTCGTTCAAGGAACCATCATCCTACGATGGCTTGACCCCTTCATCACGGACAACTCCTGTGAGGAAATTAAGTACGAGCTGTTAGACAAACAAAAATTGGCCAATATAACAAAAATAGAAAAATTCGGCAAGGCCAACAATATAGTTAAGGTGGTATTCTCCAACATTGAGATGGCGCGTCGAGCAAAGAATGACGGACTGTTAGGGTTCTACTTCAGGGTAGCCCCCGAACAAATTGAAACGGAAGAATATATCCCCATCGAGTGCTGCTTTAAATGCTTCGCGGTCGAGCAGTGCCAAACCAGAGAATGTCCTGCGAAGGAGATGGTGTGTTCCAACTGCGCCGGATTCGGACACGTTTGGAAGGAATGCAGAGCCGAAAAAACGAAATGCATCAACTGCGGTGGTGACCACAAACCCATGGGAATGAAATTTCCCATCCAGAAAAAAGTGATTCAGGAAAAGAAAAAAGAGCAGAAAAATGAAAAAGAGACAAAGACAAAGTCCTACCTCGATGCAACCACACCAACGAATACCGAAACCGTGACAAAACTGGTCATGCCAAAGGAAGGAACTGAAATAATGACCATGATAATGGTTGTCCACCTAGCAAACTTGGCTCGCTCCGGCACATTTTCACACGAGCTAAATCAGCTTCTGAAAATGAATGGAGTAAAAAAGAAGCTATGGCTCCCGCCGAACCCTGTCTCCAATGAAATACTAAATATACAATTCACCGAAGAGCAGCAAGAAGAAAAGAAAAAGGAAACGATAGAAAAAGAGGAATCGACATAAGGAGAAGAAATTTCAACAAATGAAAACCCAAAGAAGTCCCCAAAGAAGAAAAAAATAGAGAAAAAAGAAGAAAAAGAAAACCGAAGAAGACGAAGAAAATGAAAACTCAACAACAGAAGAAGAGGACGAGGGTGAAGAAATCCTAAAGTACCCAGGAGTTCCCCTCACAGAAAAGAAGGAAATACTGGAGATGGGGTACTTCTTTAACGCAGAAGATGTGTCCCTCAAGGTCTTTGGATCACCAGTAAACAGACGGCCGAAAGGAAACATCGAAGAACTCACGGAAGGTATAAGAATGGGCAAATTCAAATGGACCCACGAGGGACTCTACTCACCAAAGGAAATATCAGGACTACTGTAGGCCATGAATGGTCTTTTGCAGTCTCCTTCTTTTCTTATGTTCTTATGTACTGGAGGAAGGCGCATTCTACATACGGGACTCGTGAATTCATACGGTGAACCTGAATGATTTCAGGATAATTAAGAATGGACAAAATAACTCTCAGATAGCCAAATAAGTGAGTGATAAAAGTAAATAATAAATGAAAAGTGAAAATTTGATAAGTGAATCAAATGATGGGAATAAATTAAAGTGAAAGTGAAAATACGATAAGTGAATAAATTAAAGTGAAAATGAATTACCAATGTGAAATAATCTAAATAGAATAAGGCAAAATATATAATAAAAATAAAAGGTATAAAATATCGGTATTAATGTAAAATAATATAAATAGAATGTGTTAAACGTTATAATTGTGAAATATTAGAAAATGTAGAAATAAATTAAATAATCGAAAATATGAATAGACTAATAAATGAACGTTCATTATGTAAAAATAATAGTGTATGAAATATAGGAATTAAAATAAAGTGAATAAGTAAAGTGAAATAAATAAAGTAAATAAATTAAACTGAAAATGAATTACCAATGTGAAATAATATAAATAGAATTAGGTAAAATATAAAATAAAAATAATAAAGTGTATAACGTTAAAAATTGTGAAATATTAGAAAATGTAGAAATAAATAAAATAATCGAAAACATGAATAGACTAATAAACGAACGTGTATGAAATAAAGTGAATAAATAAAGTGAATAAATAAAGTGAAATAAATAAAGTGATTAAATTAAAGTGAAAATGATTTATGAATGAGAAATAATATAAATAAAATAAGACAAAATATAAAATAACAACAATAAAGTGTATAAAATATCGATACTAATGTGAAATAATAGAAATAAAATGTGTTAAATATTAAAATTGTGAAATAAAATACAGTCATAATTAAATCAGTCAAAAATTAAAATTTTAAATGTATAACTAAGAAATAAGATATATCAAAATAAATAATATGTAACAATTTGATAGGATAATGTTTTTATAACTGAAATATATATAATAACTATGTAAATAGAATAAAAAGGATTGATGTCCTCCACAGTTCCTGGAGTTTCGTTCTTCTTACTTCTCGATGCCAACTTTCCCTTCTCTACTCTCCTTTTTGTGTGTATATTCACCACTATTAATCTAAATTTTTTGCTTATATGTAATTTTTTACTTATATGTAAATTACTAAATTCTGTAAACTCTGTTCTTTTAATAAATTTTAAATTCTTTTCATTCAGCCTGATTCTGACTCCACCATACTTCATCGGTAAAGGAGGTAAGAATACCTAAAGACGCTCCGAAGATGATCGAATAAGATCTAAAGCTCAGTAATTTAGTTTGTTTTATACCAAACGCATTTATTAACAAAAGAGATAAATGCAGGACAAGTTATCTACCATCTACAAGATGGAATAAAAAAGACAGTTAGAAGAATAGAAAGTTGGCAAAGGAAATTGATCAATGCGAAATATACCATGGACTTGAACAAAATTTGCATTCAAGAAAGACTGCTACCCATCTACACTAATATATATATATATATATATATATATATATATATATATATATATATATATAGAGAGAGAGAGAGAGAGAGAGAGAGTAACAAAAAGGTAAGAAGGTACCCTAGGAGACCTTAGGGTCCATTCAAGGAGGGTACCTTTGGACTACCAAAAGCGGGCCCATGCTGCTCAATTGTTTTGCGTCCCTAAACGGCCACTTTTCAAGACCTTGTCTAGTCTTGACTTGAACTGGTCAACAGATTCACTGTTGACAACTTTCACTGAAAGTGCGTTCCACTTACCGCAGATACTGTAAGTGAAAAAATTTCCACACAGATTGCGGTTGTTACGCTTCAGTTCAAGTTTGAAGCCATGATTGCGCGTTCTGTTCTCACTCAGTGTGAAAATATCCCGGTAGTCAACAATGTCGAACCGTCGAAGTATTTTGAAAACTTTGATGAGCTGACCACGCAGTCTACGGGTTTCCAGCGAGAGCAGATCTAATTCCCTTATTCTATCCTCATAAATTTTATGTTGGATAGAGGGAATCAGTTTGGTTGCCCTAGCTTGTACGCGTTCCAATCTTGCGATGTCCTTTCGCCTTGAAGGACTCCAAAATTGTACGGCATACTCCAGGTGCGGTTCGACAAGTGAGTTGTACAGGCACAGTCAATCTCCTGGTTCCGATAACCAAACTGGCGCTTAATATAGCCTAGCATCCTTTGGGCCTTTTTCTTCGCCTCAATGCACTGTTTCGAGAACTTGAGGTCACTAGTGATTGTTACACCCAAGTCCTTCTCAGTGTCGGTGAATTCAATAGCAGCGCCCTTAAGGATATAATGAGATTGGGGGTTTCTGTAACCGATATGCATTACTTTGCATTTGTTCACGTTAAAAGGCATTTGCCACGTGTCCGATCACTCTCCAATCTTTCCAAGATCTTCCTGCAGGTGGGCAGTATTTCCATCCTTTGCAAAGTTCATACCCATCTTGGTATCGTGGGTAAATTTGCAAATCTTGGCAACCATGTCACCGTCCATGTCGTTGACGTAGATGATGAATAGTAGTGGTCCCAACGCAGAACCTTGAGGCATTCCGCTAGTAACGGGCACCCACTCAGGAGCCTGTCCATTCACCACCACCCGTTGCCGTCTGCCACTTAGCCAGTTCTCGATCTAGCCGGCTACTTTTCCGTCTATGCCAAGCGCTCGCAATTTCCGGAGAAGGCGGCGGTGTGGTACCTTATCAAAGGCTTTCTGAAAGTCTAAGTACACCACATCCACCGCCTTGTCCCGATCGTGCTCACTGAAAACGAAGTGGAAGAATTTCACAAGGTTCGTCAGGCATGACCGTTGCTTTCGTAAGCCATGCTGGGAACTCCTCAGTAGCAGGTTTGACTCTAAATACGACGTCATTTTGTCCACCATGATGCATTCCATGAGTTTAGCGACTATCAAAGTCAGACTGATAGGTCGGTAGTTCGACGGTGGGTTACGGTCTCCTTTCTTGAAGATTGGAGTCACCTCCGCCTCACGCCAGTCTCTAGGAACGTATTTGGTCCGGATTGACATGTTAAAGATAGCGCACAGATGTCGTGATACTTCATCGCACACTTCGTTTAACACCTTGGATAGAAACCCGTTCAGTCCAGGGGACTTATTCGTCTTTAGGTCAGCGATCTTTTTCTTTATTTCTCCTTCGGTGAAGTCCATTGCCTCCAGCTTTTCCGCCGAGTAGGAATCCGTTAGCTGGGGAATGGGACCACACTCTTCAGTAAACACTGAAGAGAAGTAGTCGTTGAAACGGTTAGCATTTTTTGAATCTGAATGCTTTAATGTCCCTTCTTCATTCCTCAAAGGGCCAATCGTTCGACAGATTGGTTTACGGCTGTTCACATATCCAAAAAACTCATTGAGATTCTCTTTACAGAGTCTCGCCACTCGGAGTTCCTCAGACCGCTTAGCCGCCCTTATGCTGGACTTTACTCTCCTGGCTAGCCACCGGAGAGAGAGAGAGAGAGTGAGAGAGAGAGAGAGAGAGAGAGAGAGAGAGAGAGAGAGAGAAAGATACGAGTTAACCAAGGCAGTTAAGAAATTGCGAGTGTACACACATATATATATATATATATATATATATATATATATATATATATATGTATATATATATATATATATATATATATATATATATATATATATATATATATATATATATCAAGGTCTTTCTCATGTCGAGGAGAAATAATGAAGGAAAAACAAAGCCCACCTGGGTTTCTCTGAACACCTCTACCTGGTCTCTGCTAACATACAAGAACGATACAAAATGATAAATATAGGAGACAGTTATTGCTGACCTCTGCTCAAAATGTCTACCCTTCGAGGGTGTATTTATAAATAAGCAAGTTAAAAATTCGGACTGTTGATCTCGTATTACGCTCTCCCTAAAGCGCCACGACGCCAAAGCACGGCTCAATTGATACCCAATTCTGTCGATTTAACATGAGATCCAGTTTTTCTAATTTTAAAATGTCGAGGAAGAGAAATAACAGACGCCCTTAAGGCAGGGCACCCTCGGATCTCACCTTGCTATTCCCTTCCCCATCCCATTACACTGCGGGAGTAATTCTGGTATAACACTGTTCGTCTCTTCACGACATCGAGAAGAACTTGCCGGGATAGAGTTTCCCAGCAAGTTAAAAAGGACTTTCCTTTTCTTGGGCAATAACAGATCCCACCTAGCATAATCGGCACAGTTCGATTACCAAAGATCGTCAAGAGATCTTACCTTCAAGCATAATCGGCACAGTTTGATTACCAAAGATTGTCAAGTGATCTTACCACCAAGTACCGTCGGCATAGTTCGATTACCAAAGATCATCAAGTGATTTACCCTATCTGAGTTTGATACCCCCAAACTATATAGATTTCTCACCCAAAAGAGAAGCCCTACAAGCGATACCAAATCGCTAGAAAATTATATAGCCAGTTGCAAGCCTCGTCTGAGAAAAACTTTTCAAGCTTATAAACTCACGATCCAACGCCTCCTCAATCGGTGTTTAGTTTTGATTACTGCTATTCGTCGCCTTGAAATTCCCCGTGACGTCACTCGTCCAACCCTTGTTCGAAGTAACACCATCTAGTGAGAAGCAAATAAACTACACTCACGACTCCTCCCCGGACAAAATTCAACGAACTCATTAAGTTTGGATTCTTTGGGTAATTACCACTACCTAAAGTAAGTAATAAATTCTATTTTCATGTCCCCGTGCGTTTAACGTAGATTATTTGTATAGCTTTAAGACGAAATTGTTTTACAGTAAATTGTTCTCCATTAAAGCAACCTGACTCTGAGTGTGGGTGAAGGGACTTAAGAACCATTTTTAAGTTGTATTTTGTACGTGTATATATTAATTTTGTTGGAATTGATTAATGTACAATAAAAGCATATTTTGGTTGAAGTGTTTAAATTATCCTTAAACAAGTTGCGTTGGCAGTATTTAGTATATTAAAAAAGAGCTTCCCTTTTTATTCATTAGAATAAAGTTAAGAAAAACGCTCTTAGCGATCGATCCTGAAGCGATCACTGCAATTACGCACGTAAAACCCATTTTTATTAAGCATAATAAAAAAATAATAAATAATTCTTATCTCGGCTAACCCACGATATATTTAAGTGGTGTCAGGTTGTTGCGGTTACCTCAGAAGAACCCAAGTGTAAGATTATCTTAAAAGCCCTTGATACGAACAAATAATTGCCAACCCGTTCGAGGAAAAGTTAAATAAGGATGAATCAATCAGGTCTTAAAGATTCAGGGGAATGTATTCAGACACGTAGGAGAGATAATTTAACGAAGGGTGTTTTGTTTTGTTTTGTTTTTTGGACAGGGATAATTCACTTAAAAGGTTCAGTGAAAGATAAGGTCAGGGTAGAAAAGGCTAAGTGACTATAGGTTGCATAGGTAACGTTCGTTGCAGTGGTGAGGGTGCGAGGAACATAGCCAGAATTTCTTCGTTTGAAATATTCCACAAACAAGGCCAAATTCTTGGAGTAACTGGCAAATAACTAATTGCCTACGTCCAAGATCAAGAAAGGATGAAAAGAGAAGTGAGGAAAGAAGAAGTGCAGACGCAAAGAGAGGCAGAAGAGAAAAAGATACAGATGGAAGCGAAAGTAAAGGTAGAAACAGCTCAAAGACCGGTAGAAGATAGGGAAAAGATACGAGAACACAAGAGAGAGCCTTGAGGAAGAACCAAGTGGAAGTGCAGTCCGTAGGGTCCAGGCATGGGACATTTCAGGTTCCAATTATAAAGCTTTCAGCGTACAAGGAGGAGGACGACCTAAACGCGTATCTCTTGCACTTCGGAAAGTTTACGAAGTGAATCACTGGGATATCGAAACAGACGGTATAGCCAGACTACTCCCCCTTCTTAGTGCACGCGTTCGAGATATATTTGTATCCCTCTTCTCAGAAGCTTCAGTTGACTACTCTATCCTCAAAGCAGAACTACTGGGAGCCATTAACCTAAATCCTGAAGATTATCAAATAAAATTTAGGCAGGGTATGATTCACCCCGGACCAACCTACCTGCAGTTTGGGTTTATCCTCAAGAGGCACCTTTAATTTTAGTTGGATTCAGACAAAGTGAGAAATGATTTCGACTCACTCGCCGACTTCATACTGAAAGACCAACTGTTATGCACCCTGCCTCCAGAATTAACGGCCTTTGTCAAGGATAGGAGACCCGAGTCTTTTGACGATTGTTTGTCCGAAGCCGATTTACACTCGTCAAACCACCGGTTATATCCGAGAGAGGGAAACAAAAACTAGCCCTCGTCCACCAAGAAAGGTGGGTATCCTCAGAAACCCTTTTCCCCCAAGATAGGGAGATATCCCCAGAATACCCCTCAAAATAATCCCCCTAAGTTCGTCAGGAACTCAGTAAGCCCCCGGAAACCCCATAACCCAAGGCCACCTTAGATATAATTTCCCCCAAAATTCGAGGCTTAAGGCTCCCTCACGCCAGCAGGTACATAACCTTGCGGCAACGCTTGATCCAGAACAACCCCCTAATCTCGCCCCTGCCTTGACCACATCGAATTTCCCTGACCAGCAGGTCAACTTTGAGTACGCCAAAAATTCGCCCGACGGACTAAAATTCGAGATTGAAGCCGTAAATAGTAACCGAGTCTCAACCTTGTTATGCGATACGGGGTGCACCTATATCGTGGTGTCAAACAAATTGCTATCCCTATCAGACCCCATTACCAGAAGTTCGTGGTCGTCTCCGGAAAGTGCGAGCGCTGGGCATAGACGGAAAAGTAGCAGGTTGGATAGAGAACTGGCTAAATGACAGACGGCAACAGGTGGTGCTGAATGGACAGGCTTTTGAGTGGGTGCCCGTTACTAGCGGGGTGCCTCAAGGTTCAGTCCTGGGACCACTACTATTCATCATCTACGTCAACGACATGGACGGTCACATGGTTGGCAAAATTTCAAAATTTGCCCACGATACCAAGCTTGGTATGAACGTTACAAAGGATGGAAATACTGCCCGCCTGCAAGAAGATCTTCGGAAAATTAGGGAGTGGTCTGATACGTGGCAAATGCCTTTCAACGTAAACAAATGCAAAGTGATGCATATCGGCCATCAAAATCTCCAATCATCCTATATCCTTAAGGGCACTGCTCTTGAATCCACCGACACTGAGAAGAACTTGGGTGTAACTATCACCAGTGACCTCAAGTTCTTGAAACAGTGTATTAAGGTGGAGAAGAAAGCCCAAAGGATGTTAAGGTATATAAAGCGACAGTTTGGATATCGGAACAAGGAGATAGTATTGTGTCTGTACAACTCCCTCGTCCGACCGCACCTGGAGTATGCCGTACAATTTTGGAGTCCTTCATTTAGAAAGGACATCGCGAGATTGGAACGCGTGCAAGCCAGGGCAACCAAACTGATTCCCTCTATCTGACATAAAAGTTATCAAGATAGATTAAAGGAATTAGATATGTTCTCGCTGGAGACCCGGAGACTACGTGGTCAGCTAATCGAAGTGTTTAAAATACTTCGAGGCTTCGACAAACTAGACTACGGGGATATTTTCCCGCTCAGCGAGGGGAGAACAAAAAATCACGACTACAAACTTGAACTGAAGCGATACTACCATGATCTTTTTGGGAAATTCTTCACATACAGTATCTATAGTAGTTGGAACGCACTTCCGACGGAAGTTGTCAACAGTGAATCTGTTGACCAGTTCAAGTCAAGACTAGATAAAGTCTGGCGAAATCACCGTTAAGATCGTCGTGAGTGATCTTCGAGGTTGCCAACGGACACCTTCGACGATTGCGCCAGAAGTACCCTCCTTGTATGGACCGTAAGGTCTTCTATGGTACTTAATTTCCTTGTAGCTCCTTGTAGCACTCTTTCTTTTATCCCTTTATACTTCTCTCTATTACCTGATTCTATTTTCTTTCTATTAGATCTCTCCTTATTTATCTTGCATCTTTCTCTTTTTCTCTTACTCTCCTTGTGCTTTTGTCTCCTCCTCTCTCTAATTCTCTCTAAGAAAATGGATTTCAGAGTATAGAATTGAATATAACCGTGAAATGTGCGCATGAAATAGTTGATCGTTTTTGACGGAGAGGAAAGAAAAAAATCAGAGTAGAAATTAAAAAGTTCTGATAATTTTCCATACCTAATTTTTTAGGTTCAAAAATCAACTAGTTATTTATAGTTTCACCGTTCTCAGCTTCATTGGTTTACAAAAAGCTTATGTTAATTTGGTTATTGGTAATCTTATTCTCTTTTTCTCAAAAACCTTTTGATACCTATTTCACTTCTTAATTTAAAATATTAATCGACTATGAGTTATAAATAAAATATTAATAATTGATTTATGATTCATAACTAATTGATAATTCATTTTTGTTATTATTGTCTTCCCAGGACACGTCTGTGAAATGCTTTTATTTAACGAAACCAGATTGCATTTTCGACTATTCTGAACATTGTGGATGTAGTATTAAAGTATCTCGTAATTCCTCAGACACTACAGCTTGTTTATGTTAACTCCTGTTTTAAGTTATCAGCTGCATATAAGGTTTTAAGTGCATATATGTACTGTACATATAATAAAAATCCCAGGTTATACTGATTCTCGCGACGGACGCATCCGCCTGTCCCGCAGGTCTTTCCAGCCCTTGCCTAGCAGACCTCCCCATTCGCCTGCTACACTAGCTGAAAGGGATTCCCCATAGGCTTGACCGTCCCAAACGTGGCGCAGCTTACGGGCCGCAGCCACAAGTGATTTCTCACTGGTTTCTCGCCAGGAGTGATAGGAGGAGGAAAGCCAAGGTCGGGGCCGTACTAGGCCCTACCGAGCGTCCAGGCTCTCGGCCCAGGCATTCAAGGGATATCTTGCCATAACTAGTGAAGGAGAGAGAGTGAAGGAGAGAGTGATATTAAGATAGAAAACGAACGAGTATGAGTGAGAGAAAAAGTGAAGGAGAGGGAGAGATAGGGAGGAAGAGATGAGGAGAGTGAGAAGGATAAAGTGAATAAGAGCGTAATAATGATAGAGAGGAAGATAAAGGGATAAGTGGATAGAGCTTGGACAAAAGAGAATGAGAGAGAGAAGGGGGTAAGAAGGAATAAGAGATAAGACTGAAAGAGAAGGAGATATAATCAGAGAATGATGGATATAACGGTAGAAAGAGAGAGATTAGATGAACTAAAGGAAGAAATAGAAGCAAAGTGAGAGAAGTATAGAGAGATTGGCAGAGAAAAGGAAAGAGAAAAGGATTTAGAAAGAAGGCTAGAGTGAATATGATGCGGAAGTAAGAGAAGGGGGGGAGAAATAGAGAGAGAGAGAAAAGCTTAGAGAGAGGATGGGAGAGTTACAAGGAGTTACAAGGAAAGAGAGTACCCTAGGAGACCTTACGGTCAATTCAAAGAGGGTACCTTTGGACTAGCAATCGAGCGGGCACATGGCTGCTCAATTGTTTTGCGTCCCTAAACGGCCACTTTTCAAGACTTTGTCTAGTCTTGACTTGAACTGGTCAACAGATTCACTGTTGACAACTTCCACTGAAAGTGCGTTCCACTTACCGCAGATACTGTAAGTGAAAAAATTTCCACACAGATTGCGGTTGTAACGCTTCAGTTCAAGTTTGAAGCCGTGATTGTGCGTTCTGTTCTCACTCAGTGTGAAAATATCCCGGTAGTCAACATTGTCGAACCGTCGAAGTATTTTGAAAACTTCGATGAGCTGACCACGCAGTCTACGGGTTTCCAGCGAGAACATATTTAATTCCCTTAGTCTATCCTCATAACTTTTATGTCGGATAAAAGGAATCCGTTTGGTTGCCCTAACTTGTATGCGTTCCAACCTTGCGATGTCCTTTCGAAACGAAGGACTCCAAAATTGTACGGCATACTCCAGGTGCGGTTCGACAAGTGAGTTGTACAGGCACAGTCAATCTCCTGGTTCCGATAACCAAACTGGCGCTTAATATAGCCTAGCATCCTTTGGGCCTTTTTCTTCGCCTCAATGCACTGTTTCGAGAACTTGAGGTCACTAGTGATTGTTACACCCAAGTCCTTCTCAGTGTCGGTGAATTCAATAGCAGCGCCCTTAAGGATATAATGAGATTGGGGGTTTCTGTAACCGATATGCATTACTTTGCATTTGTTCACGTTAAAAGGCATTTGCCACGTGTCCGATCACTCTCCAATCTTTCCAAGATCTTCCTGCAGGTGGGCAGTATTTCCATCCTTTGCAAAGTTCATACCCATCTTGGTATCGTGGGTAAATTTGCAAATCTTGGCAACCATGTCACCGTCCATGTCGTTGACGTAGATGATGAATAGTAGTGGTCCCAACGCAGAACCTTGAGGCACCACGCTAGTAACGGGCACCCACTCAGAAGCCTGTCCATTCACCACCACCCGTTGCCGTCTGCCACTTAGCCAGTTCTCGATCCAGCCAGCTATTTTTCCGTCTATGACCAGCGCTCGCACTTTCCTGAGAAGGCGGCGGTGTGGTACCTTATCAAAGGCTTTCTGAAAGTCTAACTAAACCACATCCACCGCCTTATCCCGATCTTGCTCACTAAAGACGAAGTGGAAGAATTCCTTAAGGTTCGTCAGGCATGACCGTTGCCTTCTTAAGCCGTGCTGGGAACTCCTCAGTAGCAGGTTTGACTCTAAATACGACGTTATTTTGTCTACCATTATGCTTTCCATGAGTTTACCAACTATCGAAGTCAGACTGATAGGTCGGAAGTTTGACGGATAGCTGGGGTCTCCTTTCTTAAATATTAAGGTCCCCTCCGCCCCGCGCCAGTCTCTAGGAACGCATCCGGTCCTGATTGACATGTTAAAGATAGCGTACAGATGTCTTGATACTTCATGCACACTTTCTTTAACACCTTGGGTAGAAACCCATCCGGTCCAGGGGACTTATTCGTCTTTAGGTCAGCGATCCTTTTCTTTATTTCTCCTTCGGTGAAGTCCATTGCCTCCTGCTTTTCCCCCGAGTAGGAATCCGTCGGCTGGAGGATGGGACCACACTCTTCAGTAAACACTAAGGAGAAGTAGTCATTGAGAAGGTTAGCATTTTCTTCATCTGACTGAGTTAATGCACCCTCCTCGTCTACTAAGGGCCCAATCCTACGATGGATTGGTTTACGGCTATTTGCATAGCCGAAGAACTCCTTGGGATTCTCCTTGCAGAGTCTCGCCACTTGGAGTTCCTCAGTACGCTTAGCCACCCTTATGCTGGACTTCACTCTCCTGGCTAGCCGCCGGTACTCGTCAATGGCACCCGAGATCTTCAATCGTCGGTACGCATTTCTCTTCTCCCTAGCCTGTTGGCCGATTTCTCGATTAAACCACTTTGGTTGAACAGAAGACCGACTTAGGCATTTCAGAGGGATGCAATTTGATTGAATACTAATGAATTTATTTTTGAAATTGTTCCACGAATCCTCAACCTCTTCGCATTCTGCTAGCCTTACATCAGTCAGCCCAGCACGAAGGCTTGCAAAGTCTGCTCTTCTCAAGTCAAGTTTCCTTGATTGACTGGCAACAGACCTTACCTTTGGGATCTTGATGGTAAATCTAGCTTGCTGGTGATCACTGCCACCGAGCTCTTCGCCTACAGAGACATCCTAAACAATGTCATCCTCAGAGGTGAAGACCAAGTCGAGGATATTGTCTACTCTCGTTGGTTCTCTGACCCATTGAGTAAGGAACTCGTTGTTAGCGATCTCCAGGAGTAGCGCGCTTTCGCCACAGGCTGCTCTGGTTTCCAAGTCAACTTGTCTGTTAAAATCGCCCATAACGATGCACACTCTTCCATGAACAAGCTCACCCAGCAGCTAGTACAGTTCCCTGTCCTTCTTAACGGGTTGGGAAGGGGGTCTGTAAGGCACCAGGGTCCTGTATCTGACAGGACCTATCTCTAGGTCAACGCCTAGGAGCTCGTGATCGAATATAATGTTGGAGTTCGTAGATTTGATTGTATCCTTGACATACAACATTACACCGCCACCCTCTCTCTCTGGCCTATCTTTGTGGAAGAGTTGATAGCCAGGAACCGTTAATTTGCCTTCAAAGTCTTGGTTTGAGGTTTTTATCCACGAGTCTCTTATGGCTACCATTTCGGGTTCTTCGTTGCTACGAGGCCACGGAGCTCAGGAAATTTGTTCCTGATTGACCTCGCATTGACCAGAAGAAAATTCAGGGAGTGTTCGACTGTAGGACTCCCTACGCTCTTTTGTTTCCCGGCTTGTTTGTTGGCGAGGCACCCCTTTTTGTGACCTCTGAGAAGGTAGTTCCTGGAGTGACACTGGCGTACTGGCGTACGTCCGCCCTCACTCTGGGCCGGATACTCTTTTCGGTCCTCTCTACGACATCCTGGATCATGTTCGACAGAAAGGTCTTTCCTTTAAAGGATAGATGTACCCCATCTCTTTGGTAGAGATCATTTCTACCATAAAAGGTGCGGTACGGGTCCACAAAAAAGACCCCCTCTGCCGTACACAAATCTGCCAGGCGCCGGTTTAAAGAGACATTCATCGAGTGAGCGGTCCGTGTTGGACCTCTCCTCGGGAGCATCGTGACTACCACATGCTTGCAGGTTTTCAGCCCACAGTTATCCATGGCACCCATGACCGTGTAGAAGATTTTATCTGTAGGGCCTACCCTACCTCCTTTCAGGTAGAGGTCGTTTCCACTGACCATCAGAGCAACGACTGAGCTCTCAGAAATCTGTAATTTCTCAGCCTCTACTCTGATGTGGTGGTTACCACATCCTGGCAGGCAGCTTACCTTCACACTAATGCGAAGGCGAGCCTCTAGCAGGGACTGCAGGCCCCGTGCTTGAGAATCCCCAATAAGGGTGACTCTTGCACATTTGTCAGCAGGCGACTTATTCTTTCCTCTCGGAAGCGACTTGCCGCTTTCCTCTTGTATCTCTACATTTTTCTTTTTTTTCTTCTTCATCCTATTCTTCTTGTCTTCATTTGTTTTCTCATCTTCCGTTTCTCTTTTCTCGTCTTCTCTTTCCACTTTCCCTTGCGCACCAGTAACGCTCGAATCCTCTACACTGGGGTGAGCTGCATTAAGGTCGTTTTTCTTCTTTTTCTTTTTCTTCTCCTCATTGGCTCCGCATGGCAGAAGTGGGACTGCCAATGCAGTTTCACCTCCTTGGGCTGGAGTCACATCGGCGGAACCACCTAAGTCAGTGGGACTTTCGTCTCGAGCTTGAGCTGACTGGGCCTCTAGTTTAGAGGCTAGCTCTAGGATTTTTTCCTCGAGACACCGAATCTGAAGCACGTGCTGCGTTTCTAGGGTCTGTATTTTACTTTCCAGCGCCCTAGATTTTACTTTAGAGGTTGTGAAGAGATCCTTGAGTTCATTGTAGTATGCCACTGCCTCTCGGACCTCTCCTTTAAGGATGCAGTCGGTGCATATACTTTCCTGGTGGCATTTCGAAAAACATCCTTCCGGTAAGTCCACGCACCACTTATCCTTCTGGCAAATCACACATGTATATTTGAGTGCAGCTGGACCTTTTTTCCTGCCATTTTGAACACTTTCTCTCTTTCAAAACTTTGTGACCGATCAATAGAAAAAAGGGGGTTGTGAGTTCTTCCCGCGTGAGTCGCTCCCGCCTATCGATCGGAGACGTTTCGGATCTTTCAGAAGGCACGCTCCATGTGCTGCTGTTCGTCCCACCGAGTCGTCAAGCCTCGGCGTGCCGTGGCTTCCAACCAAGCAGCACAGACGGTCCCCGAAGGGGCCATTGATTTGTCACCAGGTGAACAACAACGAAGCACGCCCCTTACTAAACTCCTACTAGTTCCCTTCACAACGGCCAGGATCACGGAGCAGCGTTCAATGTATATCCCGCCACACCAAGAGACTCGACCCAAGGCCTTTTATTGGCCTGGCAACCAACCTGGGAACAAAGGGCCGTCACCTCGGACCGTTGCTACCATAAGCACCCTTCAACGGGCACTGGGAACGGTCAATAATTACACGCCAGGGAAGGGGTTAACGGGGCACTACCCTCATCCCATTCATCGTGCCCCAACGCCTGGGGCACCTCTAGTCCTAGTCTCTCGCAACCAGTGAGCGTCGATTGGCGTTGTTTATAGAGGTTCCAAAGCCTCTCTTCTGAAGCATGAGGTAGCTGCCAGGTCCTTATATGTAGATAGATGAAAAAAGGGTAAGAGTGACATGATAGGAGTAGGCTTTTTTTTGTTTTTTTTTCTTTTTGTATAAGTGGGAGAGATAGGATGAAAGTAAGAAAGGAGAAGGATAGAGTAGAAAAAGAAAGGAAAGACGCACTTAGTCTGGAACCTCGTTTCCGACCAAATTGACAAGGGAAGCCCTACCAGGGGTACCCAGAAGAGGTACCCCCGCCGACATAGCTCGAAAAGTCAAAGATACACACAAGCTCTCTTCCCGCGACAAGGGAGCCTCACCTCTCCCTCTACTTTTTTTAAGAGAGAGAGAGATAAGAAGTGAGAGAGAACGTTAGAAAGAAACATACAGAGTAAGAGAGAAAGTGAGAGAGAAGAAAAGAGCTGAAAGAGAAGAGAGAGAGAATGAGATAGTGAGAGGAGATATAGAGAAGGAGTTGTAAGAAAGGCGCGAGAGAAGGAGCGGGAGAGAGAGAGAGAGAGATAGAGAGAAATAATATTCGAGAGAAAGAGTGAGAAAGGGAGATCGAAGGAAGGATAAAATAAAAAAGAAGAAAAATAAAGGAAAACGACGAAGAAGAATAAGAAGACGAGAGAGATATATAGAGGACAAAGGTTTGAGAGAGAAACAAGAAGATAGAGAAGATTAGTGATAGAGCGAGGTAGAGACATAGAGAAGGAAAGAGATAAAGATTAAGTAAAAAGGAGAAAGAGAGAAAGAAAATGAAGAAGAGAAAGAAGGAGAGTTAGACTGAACAAGCGAAATAGAACATTAGAGATAGAAGAAGAAAGATAAAGAAAGATAAAGAAGAAGAGAAAATAAGAGAATGGCAGATACAGATTAATAAATTGAAATAGGGGAAAAAATTAAAAAATATAAAGGAAGGAGGTGAAGAAAGATAGAGAGAAGGTGGATAAATATAAACAAAAGAAGAGGGAAGTACTGAAAGATTGAGAAGGAAAGTGAGAGTAACAAGGAGTAACAAGGAAAGGAAGTACCCTAGGAGACCTTACGGTCAATTCAAAGAGGGTACCTTTGGACTATCAATCGAGCGGGCACATGGCTGCTCAATTGTTTTGCGTCCCTAAACGGCCACTTTTCAAGACCTTGTCTAGTCTTGACTTGAACTGGTCAACAGATTCACTGTTGACAATTTCCACTGGAAGTGCGTTCCACTTACCGCAGATACTGTAAGTGAAAAAATTTCCACACAGATTGCGGTTGTAACGCTTCAGTTCAAGTTTGAAGCCGTGATTGCGCGTTCTGTTCTCACTCAGTGTGAAAATATCCCGGTAGTCAACATTGTCGAACCGTCGAAGTATTTTGAAAACTTCGATGAGCTGACCACGCAGTCTACGGGTTTCCAGCGAGAACATATTTAATTCCCTTAGTCTATCCTCATAACTTTTATGTTGGATAAAGGGAATCAGTTTGGTTGCCCTAACTTGTACGCGTTCCAACCTTGCGATGTCCTTTCGAAACGAAGGACTCCAAAATTGTACGGCATACTCCAGGTGTGTCCGAACGAAGGAGTTGTACAGACAAAGTACTATCTCCTTGTTACGGTATCCAAACTAGCACTTTATGTAGCCTAACATCCTTTGGGCTTTCTTCTCTGCCTCGATGCACTGTTTCGAGAACTTGAGGTCGCTAGTAATAGTTACACCCAAGTCCTCCTCAGTGTCACTCGATTCAAGAGCAGTGCCCTTAAGGATATAATGAGATTGGGGGTTTCTGTGGCCGATATGCATTACTTTGCATTTGTTCACGTTAAAAGGCATTTGCCAAGTGTCCGACCACTCCCCAATCTTCCTAAGATCTTCCTGCAGGCGGGCAGTATTTTCATCCTTTGCAACGTTCATACCAAGCTTAGTATCGTCGGCAAATTTAAAAATCTTGGCAACCATGTCACCGTCCATGTTGTTGAGTAGATGATAAATAGTAGTGGTCCCAACGCAGAACCTTGAGGCACCCCGCTAGCAACGGGCACCCACTCTGAAGACTGTCCATTCACTACCACCCGTTGCCGTCTGCCACTCAGCCAGTTCTCGATCCAGCCGGCTACTTTTCCGTCTATTGCCAGCGCTCGCAATTTCCGGAGAAGGCAGCGTTGTGGTACCTTATGAAATGCTTTTTAAAAGTCTAAGTACAGCACATCGACCGCCTTGTCCCGATCGTGCTCACTGAAGACGAAGTGGAATAATTCCACAAGGTTTGTCAGGCATGACCGTTGCCTTCGGAAGCCGTGCTGAGAACTCCTCAGTAGCAGGTTTGGCTCTAAATACGACGTCATTTTGTCCACCATGATACTTTACATGATTTTACCGACTATCGAAGTCAGACTGATAGGTCGGTCGTTAGACGGTTGGCTACGGTCTCTTTTCTTGAAGATAGGAGTCCCCTCCGCCTCACGCCAGTCTCTAGGAACGCATTTGGTCCGGATTGACATGTTGAAGATTGTGCTGAGGTGTCGTGACACTTGATCGCGCACTTCTTTCAACAATTTAGGTAGAAATTCATCCGGGCCAGGTGACTTATTCGTCATTAGGTCACTGATCTTCTTTTTTTTATTTCCCCTTCGGTGAAGTCCATATCCTCCAGCTTTCCCCCCCGAGTAGGAATCCATTGGCTGGGGGATGAGACCACACTCTCCAGTAAACACTGAAGAGAAGTAGTCGTTGAGGAGGTTATCATTTTCTGCATCTAAGTGCTTTAATGCCCCCTCCTCATCTCTCAAACGGCCAATCGTTCGACGGATTGGTTTACGGTGTTCACATATTCAAAAAACTCCTTGGGATTCTCTTTACAGAGTCTCGCCACTCGGAGTTCCTCAGACCGCTTAGCCGCCCTTATACTGGACTTCACTCTCCTGGCTAGCCTCCGGTATTCGTCAAAGTCACCCGAGATCTTTGATTGCTGGTACACAGTTCTCTTCTTCCTAAGCAGTTGGCCAATTTCTCGATTTAACTACTTTGGTTGAACAGAAGACCGACGGGGACATTTCGGAAGGGTAGTGATAACATCTGAGGCAGTAACGGAGAGAGATCGAATAAGAGTCAAAAAGAGTGATAGCATGAAAGAAAGATAGTCCAAGCCAGACACAGAATTTTTAGAAAGAAGTAGAGAAAGAAAGAGTGAGATGGAGAGAGAAAAGTAGAGAGATGAAAAGAGAGAGAATGAGAAGCACAGAGATAGTTGTGAGAGATAGATACGTAAAAATAGAGTAGGAGAGAGAAAGATAAGGAAAAATATAGAAGACGTGAGAAATGATGAAAGAAAACAAGACAGGCTGAGATAGTGAGAAGGCGAAATATAGAAGGATGGAAAGCGAAAGACTGAAAGAAGGAGAAAGAAAGAAGAGAAAAAAGCAGAAATAGAGGAGCGAAGTAAAGTTATAGAGATTGAGAGACAGAAGAAGAAATGTAGAGAAAGTTAGACATAGAGCTAGTGAAAGAGAGAAGGAGAGTAGAGCGAATGAGAGAGAGGGACAGAAAAGATGAGTGAAAAGGATATATATAGACAAGGAGATAGTATTAAGGAGAGAGAGATAAATATACGGAGAGAAGGAACGAGAGACAAACAGAGGAACAGAAGGGGACATATAAGAATAGACAAATAAATACAGTGAAAAAGATAAGAGGGGGTAGAAGGATAGAGAGAGAGAAGCAAAGAGATTTATATATAGAGAAGGAGACTTTGAGAAGGGAAGTGAGAGAGAAAGAGAGACAGAACGAGAGAGTGAAGAAGAGAAAAGCAGAGAAGTAGAGTGAGATAAGGAGATAGATAGAGAGAAGTTAAACGGGAGAATGATAGTGAGGAGAAAGAAAGTGAGGGAGATAGCAGAGAGAGAGGTATAAGGGGGGGTCGAGAGAGAAAGAATGAGAGAACGGATGAAAGGGAAAAGTTTAAGAAGAGAGGAGAGCGGGAGAGAAGTTATGAAGGAAAGACAGAGAAGGAGAGATCTAGAATGAGTGAAATTAAAGGTGAATGAGAAATATAGAAGAGAAAGATAAGTGGACAAAGAAAAGAGATATAATATGAAGGAGAATGAGAATAAACGAAAGAAGGAGACTGAAAATGGGAAAGAGAAGGACAGATAGAAGGGGAGTGAAAGAAAAAGGCACAGAGAGAAAATGAGTGAGAGAGAATTAGGAAGAGACAGAGACAATCATAAAGAGAAAGAGAGAGAAGGGAAGAGAATAAGAGAACGATGTGTAGAAGGACTGAAATCAATATAAATTAAAAGTGAGATAAGGTAAAATAAAATAAGTAATAGAAGAAACGAGAGAAGTTTCGTGAGATAAAGAGAGATAGAAAGACAGGTGGAAGAAGCAAGTGACTGACAGAGAAAAAACGAGACGGAGAGAGATACTGTGAGAAGGGAAAGAGGAATAAGAGTGGAGAAGAGATAGAAGGAGAAAAAGAGACACAGAAATAGGAAAAATATAGAAGCAAAGAGTAAAAGAAAGAAAGGAGTAGAGAGCGAGTAGGAAAGTAAGAAGAAAAGAAGAAGAGATAGGAAAAGCAAAGAAGCCCGAGGAATATCCTGAGAGAGGAGAGAGTTAGGGAGAAAAGGAGACAGAGAATAAGCTTGAGAATGAAAAAGTGGGAAGTAGAGAGAGAAGAAGAGAGAAAGAGAGAGAGAAGGAGAAAGAAGGAAGATGATAGAGAAGGGGAAGGAAAGAATGATAGAGGAGCAAAGAGAAGAGAGGGCGATGTGTGATAAAATATTGTGCGAGCGCATGTAGGCTAGGTTCTGGTGTGTCTATAAGCACTCCCACCGCAGTTCCTGGCGGGCATACGTGTCTTCACTTGATGGGAGGACCTCTCTAGCAAAGGTGTGGAAGCAGGTCAAAACGAGTCGGGGCAAGTTCTCGCAGGACCCCCCTCCAGTTCTCCAGGAAAATAAGACAGCAATCTCGGACCCTGCATCCGTGGCGGAGTCCTTCGCGACCACTTTCTCCGCATTCCCTAGCCGGGATGCTGCCCCGCCATCATTCAATGTACGTCTTGATATCTCTGAAGGCCCCTTACTGAATGCTACCTCCAGAGACGGAGAACTTTTCAACGACATGTTTACATTAAGTTGCATTCCGCTCTTAGTTCGTGAGTAGAAACCGCCCCTTGCCTGAACGATGAACCGTGTGCCATGCTTCAATACCTATGTGAAAGAGGCATAACTTTTATGTTAAATTTGTTCAACAGGATCTGGACAGAGGGTATCCTCCCATATTCCTGGCGAATGGCTGCTGTGCTATCTTTTTGCAAACCGAGGAGAGATCACCCTACGCTGGCTGGTTTCCGCCCATTCTCTCTAACCTCCATGTGCAACTAGCTGATGAAATTGGTAAATGTTGGATTAGCATTTTCCCTGAACAGCGGAGGCCACCTATCTTCCGTACAGCGCAGCTTCCGTAAGTTCCACTCAACATCGAATGCTATGGTCCGATTGGAAAATGCCGTCTGTTATGCCTTCTTTCTTAGATAGCACTACGCCACGGTGTTTTTTGATCTGGTGAAGGCCTATGATAAATCATGGAGACTCTACAAACTATGGGGGCAAGAGAACGCCTCGCAATCTTTATCACGGAGTTTTTGTAGGATAGGGGGAGCCCTCTCTGGCCCAACTGAGCAAGAATAGGCTGTCCCGCAAGGCAGTGTACTCGGTGTGACATTATTTGCCCTAAGAATCAAAGGCATCACCTTGGTGCTGCCAAAGATGTTCTCGATAAGCTTTAATCGGACGTTGAATCCAACAGGCATTGAACCGCATCTCTCACTGTGCTGAAGCGTACAGGCTTCGGTTTTCCTTAGCTAAGACTAAGGTGGTGCATTTGTGCCACCAACCACGTATCCACCCCGACTCGCACGTGTTCCTAAACGGGGTTCACTTGGAAGTGGTGGATTTGCACCGTTTCCTCTGTCTTGTTTTCCACCAACACCTCACCTGAGAGGCTCATATTCGCAGACATAGAGTGTCCTGTACCCTCGCCATGGACATTCTTCGTTCCGTGACGTTTAGTACAATGAGTGCAGATTGGCCTACCGACATGCTTTTTAAATCGATACTTTGTTCGTTCTAAGCCAAAGAGTACGCGAGGATTGGGTGACCAGACCAGCGTTTGGCTCTTATTCACACCGAATACATGGTAGGAATCAAGGCAGCCTTCCGTGCTTTTTGACAAATAATATGTGCGACAGCCGCGGGGGACTTAAGGTTGCGCGTCATTGCGCTGAGACTGTTCCCATTCACCTACGGCCAATCCCTCGAAGTTTTGAGGTCACTTTCTGTCATTTTCGAATTGGGCACAATATGGCGTGAGGCACCGCCATTTGATGGAGTGGTCGCCCACACCTTATTGCGGCGACTGCGTTGTCCCCCAGACTGTTCGGCACATTCTTCTTGAATGTCCCGGTCTGGGTGATCTTTGCTCACGTTACCTGTCCCTGGATCTGCACGAGCGGAGTCGTTACCCCCCTTTTCCTTTGTCTTCGGGACGGGTTCGTCTACACATACTTGTGGACTATTTGACTTTTTGTAGGAGGTTGGCATCCCCCATTTTATTTGAGTCTTTTTTGTTGGTCGCAGGTTTCTGTACCGGTTGGAGGCGCCCCCAGCTCCCGACGCCGGAGCGTGGTTTCTTCATCTTCTTGCTTTTTTGCTTATTTAGTTTTTTTTCTTGTTTCTTTGCCTTTGTTTTTGTTCTGTTTTATCTTTTTTTTGTGTTTTATCTTTGTTTTTATTTTGCCTTTTTTGTTGTTCTATTTTAATCTGGCCTAGTACTAGACTCCTAAAAGAATCTTAGTTTTTCTCTCCTACTCTCTCTCTGTCTTTCTGTCTCCCTGACCCTCTCTCTGTCTTTTCTTTCTCTCTTTCACACACACTACAAACTCACTTAATCTCTCTCACTCCCACACTCTTAAATTCTACAAAGTGCTGAACTGTAATAGGTTAGTAAATATCCAGAATATTTGTAGATATTTACAGCTTAGTATAATAAAAGAGATTGAAAATTGTCCTTTTTGTTCATTTAACATTCACACAAACACACCGCTTGCCATTTAAGCTGTTTGACAATTAACTCGAAAATATCAACCAATATTACTCATGTTGTCGAGTACAGCGCCAGACACTCCATTTATCATAATTGTTCTGTTACTCTTGCCTGGGTGCGAATGCCCTCTCCATTCCTTTTCTCGGACAGGATGCGATTGTGAGTGGCGCACAGAGACAACCACTAAATTCTCAAATAACCGTCCATCACTTTATGGGCCCCAATTATGCGAGGTATTTGAAGAATAACTACAAAAGGAGTGGATTTGAGTAGGTTCCTCTGAAGTGTTGTTTGGATGTTTTTTATTGACGCTTCTTTTATACCAAACCCACATACATATACAGCTACACAGGTGAGGAGGTTTATTAATTCCTAGTTCTTTCCTTCAATGCTGTTCTCTTTTTATGAACTCTACTCGATGCCATTAAGTATGAAAGTATTTAGTTTCTGCCATTGCCACGTTTCATCCGAGCGCTCAGATCTGGGGTTCTTTAGCTCTGTCATTCTGAAAAATGTGACTCAATTTCTTTTCATTACTCCACTCCCTAATATTCACTCTTCAACGCTATCTTAGCCTTATTTATTTTTATGTACAAATTCTTCATTTGTGTCATAGTCCAGAGCGCTTCCAAAAGTTTCCTCGCAAATTTAAGACGTAAATGCAATCGGTGGTTTTAAAATTTAAATCTTTTCAGAGGTAAGTTGGATGAATATATTGGAAGGGAAAAATATTGTGGATTTTGAATTTTTTGGGGTGGTTTGAAGTGGACATACTCGAATATTATTTTATTATTATTTTTATTTTTTCATTATTATTTAAATTTTCATTTTAACTATTTATTTTATTTATTATTATTTTTTATTTATTTTTATATATTTTTTATTATTTTTATTAATTAACAACCATAGGATTTTTGTCATCCGTTAAATTAAGTTAGGTTAGCCGAAATCTTGTGTTCTTCGAATGCATCAACGGTGTGTCGTTATTACACGACGATCACACATTTTTTGCATAATGATGAGAGAGATGGAGCGATGAGGTGTAAGATAAATGTTATTAATGTGTTGTAAACAGATTCTACTTTTATTATTTAAACATGAAAACGAAAGGTGCATCTTTGAAACAAGGTTTTTGAAAGTGAATTAGAGAAGTTCCAAGTGAAATGTACACAGCATGAGTGACTAAAAGGAAAGATTACTTGGTGCAGAAATATAAGTTCTAATCGAAGTAGGAAGGATGTTGCTCTGGTGGGCAACGCTTGATCTACAAAAGCGAAAAAGGATAACAAGTTTATAGTAAGAAGTTCTATTCTCGGACGGATTAGTAATCCAATTTTGTGAGGCTTCAATATTGCCATAAGATACTCGTATAACGACAGTTGAAACTAAACGCAATTGGCTATGAGAGTGTTCTTCAAGCAATACACAGTCGGTTGACTTCAGATTCAACTCTCGGTATACTTTATGGCCTTTAGAAACCAAATCAAATTGGATTACCAATCAATCCTATCCTTTCCGCAAATGCTACTTGAGCAATAAACTTTGCAAAATTTTGGCATTTTTCATATACCCTTTTACTATTAATGAGTTTACGAAATTCTTTTGATTTTGCAGATTTAATTAATTCCTTTAGATTTGCCCAATATCAAAAATATATCTGTTGTTGAAACCTTTGATATAATATGCGATTCCCTCTTTAACACTAATTCCACGATCGTTGGTTTGAATAAGTGCGACTTTTTAAAGCTCCATAAACTTGCAGTTTAATACACAACATTTCATTTCAATAACAACCTTTAGAAGAAAAAGATATGGGATGGCAATGGGTCCGTATTTGTGTCTATCTTTTACAAATGCATTTTTTTCTATATTGGAATAGGCCTCGATGTGTAAATTTCTTCCATATTAGAAACATAACTTCTTCCAAAGATAGTTTGAACAACTGTTTCGTTATTTTTAAAAATGAGAGTCACGCTTCACAATTTCCAAGTTACATATACATTCCCAATATACAAAACCTTTGACTCCCTTTGCTTCTTGACATAAAAATTACACGTTCAAGTCACAAACTTTTCACTTCAGCGTATTCTCCTGCTTACCAAACTCTTTCAAAACATAAGTTTCAGAATTTACACTGTAAAACAAATTGTTTATTTTAAGGTATTTTTTCCGTAAATACCAACATGAAATAATTGTAACCGAGAATACAGATCCGACTGTTGTATTTCCGATGAATTTTTCTTGGGATGTCTTGATTTTCTTGATGGAATGAAGTACAGATAAATAGCGTAATTCGAAATACATAGTGACTGTAAATGTTGCAAATTTATCTTCGTTGCTAAGCATTTGTTTTCGATGTTATGCACTAGGAAATACTTGAAATGAAATATATATTTGTCGCCGATGCGCCAATAGCCTTGAAAATATGTTTTAAGTGATTTTTTTGTGTTATTTGTCTTGCATAGTGTTTATCGAGACATCTAGGCATCGTTACTCAAAACATTACCAGGTAACGTTTTTTCATGTCAATGCGTATTTATCTTATGGATTTTTACCCAAAGTGATAATGAAAATTATTCATAATGAAATGAAGAAAAACAGAAACTGGGACATTATATCGTATATATTTCAGTGACACAAGATAAGTTATAACATAACATAACATAATTACACGCATGACGAAAGCCACAAGGGCCTATCAAAGGTCATCCGTATCTGTCAAAACCGACCCACAGAATGCATCCATAGGATGGTGTCAGATCATGCCTCTACAATAGAGAATTTGAACCATCCACAGATATGTGTCAAAAACAAAAAGAATCATCATCAAGGCTCGTCAAAATTCAAATCACCCATAATGTACAATAATAAAAAAATGCATCGACAGGAATGAGTCCAGCCCCCTCCCCCCCTCCAGTTAACCCTCCTTTCCCGTATAATCACCTAATCTGCGTTTAAAAACATTCAAGTTTGCATTGTCTACTGTATCAGGTGACAAACTATTCCAGTAATCTACCACTCTATTGGTGACATATATTTCGTTATCTCAGTTTATTAATGTAGCATGAAATTTTAAAGAAGTATGATGAGAAGAATAGAAACAGAATATTACTACATGCGCCTCATGATGTGCAACTGTTACTTTTGTTTACATTCCCAGCCTGCGTTTCCTCTCATGCAGCAGCCAACAGCATCCACTACCCTCAGTCTACACATCTTTGCCAGCTCTTCTTCAAGCGTTGAGTGGTGATATAATGGTTGGTTTACCTTAGCCTGTATGTCATTTCACATACACACCTATAGGCAGTTAGCTAAGCTAGGCAGGTTAGTCAAAGTTAGTTACTTACTTTGTATACTTGGTGTCGTTTAGAGGTTAGGCCACACAGTGGTGGTGGTCCACCGCTGCCTCCAGTCTTGTTATGCCTGTATCGTAGGGCTATTTGATCCGTTAAGGTATGTATGTTCCTACATTTATCTGTATAGTCTGGCAGTGGGGTCTCATCTGGTAGTGCTTGTAGTAATTTGTCTAGGAAAGCCTAAAACTTATGCACTGCACAGTTTGTGGTGTTCCTTAGATCCTTTGGGAGGCCGAAAAAATTTTGTCCTTTCATTGACCAAAGGGAAGGCCAGGAGGCTCCTGCTTCCACCTGTTTCTCTTGAAGGGAGGGTTTTCTTGTTTCGCCTGCGTCCAGTGCGCTGATTAAGGTATGGTTGAACTTTTGGGGCAGGATATATATATATATATATATATATATATATATATATATATATGTATATATATATATATATATATATATATATATATATACGAGGGGCGGTCAATAAGTTTTGCAATTCGGATATAAGGAAACGAGATATGAGGAAAACTGTTTTATTATTTTCCAATATAACTACTCTCGACTTCAATGGATTTGCGACATTTGTCCCTGAGGCTTCGAATTCCCGACAACCAAAAATCTCCCGACCGCTGTTCAATCCACTCCTGGACGGCGAGCTGGACATCTTCATCGTCCCCAAACCGGCGTCCACGCAGTGCAGCCTTAAGCTGGCAGAATAAAAAGTAGTCGCTAGGGGATCCCAGTGATGGACCCACTTTTCATCACCTGTCACTATGCGTGACTCGAATCCCGCCGGGTCTTGGTTGTACAGGAGCAGCAGCTCTTCCGAACTTTGACGACGTTGAAGTCGATAATGGGGCGTAAGGTTTCTAGGGACCCAACGGGCAAAGACCTTCGTCATGGCCAAATTGTCGTGGATGATGTCAATAACACTTCCATGTGATATTCCAAGTTCTCGCTCGATTTCTTCGATCTTCACCAGTCAATTTTTGAGAATCATCCTCTCCACACGGGCCACATTGTCCTCGTTGGTCACGTCTGACGGGCCTCCTGGACGGGGATCATCTTCAAGGGACTCATGACCATGGCGGAACTTTCTATTCCAGCGAGAATGGTTGCATAGGAAGGGGCAGGGTCGGTATAAACTGCAACCATGCGTTCATGGATCTCTTTTGCATTCTTGCCTTTCTTGGTCAAAATTTGATCACTGCGCGGTGCTTAACCATCTCCATTGTTGAAAAATTTGTGACTGGCGATCTGCGTTATGCTACTGCTTCTTAAATTGACGAGGCAGGAGCGTGCCGCTGCAGGTCCTGACTCCTCATAACTTGTCCTAACACCCCCACAAACAGCCATCCCCCTTCCTCTGTTTTGCCCTACCGATTCGCCAAACTTATTGACCGCCCCTCGTATATATATATATATATATATATATATATATATATATATATATATATATATATATATATATATATATATATATATATATATAATTTATATATATATATATATATATATATATATATATATATATATATATATATATATATATCATCACTTCACTAACTCTATAATTTAAGAAGGGGATTTTTTTGAGTATTTGAATAATAATTTCATCTTAGTTTGGTTATGACTTATGTGTTTTTATCAAAGTTATTTCTAATAATTCTTTTATAATATAAAAAAACAAAATGGTGAAGTTCAGAAATGAATATCAGCATTGAAGTTTTATATATCTTATTCTATAACTATATTTTAGCAACGTGATCTTTTGAAAGGTAGGAAATTTAGTTTAGAGTTCATTTAGTTAGGCTGTTAGTTTATGCTATTTTAGGTTTGGTTGATTACGTTAAATTATTTAGATTTGGTTGATTTGCTTAGGTTATATTTGGTTAGGATAATAAAGTTAGATCCGGTTCGTTTGGTTATGCTATTAGTTTGCTTAGGCTATTTTAGGTTAAGTTGGTTACATTAATTTAGTTAGCTTTGGTTAATTTGCTTCGGCTAAGATGGTTAGTTTGCTTAGGCTAATTTAGGTTAGGTTGCTTAAGTTAGGTTGGGTGGTGGTGTGTAGGCTGGCAGCCATGGCTGTGAGGCGTATTTGTGAAAGAGTGAAAATTCACCGCAGTTTGTTCCACTAGTCGAATCACGACCTTGAGCAAAGTTTAATTTTCCCTAAGTGTAGTAATATTAAAACCTGAAGGAAAAGCACACTTAAGAACTACTCATTTGGGGGTAATTACCTTTGGGTAATGGATTCAGAATGTGCATGTCCTATCTCTAATCATGTATCAAGTTCAGTTAATTATTATGTAAATCATTGCCTGTTGCATTCAACTGAATACAGATGAGCTATCAAATGACCATTTAGGGGATGGAAACAGAACCTCTTGTCATATGCAAGTCTAAAGTCTCATATATATCGAGACAACCAAGAACGCCGGTTAAAAGGGGTTGAAATATTTTTTACCTTAAGCTTTCATATGAAATTAGTGTAAAACAGTGTTTTGCCAACAAGTTATTTATGGAATGAAAGATTTGTTAAAGCATTTTAGACAGCAGATCGATAATGGCACCAAGGTTCATTGCCCATTTAATCAGTTGTCCAAAATGTTCTCAAATATGACCACATTCAAATCACATACGAGTATAAGTAGGCATCACAGATATCAAACAATTAAAGACTTGCTAACTGAAATGATCTTATCATATTCAGATTGTGATGACTTGTCAATTTTCGCCAAGCTTGTGGGTAGCCAATACAATAAGAAATTACATTTATTACTTTGAAGGAGTCAGTGATGAAGAAATACAAACCACAGATCATGAGAGGGTTTATAAAAATCATTGCCTTGTTTTGTTTAAAATTGCTGTCAAAGTACTTATTGCCATCATTACAAATTCAGTGCATTGTTTAGGAATTTCAAAGTATTCACTCACTTGGATTTTCTTATTGCTTACAGAAACTAACCGCTTCATTAAAGCAGCTTGATATTCCTGACATCAAAATTGAAGAAATTCAAAATGGCATTGAAGATTCTGATATATTTACAAAATGCAACAGTAGACCACTAAGATCTAGTTACAGTCGCAATGCATTTTTCAAGGAGAAGTTTAATTACGTCCAGCCTCAGTGTCATTATTTAGAAGAAACAATCAGAACAAAGAGTGCACCTATCAATATATTCTAGTTCTTGAAACAATAAAATGTCTTTTTAAGGACGAGTATGTTTTCAAAAAATACACAGTAACATCAGATGACCATGAAAAAGCACTTGATGACTGTTTCTTCAATGATATTAATGATGGCCTTTCATTTGTGAGTAATGAACTATGTAAAAGTCATCCTAACTCTTTTAAACTTATTTTTTTTTAAGATGCTTTTGAAATATGCAATCCTATAGGATCAAGAATGTAAATACATAAAATTCTTGGGGTGTATTTGACTCTTGCCAATTTTAGACTACATCTTCGCTCTGTTGTTTATAATACCTTCTTAGTTCTCCTGTATAAAGAGGGGGACCTGAAACATTTTGGAGATGATAAAATATTTCATGAATTGGTTGAAGATTTAATAAACCTTGAGAATAATGGAATTAAGAGAGATAATGAAAATGTGAAAGGAGCTCTATATTGTATTATTGGAAATGACTTAGGGTCGCATGGTATAGGTGGCTTTACTCAAAACTTCACTACAAGTTGGACACTTCTGTAGACACTGTACCATGACCTATAAAGATTTTCTAAGTGACCCTATTTGTGTTGGTACAAAGAGAACCGTAGAAAATTATAATGCAGTACTGAATCTTATTGATAAAGAACAAAGGGTTTTAAATAATGTAAATCGCATTAAATTTAATTCTGCTTTCAATAGTTTGAAATATTATCATGTTTGTGAACGCGGCTTCCACCATGCTTGCGGCACGATATATTTTAAGGTCCTGGAGATTAGGATGTAGTCATGAATCTCATAAATATAAAAAGCTGGTTCACATATGCAGAACTCAACCAACGTATAACCATGTTTCCTTATCTTGGTACTAATGCTGCCTCAAAGCCATGTCAGATAAATGTTACCGGCAGTAGATTTGGTGGCCAAGCTACCTGTTATCATATGTGATGTGATAAAGAATGAAGATGGTCCAGTTCGGCAGTTGTTCCTTTTACTGCATGATATTTTAGAAATGGTATGTGACGCAAAGATTAACGATTCAGATATTGTTCATCTTGCTATACTTTTTGACGAATATCTGGAAGACAGGATATCATGTTTCCCAAATGAGAAACTGAAGGCCAAACATCACTTTTGGAAGCACTATGCAAATCTGATTTTGCAGTTTGGTCCGTAAATGCGATTGTGGACTTTGCGTTTTGAAAGCAAACATTACTATTTCAAATGTTGCATTAAAAGTGCACAGAATTTTAAGAATGTCTGCCAGAATACAATGAGTGAAAGAAATCAGCTATTAAAGGCCTATCAACGTGCCAGCTTCTTTTTTAAAAATGGAGTAGAAGTAACAAAAGCACTCCTTTAATCCCAGCTACATATAATTCAGGTATTCAAATTGCCATGAAAAAATGTAAAATTGCTGAAAATGCAGAAGTTAGTTTGGAAGTAATGATAAAGGGAACTCAGTATAAGAAGTGGCACTATGTTGTATTTGATGAATGGGAAAATGGCCTACTGTTTGGAGAAATTCAGTTTATATTATTGTCCTTTTACACAAGTATACTTTATAGTAAAGGAATTCAAGTCACAGCTTTCATAAAGCTTACATGTATACACATTATTTCACAATTCGACACCCACTTCTTTTCAATGTATAATGTCTTCAAAATTGGCAAGTTATGTACGAGGGGCGGTCAATAAGCTTTGCAATTCGGATATAAGGAAACGAGATATGAGGGAAAGTGTTTTATTATTTTTCAATATAACTACCCTCGACTTCAATGCACTTGTCCCTGAGGCTTTGAATTCCCGACAACCAGAAATCTCCCAACTGCTGTTCAATCCACTCCTGGACGGCCAGCTGGACATCTTCATCGTCCATAAACCGGTGTCTACGCAGTGCAGCGTTGAGCTGGCGGAATAAAAAGTAGTCGCTAGGGGCAAGATGTGGACTGTAGGGGGGATGGTTGAGCTCCTCGAGTCCGCACTCGCGCAGGTCAGCTTGTGCAACTCTGGTCTTGTGGACAGGGGCATTGTCGTGGAGGAGCAGGACACCGCGTGTCAACTTGCCACGCCGCTTCTGACGGATGCACTTCTTCAACCCACTCAGTTCCTTGGCGTAATATTGGCCTGTGATGGTCCTTCCACGAGACGCATAGTCTACCATCAACACTCCCTCAGAATCCGAGAAGATGGTGGCAATTATCTTCCCGGCTGGGGGTTGGGTCCGGAACTTGATTGGGGTCCGAGAGCCCCTGTGCTTCCAGGCCATGGTTTCGAGGTTGGTCTAGGGATCCCAGTGATGGACCTATGTTTCATCACCTATCACGATGCGTGACTCGAATCCATGGGATCTTGGTTCTACAGGAGCAGCAGCTCCTCTGAAGAACTTTGACGACGTTGAAGTCGATCATCGGGCGTGAGGTTTTGTGAGGTTTCTAGGGACCCAACGGGCAGAGACCTTGGTCATGGCCAAATTGTCGTGGATGATGTTCATAACACTTCCATGTGATATTCCAAGTTTTCGCTCCATTTCTTCGACCTTCACCCGTCAGTTTTCGAGGATCATCCTCTCCACACGGGCCACATTGTCCTTGTTGGTCACGTCTGACGGGCGTTCTGAACAGAGGTCATCTTCAAGGGACTCACGACCATGGCGGAACTCCCTATTCCATTGAGCAATGGTTGCATAGTAAGGGGCGATGTTGGTGTACACTGCAACCATGCGTTCATGGATCTCTTCTGCATTCTTGCCTACCTTGGTCAAAAATTTGATCACCGCGCGGTGCTTAACCTTCTCCATTGTTGAAAAAATTGTGACTGACGATCTGCGATCAGCTACTGCTTCTTAAATAGACGAGGCAGGAGCGTGCGGCTGCAGGTCCAGAATTTTCATAACTTGTCCTAACACCCGCACAAGCAGCCATCCTTCTTCTTCTGTTCTGCCCTACCGATTCGCAAAACTTTTTGACCACCCCTCGTACCTCTCAATGGCTACAAGAAAGGAAAAACCACTCTTGACTCCCCTCAACCATGTTATATCTTTATGAGACATTGTGGTAGAAATAAGGTAAGTTGAAGAAAGTCGTAGGAGGAGACCTAATTCTTATGGATTATAATGTTGTTCACTAACAAAAATAATATACTTAGGGATTTTAAGGAGTAATGCAAGGCCCCATATTGATTTCTCCCTGGTACTAAAAATATATGGAATAATGGAACATGATTAAAATGAGGCAACGAAAGATTAAGTTGAATTGGAAGCTGATCATTAAAATTGTATACAAAAAACTGAGACTCGGACTTGAATTGGTGGTACCCAAGTACTATGATGGATATGAGGCCGATTAAAGTGATGTGTGGAGTACAAAGAGACGAGACACGTTGATTTGGGGCCCTGGTGAGGCACGGAAGTGTCAGTTGAAATGCTAATGCATTAGGAACAGTAACTACTGTACAGTACTCTCATGCGCAACGAGTTTAAGACTTTTCATGGGACAAATTTCATTGTTGACGCATTATCTTTATAAATATAGCTTCATGTATGCAATAAGTTAATGTTAAATGGATGTTATGCTGAACTGAGGGTTTGGGTTGGAACGCTGCGGTGGCATTGGTAGTGCAGGCGCAAGTCAGGTTCATGGGCCCATGTTGATGCAGAATTATGGGCATCAGGAAAAGGTGTAAGTAAGTTTGGGCGTATACCAGGGCGGGCGTAATCCAAGGTACCACTGTACTACAAAACTTTGCCTACATAGTTGACCCAGAGATAAAGAGACATCAGAAGGAGGTCATGCTGGACCGGACTCTATATTAAAATTAGCCGAATTCCAAATCTGATGACTTTGTTCAAAGAAATATTGTCGAATGCTCATTTGTTAATTCCTCGCCTAATTTTAATATATCACCTGGTCTCTTTAAACTGTCCCTGTTATTAAAAGGCTTATTTATAACGAAATTCTCCATTTTAAACCTTAGCTCTTTGATTTAGTATTCCCTCGTTTATTTTTATGTATTTACAATTAGGTGTCTATGTATTTAGTTTAGTGACCTAAATGTCTACATTCTGTGCTCACAGTTGGAATTTCCGAAAGTAGACATCTATTTGGTTTTATACTTCATATCCGACCTTGATAATATTTTTCCATTTTGTGTCATTTTGTTGTACATTGGCGGGGCATTACTCGGTTGTTTCTCATATATATATATATATATATATATATATATATATATATATATATATATATATATATATATATATATATATATATATATATATACCACCTTTGTTAAATATTTCGTTATTCCTTGATAATGAACTGAACAAGTCTGAAACTACTTGAAATCCGCCTTTCATTTTCCTGTGGGATTTTTGTGCATATATATATATATATATATATATATATATATATATATATATATATATATTATAGTCGTTTAGTTTTTAAGCATTCATGTTCTCATGCTTACTCTGAAAGGATGACTTAAATCTTTTTATTTTATAAGTATTCAACTAAACTGTCCTCATTCCTGATATATTTCAATTGTTACATTCCTCTTATGCCATTTACTTAAACACTTACATTTCAAATAATACCTTTTATATTTCTTCTAAGATCGTTTTAGGACACAGGAATCGGTGAATTTATCTTAATATACTTTAGCTTAGGTGATGTGTTTCCCCACCGAGGTAGAAAAATATTTTTGTACTTTTTTATTTTGACACATCAGGTAGTTCTGTGATACTTAAGATCTGTCAATTAAGAAAATAATATTTCATATTCAAAAAAGTTCCTCAAGGTGCACCATTAGATGTAAGTTATTCTACCTCCTGAACTTTAATTTTAGTAATTACTTATATAGTTATATTGTAAGTAAATTTACAAAAATCTTATGAGTGCTAAATAATCTTTTTTCCGCAGTACACCAATCTCTCCAATATCCGGACTGTCAGTATCCCGATTATTCATTATCCAGACAGCTATCTGGTTTGTTATTCGGAGAGTCACTATTCAGACACTGTCATTATCCGAATTTGGTGAGATCACTCCATTTTTTTAGGGTTACTATTGTCATAAAAACATTGTTGTTGCAGGATGTAACCTCAATATATCAAATTACTAGAAATTTCTTAAAAATTTATATTGTTCAACTTCCTATAAACTTCAAATTATGTTGGCAAGTACTAAAATTCCGGTGAAATACAATAAAATTGAGAAATACTCACACTTCCCTTTTATTACAGAAAATTCCTGTAAATGGTATACAGAAATAATACCGTTAAGAGGAAAAAGGTTTTTGTTTACAGATAATTCTAAATTATACCAAGAAAGTTTGGCAACTTATTTGCCAGTAAATTTTCTGTAAAATTTACTAAATATTTTTTACAGTGTACCGCGCATATAAAATATACTCTGACTCGTTTTTTTTCTTTTTATTCCCTGCTTCATTGCTTGATAAATTGATCGATCGTTTTTTACTAGGATGCCTGCTGTTCCTGTCATAAAAATTAATGTTTTAATGCAAAAAAATTATATTAAAATATCTTAAATAGGATCGCTTACCAATAAATAATGTAATTTAAAGCATCTATTCTCAAAAGTTTATTAACATACAAACTTTTACTTTATCCCATTAAATACAATGTGTCTTAAAAACTCTGTCTCTCATAATGGAGTGGCTCATGATGTTATTCAGGTCATCAATGAGAAATACCAAACTCACTACGTTGGTAAAAACTACATAACAATCAAATCTGAGGATTTATAAACATGGTGGTTCTCATTCCACAGCTATACCTATTGCTAAGCCGGAATTTTCTTTATTGAGAAACCACTTTATTTATTGTATTTCTTCAATTTTAACCCTAGTATTATAAAATTTGGTTCTGCAAATAAATCATAGACCTCATTACTTTTGAATCCTTAATCAAAATGTAGACACTTTTTAATTCGATTATTTTCAATCAATTTAACTTGAACTCTTGTTAAACTCTCTACTCAATGACCCGATAGGTAAAATTAATCGATTGATTAGTTAGTTATCATTAACCAAAAAAATTGGCATTTTTTTTAAAGTTTAAATTATTCAGTTTTTATTATTGGCTGCATCATAAAATTCAATTCGTGGCAATTTTGTGCACGAGTCCGGGTGTTGTTTTTTTCATTCATTTTTCATCAGTTTACTCCTGTTCGAGGATTTACTGTTGAATTATTCGATTCCTGTCCTTTACTCAAAGTTTTTATTTTGTTCTTAGAATTTTTACATTTCATTTTTGTATGTTTTACTTTGATTGCATAAACTCTATTATGTGTGTGCGGTTTACATAAGATGCGCATTATTCTTGATTTATCTTTTTAGTGTTAGTGTTTTGGGATTATTTCCTATTGTTTATATATGTCTTAATTGTAAATTATTAATAATTTTGTTTCCACTAATTTCTTCTTATGTAACAACCTTACAAATTCATCGAGAGTTTTGATTTGAGAATTGCATTGGACTGAACTTAACGTGAAATTGATTAAGACCAATTAACTTAAAGGGGTTTTTCGTCATTTCCAATTTATTTCGGCTTAAACTTTTAATTATGACAAAAATGAAACTCATTCTTCTTTCGGTAGGAGATCACATAGATTACGACCGTGGAAACAGCCGCGCGTTGTATAAGAAAAGTAAATTTGTTCGTAGAGAAGTGAAGAAACATCGAAGTTCGTACCGCAAAACGGTGTAGTTAGAGAACAAGTAAAAATGTATCGAAGATACTTGTCTCCCCGATGTCAGGTTTACCGAACCTATGGAAAATACTGGTCCCTACGTTAAGTGAAGTTAGGTACATTAGGTATGGTAAGTCTTTGAATGGAAGTCCCAAGTTGGGCTGATTTTTTTTATAAATATTAAAAATAGCTCACATTTATGTTCTACGATTACTAAAACTTTTTAGAATTTAAATATTATACTTTTATGACGAGAAAATATTAAAAACTATGCACCTAAAAACAGCGTGGCTGCTTTACGTCTAGCATGTATGATAGGATATTCGAAACATTTTTTGGGGGAAAAATGTTGGAAATGCAAACTGAATGTTCTTGAATTTCCCGCACATAATGGGACTGTTTAAAGTGTTAAAATCGAAATAAGATATAAAATCTGCCAAATAAAAAGCTATTAGTTGCAAAGCTACAACTGTTATAGCGGAGGAGAAGAATAAAAGTGCCGTGGAGCTATTTCGAGTGCAAGAGACTGCATCGATTCCAGAGACAGATTGTGAGCGACTGTGGTACTTTCATATCTTCGTTACAGGCAATTGCAACGCGTTTTAAATGTTTGCTACAAGAGAATCCAAGTTTCTCTGCGTGATCATCATGTACGATAAGGGAGAAACACATTTTTAGAATTACTATATAATTGCTACTCAACTGGAGATCGAAACTAAATGTGTGTACAATTGAAAAGGACTTTACTTTAGTCGTGGTCACAAAATACCAAAATGGAAAAGTTTATTGTCCAAAGTAAAGGAAGTTTCATCTCTCCTGGCTTTATCATGGATGCTCACAATTCAGCAGGAAATAAATTGTTTTGACGAGAATTTTATGTTAAGGAAAACAATAATTCACTTTATTGATACAAACAAAGGTAAATTTGTTAACTACATCAGCCTGTTAAATAATCGTATACTTTCAAATTCTCTTCAACTATACTCTGATGAAGACTACATTTTGAAGCAAGATAGAGCAACTTGCCATACAAATTTAGTGACCCAGAATTATCTACAACATATTCTTAATTTCATCAGAAAAGAGAAATTGGTGTCACCCAAAAATATAAATTTACTGTAAAAGAAATTTAAGGAAAATGGCAGTAGAACAAAGGCAACTCCTTTGTTTACGTAAAGTATTTTTTTAACTTGTTTTCTGGTACTCTTTTTTTCATACATTCTTTTATTTCTTTAAGTGAAACAAAACTAAAATTTAACTTTTGACTCGTACAGAGATGCATCTGAGTTAATGTTACTAAATATCATTTGTAAAGTGTTTGAATTATTTAATAAACTTTGAATTTAGTAAACTTTTCTCTGCGTACTTCCGTCTGTCGATCACCGTTTTGCCTTTTTTTAGGAGGGGGGGGTAATAACATTGTTCTATTCAGCCAATTCTAACGAAATTTGAAACCCTTATGTTGTTTTATATACTACTTTGGGTGATTTAATCGATAAGATCCTGAGAAGGGTAGTCCGACAATTATTTTGTTTTGGCAATAACATCATAATTATTCGGCCAATTTTAACTAAATTTGAAACCATTATGTTGTTTTACGTATTCTTTCCCAAGGTTAGTACGGGAATTATTGAAATTTTTGAAAGTCGTAAGGTTATAAATCAGAATATGTGAGAGCCCACGACTTTGGTCAGAGACCTTCTTTGATATGCCACAACTAAACTTAAAGGATCTACTACTAATATATGACAAAATTTAATGAAAAAAGGATAGAATTGTTTTTTAAAACATTTCTACATAGATACAAAAATAATATAAAAAATAATAATTTTCTGTAGGAGAATAGCATTAGGTACCCACGTTTCTCCACCTCCCTTCCGGGAGGGCCGGTTATTAAACCTTCCCCTTCCAGCCCGATATCTGATGGTCTCCCACCGGAAGAACCTACCGACCATTTCAGCAAACCACCGAATTCCATCCTGGACTGGTTATGGATAGATGGGATCCCATCATGGCTTACGGTGGTTCTCGAAAGTATGCAAATGACTAAATAGAGGAGATAATCAAGCCTCTCTCACTGAAGAAGGGCTCTTGATATCAAATCTACTTCCGGTGCCATGTGAACCTCTCCCGAGTTTCGAGTATAAGAAATGAATTCTTTTACCCCTCGGTAGTAGAGCTTGCACAGCGTCTGGCGGAGCAGGAATTGCCATCTATCTCGGTGTAGTGGTAAATTCTTAGAGCAACAATACTTCAAAGAGGAGATCGGCCCAAGTTAGGGAGGGTCCTTACCCCGTTGGTCTGCAAGTCAGTGCGGACCCAGGCTCGTACTAACGTTTTCAGAGCCAAAGCTACAAACGACCTCGCCCTGGTTCCCTATGCGAGAAAACTACATCTCGGCTTTTTTTCGTGACCCTACGCGTCGATAGGTCACTTTGCTCCCACATCCCCTCATAGAGGCACCCAAAATTCCTAGGAGTTCACGAGCGTAGGGCACTCTTTAACAAGAAGCCCCCATCACCGCCTTCTTCCAGCAGAATCAAGACGGAATTGTGGGATCAGGTCGGTCCCTGAAGAACCTACCTCATCGGATCCACCCCTTATCTCACCACCTTGACTCAGCAGCGCCACCCGAACATCAGGTTCCAAGGTAATCCTTCCCTTTCACATTCTCCAACTTCACCGCGAAACTTACCAACATTACAAGTGTATAGGAATTTACATAGTGAATAGTTATTTACAAGCCAAGTGAGATATACGAGATTCACTTATTAATTTTTTTCTCAAAGCACCTTAATTGTATATATATATATATATTTCTTGTTTAGTGTTCATTAAAACATTAAAACTTTATTTTCATATTGTTGTGTATCTAACTTCCCTTGAGTTGCTTGCTGGCAAAGTTCATTCCAATCCCTCCGTAGCCAAACTCTAAGCACTCTGAGTCAATAAACCCATTAAGGCACGGCGTATTCCTCGACATATAGTATATAAAATATATCATAGTTAATTTTGGTATCATTAGGTGTGCAGTTTGTTTCGAACCCGTCAATTTTGAAATTCCCCTTTTTTAATTGACAAGCGTCCAAGGTTAGATAAAACAAATAATAACACATTTGAAATTTTGTTGGTGAAATAAGATTTGACCCCGTGTCCTTTTAATATTGTTTTTTTTTGTATTGTTGGTATACAATATAAAAAGGGTTAGGTCACCCTTGATAACCCTTGCTGGCAGCATCTCACCAAGCATAGTAACTATTTGTATTTTCGTATTATTTTTATTATTGTTTATATTAATAGTCACTGCCGTATATTCTGGAGTTAAGTCGTAAAGCTCTTTCGTGAATCAGCGGATCCGATAGCGTATCCAAGATGTCTTCCTCCTCATTTGAGATGTTCCATAAACAGGGACAAGTTTTGGGCCTTTCGGGCAAGGAATTGATCGAATACGTTCATAACGTACAAAGGAATGGACGTGAGGAAAAAAGAGAAGAACAACGAAGACAGGAAGAAATAGAAGAGAAACGAAGACAAGAAAAAATAGAAGTGAAACGAAGACAAGAAGAAATAGGAGAGAGAGAGAGAGAAGAGATGGAGAAAATTCGTCAACACGAGCGTGAGTTAAGTAGAGATCAAGTAGAACTCAGTTCCGTCGGGTCCAGAAGTCATCTACCTCAGCCTCCCGCATTAAAGCTCCCCCCTTTTGGTGATCCAGAGGACTTTTGCACTTACTTAACCTATTTCGAAAAGATCTTCGAATTCAATGGGTGGGACATTGAGTCTGAAGGAGTAGGCCGCCTTCTCCCGTTGCTCAACTCTCGTCTAAGAGAAATCTTCGTTGCCCTCCCAACAGAAGATACAATAGATTATTCATCCCTTAAAGCAGAACTCTTATCCGCGATTAATTTAAACCCCGAGTGCTACAGACAAAAATTTAGATCGGCTCGGATCCAGCCAGGACAGACGTATCAACAGTTCGGGTTCATCCTGAAGAAGAACCTCCCATTTTGGTTGGAATCGGCTAGAATCATTGGAGACTACGACTCATTGCTCATGCACACCCTCCCTACTGAAATCCGTGCATTTGTGCAAGATAGGCGAGCCTCTTCCTTTAACGAGGGCCTGGAAGAAGCGGATCTCTACGCCACAAATCATCAGTTCTATCCTAACAGAAGATACAATAGATTATTCATTCCTTAAAGCAGAACTCTTATCCGCGATTAATTTAAACCCCGAGTGCTACAGACAAAAATTTAGATCGGCTCGGATCCAGCCAGGACAGACGTATCAACAGTTCGGGTTCATCCTGAAGAAAAACCTCCCATTTTGGTTGGAATCGGCTAGAATCATTGGAGACTACGACTCATTGCTCATGCACACCCTCCCTACTGAAATCCGTGCATTTGTGCAAGATAGGCGAGCCTCTTCCTTTGACGAGGGCCTGGAAGAAGCGGATCTCTACGCCACAAATCATCAGTTCTATCCTAACAGAAGATACAATAGATTATTCATTCCTTAAAGCAGAACTCTTATCCGCGATTAATTTAAACCTCGAGTGTTACAGACAAAATTTAGATCGGCTCGGATCCAGCCAGGACAGACCTATCAACAGTTCGGGTTCATCCTGAAGAAAAACCTCCCATTTTGGTTGGAATCAGCTAGAATCATTGGAGACTACGACTCATTGCTCATGCACACCCTCCCTACTGAAATCCGTGCATTTGTGCAAGATAGGCGAGCCTCTTCCTTTAACGAGGGCCTGGAAGAAGCGGATCTCTACGCCACAAATCATCAGTTCTATCCTAAGGAGCAAAAGATGAACAGTGCTCCGTCCCCTAAGAACCAAAGATAATCACAACTGAGAAAATCCCCTCATTTAGTAAAGTGCTAGGACCCTTTAAACCCACAGGTAACCACCATAAGAAGCAAGAAGAGGTGAAACCCCCAATTTTTAATGCTCCGTCGGGTAACCCCATTGTATGCTTCTCTTGCTGAACCCCTGGGCACTACAAATCTCAGTATCCATAAAACTCCCGCTTTCGCTTTGCCCCTGGACAACAGGTCCACCAAGTCTCCGCAACTCTCGCTGCCGAACAGCCTACCGCGTCTGCGCTTCTGCCATCTTCGTCGACCTCTCAGGAGTACCAGGTGAACTTTCTTTTTAATAATAGTTCTTCTGGTGGGCTCAAATTCGAGTCCTGATCCATTAATGGATGTAGAGTATCCACTCTGGTGAGAGATACAGGGTGTACGTGTATAGTGGTATCGGACAAGCTGCTTCCCCACGTAGGCCGACAACATAAGAAATTCGCTGTCATATACGATTTCTTGGAAAGAGCTAATAAATTCCGAGTGGTCAGTTCTCCTGGCATGGAACATAAGAGTATTCAATAGCTTGTTACTGTGGTGAAAGGTCTGAAAATAGAAATGCAGCTGGAATAGATATTCTCCCAGGTGAGATGGCAAAATATGGGGGTATCCTGGCATGGAACATAAGAGTATTCAATAGCTTGTTACTGTGGTGAAAGGTCTGAAAATAGAAATGCAGCTGGAATAGATATTCTCCCAGGTGAGATGGCAAAATATGGGGGTGATTCGGTTATGAAATTAGTCTGGGGGTTTTGTTGTAAATTACTACAGTGCAGAGAGGCTAGAAGAGTGATATGATAGTACAATTTTATTATGTTGCAAGGGAAAGAAGTTGAATGCAAAAACTACTACTTAGCAATGAGGCAGTGAGGATGTAGTGAGTTTAGAACAGTTCTGAATGATCGTGTAAGAAAGATAACTGAGGAAATGATTGAGGGGAAATCTATGGCTTCCTAGTGGACAGTGTGGGAGGGTCAATCGTTTGTGAGACAATTACTCAGGGTAAAGAGATGTAAGGTACTTGGTTTACGGATATGAAGGTGTATTATCGTGTAGATAAAGAAGCAGTATGGCAGATTCTAAGAATGTGTGGATTTAGTGTTAAACTGATCGATGTTGTGAAAAGTAATTATGTTGAAAGTAAAGGTGTGCCGGAGAAAATTGCTTGATATACCTGTCGAGTGGTGGTTAAAGCATTGGTTGTATAACGTCTTTATTGCTGTTTAATATCTGTATGGATGGAGTAATAATAGTAGTACCAAAGGAAGTGAATTTCATTACCACAAAGTAATAGTGAGATATGAATGCTATGTTGGAGCATTCCTGGTGCTGGTGGGTGAGAGTAAGAGTGATTTGGAAATGTCGATCGAAACATTTTATATACTATGTGTGAGGTGGTAGCTAAGAAGCAGTGTAAAATCTAGTGTGGTGATGGTGTATCAAGTGAGGTGTGGTTATAGCATTGGTCGCATAACGTCTTCAGTGGTCTTTAATATATGTATGGCTGGAGTAATAATAGTAGTACGAAAGTAAGTGAAGTTCATTAACACAGAGTAATGGTGAGAGATGAATTCTATGTCGGAGTATGCCTGGTGCTGGTGGGTGAGAGTGAGAGTGATTTAGAAATTTCGATCGAAACATTTTATACGCTATGTGTGAGGCGGAAGCTAAGAGGAAGTGTAAAACATAGTGAGATGAGGGTGTATCGAGTAGTGTATGACATTAGATATCATGACTGTCCTTAGAAGAAAGGCGATGTTTGAATTATTTGGTTGTGTTAATAATGGTGGTAAAGATAAGACATATTGTGACCACGAGGTTCTGAATGGTAGGAAAGGGATAATGAGATCATTAGTGCGTATCAAACTTCTCAGCATGAAAGGATACCTGTACCATGTTTATTGTAAGGGTGTAAGACTATGCTATGGAAAGAAGAGGAAAGATTTAGAATGAGAGCAAAGTAATTGTACAGCTCACGACGTAAGTTGTGTGGAAGAAGGGTAGATACGATTAAGAACGCATGGGTAGGTCTATAAATATAGTAGCAGAAATGTGTGTATGCGGTTAGGACTGAGATGGTCCAAACATGTTTCTAATACTAGGTGAGGATAGAACCTGGGAAGAGAAATTCAAAAGGAGGGTGTTAATGTGTACGAAGAGTTGAAAGATCACGGAAAAAGAGGAATTTTTCAATTACTGAATGAATAAGTGTTTGAGAGAGAGGAGAATCAGCAAGAGATAAGTAGGTCATATCGTGTTTGAGAGAAGTTATTGGAACCTTTTGCCCAGGGATGAAACTTGAATGAACGAAAGGATGCAACAGCACATAACAGCCCATTTTGATGAAGAGCCAGTAGTGTGCAAAAATGCTGTGTAGATTTGTGCTTAATATGAAATAAAGTGGTCGGTAATATTTACTGGAATGGTACCTGCTCATCCAATCCTGTAGGAATTCGTTGAAGTTGAAAGTTTACACCTAAATGCATTGCATACTGTAATACCAGAAGTAAAATGGCTAAGGATAATAAATAGAGCAGTATTAAAACTCGGCAATTCGTAATTCTAGAGTCGGGAGAGAATATTTTATGAACTTCCAAGAACTAGTTCGTGTGAAACCCCAAACTCAAAGTACACACTTGACCTCCCTCTGGCGAAAAACTACCGACTGCACTAAACCAGGTTGTAGGAAGGCGGATAAGTGGGAAGGGCTAGATGTAGATATCACTAGTTATTTTGTCTAGTAGGAAAGATGGAGAAACGTGGCTGGTTAATATTTCCAAACCGTAATGGCTTTAAAACAAATTTAATCAATCATATTGTGCTAAGCAAATTTTTGGCAAATCCATCTATATAGAATTTATCGCTGTGACTTATTATAATAACCATTTGAATTTCTATATATTTTTTCTTCAGTAATTGTGATGACGTCACGGTGTAGAAGTATTTTTGCCAAAAATTGCTACAGTGATGTGACATTGGCTAAATAATTTCGACTGAGCTTACTTGGTCGCCTTTTACCCGTTTGACTATGTTTTGGATTGGTCAGCTTTGCATTGACTTATAGTGGATGTAAATTATATTTCGAAGATTTTGTAAAAGAGGTCACAGTGATTCTAATCATGCATTGGAATATTTTGGGGAAGAGGGCGTGAGTAGTATCTCTCTCACCAATAGCGAGTTTGGGGTGGAGTGTAAAGAATTTCCCTAAGATCGCCGTTTTCTTGGCACAAAAAAGTAGTGCGTAATAAGAAGCAGTATTGGTTATGCGGGTTTACTCTCTCTCTCTCACACTCTCAATTTGCAGCCACATTTTAGATTATTTACCGGGTTGTGCAAAAGTTCTGTTACACTCGGGGTTTTTATCTTTCGAGAGGTTTACGTGTTTGATAGAAAAAGTTCCGCCAAACAAATTTAAATTTCTTTCTTTTTAGCATGTGTCATTAAAACTAGTTTTTTTACATTTTGTTTCGAGAACGAAGTGAAAAGAATCGAGATCTCTGCTCTCTTGCGCTAAGCGGGCCACAACACGTCAGACATCGCCAAGTGGCTCAACGTCAGCCGGATGACCCTCCTCAGAGTCGCGGAGAGGCCCAAGAACGGGCAAGACCTCAAAAATCGACCTCGTTCAGGCAGACCTCAAATTGTCAACCGTTTAGCTGTGAAAAAGGACTTCGAAAGTTCCCCGAAGCTCAAAACGACAACGCTCGCGAAGAAGAAGAACCCCTCGGTAGCCACGGTGCCCAGAGCCGTCATGGAGGAAGGTGACAAGAGCTTGAGTCGCCCGACCTCCCTTCCCTCGACTACATCATGTGGGCGCATGTTGAGGGCAAGGCCTGCAAGGTCCGCCACGGCAACTTCGACAGCCTGAAGTCCTTGGCAACCGCGTGTAGGCCAGCATGAGGAAGGACTTGGTCCGCAACGTATGCTCGGCCGGTCTCGCTTGGAGTGCTTGTTCGTCTCCAATGGCAGACCAATTGCTAAATATTACAAGTTAAACACATAATTATATGTTAAAACAATAAAAACGTGTCTGACTGAATCGAAAGTATCATTGTGTTATTTGTCGAAAGCGTCTTAACGAGTGTACCAGGCTCTTCATTTTTTGGGCGTTCTAAGGCGAATTGTGGCGAAATCAAGTTTTTTTTTGTGATTTACAGTTCGTGTGAGGGTGGAACCCCCACCAAAAAGGGGGTTATGCGGCTTTCGCTCCCCTATTGTTAGGTAGTTTCAAAAGGTTTGTATAGTTTCACAAAGTGGTATTTTGAAAATTCAAGGTTAGGTTAGGTTAGCTCAGATTATTTTTTTAACTATTTTCTGTGCTTTGTTAAAATCATTTCTTCATTTTTGTCGGTCGTAAAGCGAAAAGCGGCAAAACAATTTTATTTCGATTAGGTCGAAATCGGGGTAGACCTCGATTTTGCCGCATTTCGCCTTCCTCCCGCCAAAGAATGAAGAACAGATTTAAACAAAGCACAAAAAATGCTACAGAAAGAAGTAATAAAATCTATAAATAAGTAATTACGGTGAAGTAAATAATAAAAGCGGGACCAAGTGCATACGAGACCCTATCCGATGTACTCAAAACTGAATTGTGTAGGAAAGAAAACGGCGCGTTCGAAAAATAAAGAAGCGTCGAAATGCAAACCTACTGACTCCGCCTCGCTGAAATCAGTGTACGGAGGCTTAATCTACTCGGTCTCTCTTATGCTTAAAAAGACTTCACACTCTCCATGTTACGTACTCTTAAGGTCCACTCGCCTAAGTGGGAATAAACTGTAAATGGGAGATCTTTATAAAATTAGAAAGAACTGGCCTACTTGAATGTTAACAAGGAAGACAAGTATACTTTCTACAAGTTTCTTTACCTCCGAAATTCATTGGAGACCAAGAAGGCAACTTTCTGTGTCTACCTTCGGAGAAGTGAATGGAATCAATGGGCATAGTTAAATTCCCATATCTAGAGAAGAAAATGAATTTTCCTTTCATATTTATTGACGTCTTTAAAATTCATACTTTCCTTAACGTCTTTGAGGGTTTGTTTTCTGTATACCTTCTATGTGTAGATATCTATATGTAATTCATTAGCAAGCCATCCAAGACAAAACCGCTTCCATTTTTACGAGCTTTCATCAAGAAGAGGAATCTTGTTTATATTCAGTTGAGAAAATATACGCGCCATAATTTTAACGGATTATTTGTCTGAAACTACAGGGGAACAAAACTGGCCAAGATGCGTTCTCTGATTGGCTGACCGCGATCCACGATCTTGGGTTTTCTTTATAGCAGATGTTGACCAACGTTGTATTCGAAGCTTATGAATTTTAAAAAGATAATTTCTTTATTTATTAGGTTGTCAAGAAATTACTATTGTTTTAACACGACATAAAATTATGCTTCTTAAAAAGTGTTTATATTGTTCCAAATTTGGTGAATTGACGAATCATTCTAGGCCATTTATAAGCCTAGCAATGCCGAGGCTGTTTTTTAAAATGGTAAAGCCTACGCCTTTTCTAAGGGTAAAAAATGGTGTTTGGTAGCACATAAACTGTCTGAAGGACAGCGTTTACAATGCATAACTATTGCTTCATCCCTAACTGAAATCAAATATTCAATAGTTTCATCGTTTAAATGAAGAACTTGAACAAAATTATCCTGGTCAACAACAAGGGCGTCCACCGTTAAAATAATGCACGCTCACACATGCCTGGTTTGACCTCCCAAAATCAGTCTGTTAACTCGGCAAAGTTCTTCTTTATTCTCTAGATTCACTGGACCTTGCAGCATGTGATGAACATTCATTTAAGTCATTAAAACTCCCCTAAATAGCAAAGTTTCTACGTCGCTTTAAAAGAAAATCAAACAGATTTGATCAGAATTGGATATATATATATATATATATATATATATATATATATATATATATATATATATATATATATATATATATATATATATATATATATTCATACCGCGTTATTCAAAAAGAATTAACCGATTTCATGACGTATTGCTTCATTTTTGAAGCATCGTCATGGAATAAGTCAGTCACTATTTGAAAGAGGAGTTTTCTAAGTTTTCAATGGCTGAAACGGGGGCGCTGTATTTGCGTAGCGTCGTTTATCGGGAATGGCGAGTCCTCAGCAAAAGGCGTTCTGCGTTCTCGAGTTCGCGAAAACAAATTCGGTTGCCACGCTGCAGCGTGCTTTTCGAAGGCGATTCGACATTAATCCGTCCTCTTGTAAGAACATTCGACGGTGGTTTCGACAGTTTTAAGAGAGTGGGTGTCTGTGTAAAGGAAAAAGTCCAGGACGATCACGAGTTTCGGCGGAACAAGTGACGTTTGAGGGGAACCCCGAAAGTCCACAAATAGAGCTAGCCGTGAGCTTGCAATCCTTCAATCCACTATCAGGCTTATGCTAAGAAACTTCTACATTTGAAAACATACAGACGACGCCTCGTTCAGGCACTTACCAAATACGACAAGAGGAATCGGATGGAATTCTGCAATTCGATGCTGTAAATGATGGATGACGAAACCTTCATTTGACGTTTAATTTTAGTGATATAACGATTTTTCACTTGCGCGGCACAGTCAATCGTCACAATGTGCGTATTTGGGGAACAAAGCACCAATATGAAGCAGTTGAGCATTAAAAAAATCCCCCTAAGGTGAATGTCTTCTGTGCTGTGTCTCGGAGAAGGTTTATGGTCCCTTTTTCTTTGAAGGAGTCACCGTTACAGGACAAACCTATCTCGATATGCTCCAAAACTGGCTGTTCACTCCACTCCAAAACCTAGCTCTTTGTGCTTGGCCTGTGAGATCCCCAGACCTCACCGTGTGTGACTTTTTCTTGTGAGGATATGTAAAAGATCGCGGTTATGTTCCACCGCTACCCACTAACCTATATGACCTTAAACATCGAATTACAACAGCGATCAACTCAATCGATCGTGATATGCTGATACGCGTCTAAGAGGAATTCTCTTATCGCATTAATCTTGCTCGTGCTGCAGGTGGTTGCCACATTGAACACTTGTAAGGCAGAAAATAAAAGTTGATTGTGAGTAGAATACTTGTGACTTCGCAGTTTTCTATTGTTTTTGCTTAATAAAATATTGCGTAGCGAAATCGGTTCATTCTTTTTGAATAACCCTGTACCTATGAAAGCTTTCATTAAAAGTTATGTCTGAATTTAAAATGTATTTTATAAATGCATATAGTGATATTTCTAGATATATATTTTAATCAGCAATGTATTTCCAATTTTTTAATACCTTTGTCCGTCTGACAACAGGCTTAAATTTTGATGTGAAATAGGAGACCATCTCATATTATAGCTCAATTTTCGGTGTTAGTCCTAGACCTAAGTCCAACAAAAAAATGATGGACGGACACATCATGGTTGAAGGAATCTGTGTTACAACTTGTGTACACAATTGTAACTAAAGTAGATCGGGACTACCCCAATGTATTTAGAAACAAATAGTATCTAGTTAGGGTTAACTATTATGTAATAAATTTCATTTAATCATTGGCATCAAAGGAATAATATTACCCATTACCCGATAGAATTCATATTAATCGTATAAATTAAAAATAATTATAGTGAAATTGTAGATAGAATATATTTTCAGCAAAAAGTCATTTTGTTTAACGTCAACAAAATTATGTTATCGAAATTGTAAAGAACTTCACTATAGTTATTATTTATAGCTGTTGGTTCAATCATATTTCTTATTAGCTTGGACCGATTTTTGAGAATACAAAAGTGTGACGTTTGATGTTGAGTCCATTTGTCTTTATGTTTGTGTATATTATAATAATAAAAAAACTTCGAATGAAATTTTAAAATAAAGTTTTATTTCTGACCCGCTAATTTTTATTCCACTCAAGAAACCCATATCCCTCGTCCATCTAATACCCTTTCTCACACATATCTAAAACATACTTCTTTTGAACTATAAAGGATTATGTGGACTTTTAGTTTACAATTATCCTACAAAAATGAAGCTATTCCTTCTAAAAATAACTCCATACCACGCAAAATGTTTACAATACAAATTTCATGTAAACTCTACCAAATATCATAATAGAGAAGCAGAACTTTGTAAAATTATGAGAACCATAAAAATACCATGCAAGAACAAGTTAAACATTAAAGTCTGTATATTTGCCCTTGTCTTCTGAATCGCAATAACAAACCTGTCACCATTTTCAAAAGTCGAACCAAGGTACCAAAAAATATCATTGAGTCGGCGGCTCTAAAATAGATCATATCCTAATCAGTTATTAATTTTAGGGAATTTCTCTCCAATTTAGATAACATAATTTAAAAAGAAAAATATCAAGAATAAAATCGACTAAAAAAATATTCTTCATATATGTAATTGCATTTTCAGCTGTCAAATTATCATTTCAAGAGATTAAAACTTAATCAATATTTCTTTTTATTTTAAACACCGATCTTTTTTACTCTTTTATATTATATTTAAGTTGTAAATGTAAATAAAATACTCGTATTTTATATTAAATTTAGAAATAATATATATTACCAATTTTCGCGGTGGTCTCGTTCGTTGGCTTATTGGAAATGACTCACGAGGAAATTTCGCTTGATCACGATCTAATACTCGAGTTTGCAACATTACTCTTGTCCAACTCATGATTTTTTTGTCCATTTTTTTATTAAAGATTAGTTAGAGCAACGTTTCGACCAAATGGTTATCATCAGATTCCATAGAAATAATAATTAACAGATAAAACCCAAAATTTAAGATAAGGTTAAGAGGAATTTAGTTAATCAAAATTAAATAAATTGACTAATTTTGTATAGTATACTTACGCTATAGAAATTAAAACTGTATATGTAAAAATTCATAAAAAAGCAAGCCTGAAAAAGTATGTAAATATGCTTTATTCATGATATAACCGAGATGGATAAAGGTTAGAAAGAAACTACAGAAGAAATCATGTTCTTTGGTTGGAGTAGTTAAGAAGATTTAGAGTAGTTGAAGAAGAGTCTGGATTTAGTGTGGGCGTTAATCATTTAAGTGTGAGAGACACGATTGCAGATGGAATAAAGGATCCGCGTTCAGAATCCGGAAGTCATCGAGATTTGGGATGGTTTGGCACTTTATTGAGTGTCCTCGTGTCAGTAATGGCTCCTTCTTGTTCAATATCTGACCAGTGACAAGGTACAGTTTTCCTGCTGTTGACAATGTGTAAACAAAAATGAGCTATTGGGTGGGCTGGGTGCTACCAATATATTTAATACGGACGCACCGTGGGCATGAATAAAAGTGTGACTTTGGTTACTTTACTGGGAACCACTACGCACCCTGAATGTTAGCATGTATTCTCGAATGTTTACTGACATAAGAACTAGAAAGATATTGGACAGAGATCCATCGCCGATACTAAAAATCTGAATAAATTGCTAAACTATCCCACCTCAGAACGATTTCAGGATCCTGCACTTGAATTCTCTTCTATTAAAAATCTTTGATTTAAATGAAAAAAAATCCTATTATTAGGGGTACTGGACACTAATGTCGCATTTCAAAGACAAAGGTTTAGAGACTTGATAGACTGATTGTATCAGATTTTAAAGTCGAAGTGGATTTTTAGATATCCGTTTGACTATTGCCCAGTTTGGTTTAGGTCGTATTTTTTTAAATCGATAACCCATTTCGTAAAGACAATAAGGCAACTTGGTGAATTAAGAAAACACTCTTCTGTGTGTATCGTGATGGCACTAGTGTTGACCATTGTCAGATTTGTTTGGATAAGTTTAAAATTATTTTTTTAGGTGCCCATCTGGTGCCCGACTACTTGGGCATAAGTCGCCGTACTCATTACAGCCTACGACTAGGATATATTAAAAAAAACAACAAATAAATAACAAATAACAAGGATAAAAAGATAACAAGAAGGAAGCTTGCTCCAGCGTCAGGGGTAGGCCCGCCTTCCCCCGGCGCAAGATCATGCGGCCCACAGCAAACAGTCAAATAAAGTGAAGGAGGAAAGCTTCCTCCAAAAACTCGTAAAGTCCACAAGTAATTGTGCACGAACCCATCCCGAGTACACAGGACAAGCGGTCGCGACCCCGCTCATCCTGCTACAGGCAACGTGCGCGAAGATCACCTAGTCAGGGAGATTCAACAAGAATGTGCCAAACAGTCTGGGGGACAACGCAGTCTTCTCATTAAGGCGCAGACGAGCGTTCCATCAAATGGCGGTGCGTCCCGCGAGTGTATCCAATTCGGAGACGACAAAAGGCAACCTGAAGCCGTCCCGGCATTGGGAGGTAGGTCTATGTGAACAGTCACGGCGCAATGGAACGCATCTCTAAGTTTCCCTCAATCGTCGCCAATCTTCTTTACCAAGCAGCTCGAAGAGCTGTCTGTATTCCTACCATGTAATTGGGGTGAGGAAGAGTGAAACGCTGGTCTGGTCCCCCAGTCCTCCCGTACTCATTCTCTCCATCATCGGTGCGCTCATTGACGACGATTCCTACATGACCAGGAACCCAGCAGAAGATAATCTCGACATCTGCTCAGCTCGCCAAAACCGTGGCGTTACGGATATCGCGAACCAGGGGATGAGGAGATTCCAATGCCCCGAGAGCACTCAGGGCACTTTGTGAGTCGCTATACATCACAATCCGATCTCCGAACCGGGCACGTCGCCTTATCTCCCGTAACGAGCAGTGTATTACAAGCAACTTGGCAGTGAAGACAGACGCAGTGCCTGGCATAGTCCCGATGACTTCAAACAGAAAGGATACAGCGTGGAAGCCGACCCCCTCAGGGGACTTGGACCAATCCATATACACTGGCACAGTTCCAGCGTGACACAAAATGTGCTCCGAAAGGCTGGACACAATACTCTCAGCGTTGTAGAAGCTTTTGGAGCAGAGGCGTGATGACAAATAGTTAAAAGTGGTACCATCCAGGATGGCGTCCTGGGCAGAACCAGGGGCGCCACCGGCCCAAAACTATACCTAGCTCTCGAAGGAGTTTCCTAGCCGTAAACTTAGATGTCTTATGGTATAACTGGCGTCTCTCGGTGGCATAGGCACCGTTGAGATCAGCTGTGGATGAAAAGAGAGCTGTTGGCGACTGAGAGAGGAGCCGGACTCACACGGACAGGCGAATAATGCACTGTGCACGGTGCAGAGCGAGTGGCATCTCCCAAGCATAGACAAGTAGGTTCTCAATGGCGGAAGTGCGGAAAGCAACGGTTGCCAAGCGAAGGCCGGTGTGGTGGATCTAGTCCACCTTCCGCAATACACGTTTGGCTGCGGATACATAAAACTCGCATCCATATTTGAGTTCAGAACGAACAAAGGATTGATAAAAAGTAAGGCAGTAGCCCTATCACCGCCCCAGGTGCTGACCATCGCGAAACGAATAATATCCATGGTGAGGGTACAAGAGACTCTACGGGTGCGAATTTGAGCCTCCCAAGTGAGGCATCGGTCGAATACAAGACCAAGGAAACGGTGCGAGTACACCAATTCTATGCGCACCCCATTGAGAAAATTCTCTGGGTCAGCGTGGAACCGCGGATGGCGGCAGAAGTGCACCAACTTAGACTTGGCAAAGGAAAATCAAAACCTGTGCGCTTCGGCATAGCGATGGCGCGGTTCCATTCCTGTTGGAGTCGGCACTCCAGAGTTGGAATCTGGGCCACGCCAAAGGAGATCGGTAGCTCGTCCACGTATAGCGTAGCGAGAACATCTTCCGGCAGCACCGAGATGATGCCGTTGATGCTCAGGGCAAAGAATGTGACACTGAGGACACGTCACTGCAGGATACCCTCTTCCTGCACCATTGGGCCGGAGAGGGCTCCCCCCACCCCCTACGCGGAATCGAGAATCTCGCAAAATTCAGATATAAACATTGGGAGGCGTCCCCTAGCCCTTATCATGTGGAGAGTCTCCATGATACCGTATGACCATGCGGTATCATAGACTTTCTCCAGATTCAAAAACACTGGCGTAATGGCATCTACGAAGGAAGGCCTCGCAGACAGCATTTTCCAGGTGAGGCAAGGCATCCAACGTAGATTGGAAGTTGCGGAAGCAGCACTGTGCAGAAAACAGATGGTTTCCGCTGTCCAGAAAAAATCTAATATATCATTTATCAATTTATCCATCAAATGACACACGCAGGAGGTTAAAGAGATTGGGCGGAAACCGGCCAAGGTAGAGTGATCTTTCTGCGGTTTGCGAAAAGCGAACACAGTAGCAATTCTTCAAGAATCTGGGAGGATACCCTCTAACCAAATCCTGTTGAACAAATCTAACAGAAAGGCCATGCCTTGCTCACTCAGTGGTCGAAGCATGGCTTACAGGACATCGTCTGGACCAGGGGCAGTGTTCGTTCACGAAGCGAGAGCAAGACGCATCTCACTCAGAGTAAACCTCTCGTTGAAGAGTTCTCAGCCTCTGGAGGTAAAGTCCAGTCGGCGTCCTTCCGAGATATCACGACTGGCATTGAATGTTCGCGGAGCAGCATCCCGGCTAGAGAATGCGGAGAAAGCGGTTGAGAAGAATTCCGCCACGACCGTGGCGGAATTCTAAATCGCATTCTCCTGGAGGATGGGGGGGGGTCCTGCTAAAACTTTCCCCAAATCCATTTGACTGGCATTCCCCATCTCTGCTAGAGGGATCTACCCTTTAAGCGGAGACACGTATGCACGCCAAGAAAGCGGCGGGCATGCTTCGAAATATACTGGAACCTTGATCTATCTCGACGGAATTCACTGACAGTTAAGTCATTTGGGCGGCGCTTATAGCGCATGTAAGCATAAAGCCTTTGTTTGTGGGCCGATTAAACACACGGCTGACCACGGCTGGAGCGGTCGGCGTCCAAAACGGCCGGACGTTCTAGGAATGGTAGTTAGGCTTACGGCCTCATCTACCGACCTAAACTCTTCGACTGAGAGAGAGAAATCAGTCATTTCCTGAATTACGGACCACCGCACTCGCGCCAAGCATCACCGGGTTGGGCTCCAATGCGGCAGCGTCCCTTTAAATAATATCTTAATTGGAAAGTGATCACTAGCATGGAAGTCATCGACTACCCCCAAACCAAAATCAAGCTGTGCATCTGGAGAGCACAAAGATAGATCGATGCGGGGAAATAAAGCTGGTCTTGGGCAGTGATGCGTAAACTTATCCAAGTAAGAGAACGGGCCTCGGCAACCGTGCCACGAGGCGGCGGAAGTCCCCAGCGTCCAAGTCAACTGACGGTGGAATGTACGCGGAAATAACGGTATACTTTCTATTCAGGTGCAGCGGCACAGCTACCGCCTGAAAGAAGTTATCTATAGCAAAGAGAAGAACGGAGACATCATGCCCAGTGTAAATTGCGCAACCTCCTGCTCGGTCCCTATCCCGTGGTGGCTGGGTCTCAAAACCCTTATACCCCAGGAGGATGGGCAGAAGGCACGCGCCCAGCATGGTCTCCTGCAAAAAGATAGATAAAGGGAAATGGGAGGAAACAAGCCTCCGCAGCTCCTCCCAGCTGACTGGCTTCCGTGACACTTCCATTAAAGAAATATGCCCTCCAGGCCTAACTCAGAGGCGATGCGGAGGCCCTCTTCGAAGAGAAGACCCTCACGGGAATGACGGTATGCTTACGGGAGGCAAAACTGTTGGCGATGTTTGCCAGACAATGCGCCGAAGGCGCTGTCACGTTCGAAGACTTATCAGTGGAGGTTGGGCTATGCAAGTATTTTCCTTAGTTCGCCTCGAAACCTTCGGAGGTGGGAATCCCTCCTTTTGATGATCCACCGCCATTAAAGAAATATGCCCTCCAGGCCTAACTCAGAGGCGATGCGGAGGCCCTCTTCGAAGAGAAGACCCTCACGGGAATGACGGTATGCTTACGGGAGGCAAAACTGTTGGCGATGTTTGCCAGACAATGCGCCGAAGGCGCTGTCACGTTCGAAGACTTATCAGTGGAGGTTGGGCTATGCAAGTATTTTCCTTAGTTCGCCTCGAAACCTTCGGAGGTGGGAATCCCTCCTTTTGATGATCCACCGCCACCAAGCCACCCAGCATACCACTGGGCGTTGGCACAGGAGCCGAAGCTCCTTTAGTACTCTCCTCCTATCGGAGGGCACCTTTAGAAATCCCGGAAGATGGCCTCACGACCAACTTCAGGGGTGTTGCCTCCTATAATTCTAACGACTTTGTTGAGGAGAGCGGCCGTTTCGCCTTACAGGAAACGATCCCGATGAGGGAAGATGGAGGATCCTTGGTTTTACCCAAGGCTGAGTGTGAACGCTTTGTGCCGCCATGGGAGCGCCCAGGGTGGGTAAAATCTGCGTGAGAGAGGAAACGACCGTGCTCGTAGACCTGGAGTGGCCATGAGCAGAGGGTTTCTTTCTTAGCATTAAGGCATAGGACGTCCCAGGCAGTGCCAGGCGTGCCAGGACCAAGTTCTTAGCCTCGCAAAATGAGGGACGATCCTAGGCCTGAACAGCCAGGATTTCATTCTTAATGAGATACGTACCTCATTGCTTCGAAGATGCAGGGCGCGTCTCTCCGCAATCGACACACAATTTGGACATAACTTGTGCGGCTTTGAAGCAACTTACACAGAATTCGGGTAACCACGACTTTGCACGTCGACAGGGGCGTTTCGTATAGCCGAAGTTCTGACAGCAGTAGCACGAATGCCTTTACGCGGTAGCGATACCAACCCGGACGCACCGACTCAGGTAGCTTATCACAGTCGAACGTGACGAAGAGTTTAGGGGTGTGTCTCGAGACCCTCACTATTTTCTCATCACTTGCTCGACCTTGACCACTCCATGGTTAGCATCCTCTAAGGTGATGCCATCTATTGAGTAGTCACTTAGTTCCCTCGCATAAATCACTTCTTTCATGAAGTTCATGGTAGAGTGTGGCGTCCCTCTCACTGGCGTCCGAAGGGCACTAAACATGGCCACCTCTGAGGGATTCGACGCATTCGCCAAAATGTTCCTGTCCGAGAAAAGGGACACTTTCGGCTCTCTAACAATCAAACTAGCTATAGCTCTCCTCTGATGGATCATGTTGACCTTAGCCAAGATGCTGCCATCAGTAGAGCGAATAACAAGGAAGCGTTTGAAGCTAGCGGGCTCTAAAACGTCAGTCAGCCCCTGAATAAGGGGCCCCGAGGTAATTGAGGTTCCACTCTGCGCACCTTTGGTCTTGGTCGGGGACTCTCCCCCCCCTGGGAAGCAACGGGGCCGGACGTGCCGATTTTAGTTTGGTCGCTTGCCGGAACGACAGGGGACCGTCTGTCCCGTGGCTCCCGTGGAGGAAGAGGAGCCCTTAGTTTTTCTAGTCTTGTTCCTCTGTCTTTTCGTTTTAGAAGAAGGGGACAGGGAGTGAACCCGCTTCTCTCCCCCACCGACAGGAGCCCCCAGGCCAGGTGGAACGGCCTCAGCAAGATCCTTCTCTGAAATTGAGATGGTCTTGGCCCTCATAGGGGAACCAGCGGGGGGAGGAGATCCCTCCTCTCCTTGTAAGGCCTCTGGAGCTGAGCCTTCTGAGGATGATCTTGCGCAGGGGTGGACTTGGAATAATCAAAGGCACCGAGCCCAGGTTCGATTCCAAGGAAAATCCAACCATCTAAGGCTGGGGGTCCTCCATGTGGCTTCCCCCCCCCCCCAAGTCATCATACATCCCATCGGAGATTCTTTTTTATCTTCTAATGTCGGTGAACCGGCATCCGTCCTTTGCTCCCCTAATCGGGTTGACCCTATCGAGCCGCCCCAACCGGGAACGGTCAATTATGGGCCGTCTGCCTGCTTTCTTGACAGTCCCCTTAGAAAGTAATGGGGGACTGCCGCTGGAAAAGGTAACCAAAAAGGGGGAGAAGTCCCCTGAACCCATAGTCAAAGGAGAGGAGTAAGCCTCCTCTCCAGTAGAAGAAATTTGAAGGGTCTCTTGAGGAATCACAAGGGGAAGGGAGACCTCCATTTTTCAGTGAAGCTGCCCAAAGGCGGCTCCGATGATGGTAGAGGGAAAGGTAAACGGAGAGAATTTTTGATTGACTCATCATTGGGAATAGTGACCCTATGTTATTCACGGGATGCACACGCTCATCACCGCACGCAGTAGCCCGCTCTGCAAGGGGTGAATACGGGGCCGACAGAACCAGCTGCCGCCTCTTGAGGCCACTCCTCCCTCTTAGTGACCTGACAGCCCATCAGCATAGTGGCTCCCCCTTGGGCACGGCGTAAAATTGATAGACAAGGAAAGGAGAAAGAAATGGTATGTGAGGAAGGTGCAGATGGAGATAAAGCAGGTTGTTAAAAACTCACAACCACAGACCGAAGCTCAAGGGTGAGGGACCAGTACTCCCTCCTGCCTCAGCGCCAATCCGGGATAGTTGGGTGAGAGGAAGCTGGTTGGCGTCTACTCTGTGGAATTAGAGGCCTACCAGAGAAAGTTGTGGGAGAGGCTGTAGGGGAAGTGAGGAGGTAAGGTAAAAACACAGGCTGTTAGAAAGAAGAAGAGGCTCAGCTGGGGACGGACGGGACGGTAAGTTTAAGAAAGATGTTTTTGATCTCCTCGATGGGCATCGATCAGGAAGACATAAGTTTATGATAAAGACAGAGGAAAATCTGAAATTAAAGATGGTCTACGCAAAAACACGATGCTTTATCCCAGAAACTTAATCCGCCTTCGTCCGCTGTCTTAGAAGGTATCAAGAAAACTGAAGATGTGTGTAGAGATGATGGGATTTGTATGTCTCATATGTTCTCTCTAGAGGGGAAATCTTTGTGTTCAACAATTTGCAACAGTAAGAATAACTTCCCTTCAGTTTCCCTAAACAGTTTACCTGTTTGTAAACTGTCTGGGACAAATGAAGATTTAGAGACACCAAGCAAATGATGTTTAATAAATGGATCGTTTATGATTTTTCAATTTAACTGCGATACATTACTTTTCGGTATCCATACTAACTTTAACTTAAATTTTGCATATCTTTTCGTTTAATTTATAAAAAGGATTTCATAAACGGGAAATAAATGAAAATAGAATCTTTTATTCCCATTTATGAAATCATTTTATTTCAAAGAATTGTCATTTAGTTAATTTCTGCTTTTGTGTATTCTATTTAGGCCTAACAGGTATGACCACGCCCAGGTTTTACGCCTCCCTCATCCGATCCCCCCAAATTTTCGACGTCGTTGCACCCAATAGAGATGCGTGCTTAGTCTGATTGGAGAGACTTCCTGTGGCTAATAGACGACATCCAGAAAAGCCCCCCGCTTGCCCCCGCTCCCCGCACTCCCATGAATAAAAATTCCTTTATTTCCCTGGCTCGTCATAGTGATATTACGTGTTAAACCCTCCCCATACATGCCCCGCCGTGACTCTACACATAGAGCTTCGTACGCCTTTGCCTTCACTCCCCCCTAGCAGTTATCTGAGAAAGTTTGTCTGTGCTTAAAGTTTTATAACGTCTTTATCGGTATTTAAATTGCCCAATTTTCTGCTTTCTATTTTATAACGTATAAATTTAAATAATTGACAGTAAGTGTAGTTCTACTCCTTTGGCAATGGATTCAGATTATATCCTATATTTCTATATTTTGGCTATTTTTCTTTAGCTTTGTTATATCTTGCCTCAAAGATACTATTTAACAAGACTTTTACTTGCTTATTCATTATTTATGGATGTCCCGTTTTCTGTTTCTTACGGTTGGTTGGATTCATTTTCGTCATTCTTTCGCGCCCATGAAAGATATATATATATATATATATATATATATATATATATATATATATATATATATATATATATATATATATATATATATATATATATATATATAGGGTGACCCTTATTTCATGGTAATTTTGATTTTTTTATATTTTACCAAGGACGGGCAGTTCAAATGTTCCATTTGCTCCGAAACGATGTATGCAAAGTTATTTTTAAAAATATAAATATTTAGGGGTATCTCAACGAGTTTGAAGTTTCTTATTTTTTGTAAGCGGATTGAAATTTCCTTTGTGCCGTCATGGTGATTTAGAAAACTGTTTAAAACTAACAATTTAAAAGTCACCTTATTTGATGCCATAAACACATTTCATTTCACAGCAATTATTATAGGTCCCTCGCTTCTTGATTATTATCCCCTCAAAGGGGGGATCTCACGGGTGCCCATCTCCCACTCATTGCAGCCAAGTTTGAAGTCACTGTGGACTTGCGGGCATCAGGGTAATTTCTTCGGTGTTTCTCCACTACTTGGAAAAGGAACTGTCCCTGCTCTTCATCTTTTGTGAGGGCTAGGTTGAAGTCCTGCATCAGGGTGATGGCCCGCTCAGTGAAGTCGTTCACATTGTGCAGTTCTTTGATGCAGGAAGCGGCGAGGGAGTATCCCTGATTGTCGGGCCACTCAGTTGGGTCAAGTGCCAGGAAACCTACATCCAACCCAAGGGTCTCAAAGAAGGATGGCGTGGAAGACGTCACAAAAATTGCAACAGTTTTCTCTGCAAGTGCAGTAGATGTTAACTCGATCGTTGCTCGTCGAGGTGTATCGTCAGAGCCTTCTTCCCTTTGCAAAGTATTCAACATCTCCCTTTTCATCTCAATAGCCAGGTAATCATCAAAAAACGGAAGAGCAACCGGCCTCTCACTCAAGTACTAGAGATGGCGCCCAAAGACTGTAGCTGTCACCTTGTCCACTGCCTTATCGGGGTAGGACACCAGCATCTTAAGCAGTTGGAGGTCTTGTGCTGGGACTGCAGCTGGAGATGTCGCGCGAAACCAAGGCACAAGTTATGACGAGATGCTGAAAGTGACGAATCGTTGAACGCCAGATTTTTCGCTTGCAGCGAGGTGGAAATACAATGAATCTCGGAACAGGTAGAGCTTAATAGCGTAGATGATTTTTGCCATCCACCGGGCACCGTGGAGGACGCCAGGACGCCAAGTTCTGATCTCATGCTTCGGCTGTACACCCAAGATGATTATAGACAGCTCTAGTAGATCCCTGTAGTCTTCACGTGGCGTGTGTTCTTCCAGTAGTCGGTTGAACTAAATCATGAGGTTTTTGCAACGCTCAAGAAGGTGTGGCGGTATGTCTTTCTCTGTGAATGGCTGAGGCAGAGATTTGTCTAAGTCCTTCCACCTGGTCTGAAATCGCTTGAAAAGAGCAATATCAAGCCCAGAAGGACGGCCGATGCATGCTGTAAATGCCTTCTCACACACCAGTTCCAAGATGTGGTGAAGACAAGCGAGGTGAAGAATTCTTCGATTGAGCCGTTGCTCGATTATGGTACATGCTCCTGACTAAATCCCTGTGTTCGAAGCTGTGGTTTCAAAGGATAGGGCAGAAATGCGATCCATTACTCCCCAGTCTTCGAGAGCAGTCATCACGGCATTGGCCATTGCTTTGCCAGTGCCACTGGGAAGGACTGGAACTCCCAATAGCTTTGCAACTTCATGTCTTGAAACCAGAACGGAAAGTCGGTCGACTATAACTGCAGCATCACCTGCCGCTGTCTGCACCATTTTGCCATCCCAGTGCACAACTAGCGGCAGCAAAGGCCTGAACGAGTTTTTAATTTCCTTGGCGGCTTCTGCACGAAAATTACTCCGGTCTCACCGGGAAGACTTGCGGTTTAACACCAGCTTTTTACAAACATGATCAAGGCTTTTTGCAGCTACTACAAGTAGGAGTATATAAACTGCACGATCGGATATCTTAGCCCTATCCTTCGCGGCTGAGAGTTGTGGATTCGTGATTTTCTTCGAGCTCCTGGTGCACTTTATTGGAGGTATGATGACTGAAGATGGCCCTGCAACACAGCTGTCAGCATCCTTTTCTGCACCACAACACTGAAAACTGGAATGGGGGGAACTGGAACTGCTGGAACTTGATGTAGAGCTGGATGCGAGTTCAATGATTTCTTCCAATTTACGCTTTTCAGCTTGAGAGCGCTTCATACACTGTTCTTTTTTCTCTTGATCTCTCTGCTGTTGTTCTTCTCGACGTGCAAGAGACATGTCCTGTGTTGTTGACATTGTGCCCCGGGGCACCTCCTCTTTCTAGGCTCGTCGAAACTCCATGTCTCCTGTGATTGTAATCATTGACATCGCATCTTCATGGGCGATGTCAAAGAGGCGGTCAAAGGACAGAATTAAATCATTCTCGTTCTTCTGTTGTTTTTTGTTTGCCTGTTTTTGTTGTTCTTTAGACTTTTTCAATATCATGTAGGCGTATAACTTTCTCTCTTGCTCGCAGCCTTTTCTGCATTGGAATACGTGCGCTATCCCAGAACGTACTCACTAGTTTGACCTTTTCTGCCGCTGCTTCTGTTGTCGTCATCTTCTGTTTAAGATGGAGGTAGAACTATTGAAGCACCTGTTTGCTTGATGGTAGAATGCTCCCAATGATAATAGACTCGACTAAATCAAGTAGGTAGACACTTGTCATAGCTCTGGTTACAGACGCCATGGTACCTGTAACAACTAAAAAAAGAAAGGAAATGGCCCTTATTGTCTAGGCTACACTGTACACTGCGTGTAGTAGATAGGGAAACAACTCAGTGCGTCTATCTCTCAGAGCAAACCTTGTTAATGCTGCGCCTTATTTTAATTTTTTTTTGTGCAGAAATTGGTATTTCTATTGTGTTGATTAGTCTTCTACTTCAGATACCAGCTAAAATTTAATGCATAAACTATAACTATAAACCAATAACCATAGTAACATAATTATTAAAAATTGTCAAACTTTAAGCTCATTGAGCGACTTCTAAATATAAATATTTTTTAAAAAATATTTTACACACTGTGTTTTTTGAGCAAATGTTATATTCTGACTGCGATTCCCAGTTGAAATTCACAAGTCGCTAAATAAGGGTCACCTTAATATATATATATATATATATATATATATATATATATATATATATATATATATATATATATATATATATATATATATATAAATATATGAGGAATTAAACCACATTCTCCGAAGACAATTTAATTCAGAACAGTTTCGGTGTATCTCACACCCTTTTTCAACTGACACTGGATAGAAAATATAAGAAAAGTGCTTACAAACATAACACAGGGTCAGGTCGTGAAAGATCCCCTCTTTTTTCACCCAATCCCCTACTTGTGGCTAATCAGGGAGGGGGTTAGGCCTAAACATATTGAAGGGCTGACATTTTACTATTTTGTTTATTTGCTTTCGTATTACAGGATTAAAATAAAATTGACCCTCAGATAGATTTAAATTAGGAACTGACGATATCAAGCTCGATTTTACGATTCTTCACTTAACATAGTTAGCCGATTTAAATACCATTTTACTTCCATTGAAATCGATCGAATGATTCAAGTCTCTAACATGGCAAAATATTCCACTGCTTTCGCTGCCCACTCTAATATCTCTTTTGTGTTCATACAAACTCTTGTCTAGATTTCTCCCCGTTTCCCCTATATAAACTTTATGGCAATCGTTGCATGGTATTGCATATACTCCTATGTTATGATGTTCTTTAGATTTCTTGGCAATCATCAATTGGTTTAAGGAATTATTATATTTAAAGGCAAGATTAATACCCGCTTTTCCAAATATGTCCTCTAAACTATTTAATTTATTATTAAATGGCAATGTTATACATTTGTTGAAATCATTAGTGCGGGAAGGCTTGTAAGCACTTTTCTTATATTTTCTATCCAGTGTCAGTTGAAAAAGGGTGTGAGATACACCGAAACTGTTCTGAATTAAATTGTCTTCGGAGAATGTGGTTTAATTCCTCATCTTTTCTTGCGATATTGCATTAATTTTCATCATATATATATATATAGTATAAGAGAAAGAGGAATGGGACGCGAATGAGAAAATGAGACAAGAAACCGGAGTTTTTTTAAAGGCAAGAGAGAGGGACATTAGAAGAACTCAGAATAAAAGAGAGCAGAGGGCGGCACAGAGAAGGCGGATCCTTTACCAAGAAGACAGAAATAACGCCAGGGAAAAAAAGTTTTTGAAAATTCTTGGCCGAGACTCGAACCCGGGTCTGCTAATTCCCGGTTAGATGCTTTACCGCTAAGCTAACAAACTAAATTGCTAAGCTTTCGAATAAGATCGAAAGCTTAGCAATTTAATTTGGTTTTTACCAAACACATACATTTAAAAATGAGATGAATACTGGATAAGTGATACACCATCTACAAGATGGAATAAAAAAAATATTTAGAAGAAGAGAAAGTTGCCAAAGGAAATTAATTTAGGCAAAATACACAATGGACTTCAACAAAATTTGCATTCAGGAAAGACTGTTAACCAACTACACTAATATATATATATATATATATATATATATATATATATATATATATATATATATATATATATATATATCATGAACTGTTGAGCTTCTTCCAAATCGGAGTTTCAATAGGAAGATGAAATCCAACCACGCTATTGATAAAAGCATATTTATTTATCTGGGGTTGAACGTTTCGAGGTCCTAGCCTCATCATTGCACAGTTTTCGGTCTAAACAAATCTTACTTTTCTAGACTCATAAACTTTCTGTTGAAGATACAATATGTTTCTTTAGTAACCGCCTTTATAAAGAAAGGAATGAGATAGCAATGGGTTTATCTTTGTGTCTATTATTTCCAAATGCACTTTTGTTTAATCTACAACAAGACTGAATGTCCAAATGACCAGAACAGTTTAAACCTATAAAACTGGGTTTGAAACAAATAACTTTGTAAGTCGTTTAAGTTTTTAAACTGATTTAGGACAATTTTCCAACGCTAAGTCCGTAAATGGCCTTCGTTTTCTCCGATCTGGTGAGGTTTTTGTGCTAAGTCGATTTTTAAAAAATTCGATCCTTTAACTAAATCGATTACATCTTTGTAACATTCTCGGTTATTTTTTGTTAATATTTCATATCCTAAATAGTTTCTTTTAGATAAAAAACATCGATTTCTAACACACTTTATTACTTAAATGTTGCCGAACTTGATTAATGTACATTGAAAAAAAGAAATTGATAAAGGAAAGTATATGTTTGGATATTAGGTCAGCATTGTTCAAAATGCATTTTGATGCTCATGTTGCATCCGAGGTTTCTGAAACCAGCCAGCATATTGGTGACGAGTTCTGTTTAGTTCCTGGCCAAAGTTCCTCACGACCAAAACAAAAGCTTTCCGCGGCTCCAGTTGCACTTTGTCCATTGAGTTTTCAAATTCTGGATATCTGATGAGCTGGCGGAAATGAGGAGAATCAAAGATGCCAGCTCTCAACTTCTCCAACGTTAATTTGGTAAAAGCATGGCACAATTAAATCGAGCAGCCAACATCCTTGGCCAGAGCATTCGTGAACTGTTTGATCCAGTCAAGCTTGATGCCGAGACGTATGAAGAGTATGCTATATCTGTCCACCAGAGTGTTGCTTTGCAATGCACGAATTTCTTTCCTACAGACTAGTTCTTCTTCGTGTAATGCTGAACTAGGTCCTTAATATCCCACGTGCACAGAAAGCACGGATACTTGGTGAACACAAACTGATGTCCCAAGAAAAAGTTATCCATCTTCAGATAAACACAATTAACTGTTCAGGCTAACCATAATGAATTTTCTCGAGCATGTACTTCACCGATTCATACTTTCCCTTCATTGTAGTCGGGTAAGGGAGGGGTACGGAGGCAAACTAGTTATCGTTGTGCAGCAGACCACATTTCAGTGATCACTTGCCCATGTAAATGAACAGTCTCCAATCTTCGAGTTGGTGCTTTAGTACCTCAATCTTGTGCAGAAACTCTACAATACCTCGACAGTGCACCAGATCCTTCTTTTCAGAGAATAAACGCAGATGTTCTTGATGTTTGTCGCAGTAGAAGGTGATACGTCACTAATGTCAAGATGTTCTCCAAAGATAGATATTGGAATTTCATCACAATGAGCTACAGGATGACATGCTGATCGAAGATCAGGATACTTGAAGTTGCTACGGTTCTTTTCTGTTGACCCCAGTGAAATCAATAGCGCAGAGGTAGTAGTCAGTGCTATGGTTTGTTGACTATTTCTAAAGGATAGCTCTTTTGCCTTTGGTCCAACGAAGTATATACTAGTTGTATGCCTCGCATACCATGTATAATTTCCAAGCTTTATCCCAGCCACCAAGTTTCATACCAAAATAAGCATAGAAAGCAAGATTAATGAACGTTGTGACTAGATTCCAGTTAGAAACAACGGTGTATTCTCCGCTGAAGTAGCAGAATACATCGGGCTTATTTTCTCACCGAATCCATTTCATTCACCGAAAAAGAAAAATTTCCGAATGTAAACTCTTAAGAATTCGTTTATTTAAATAAATAAGAAATATTTTTGTATTATATGAATATAGAGTACCTGTACATGTAAAAAAAAGCTGTAAAAAATATCATGTGGATAAAATATGTTCTGGCTAGAATTATTTTCACGAAGAGATGTCTTACATTAACGAATTTTGTTAATTTAAGTTATTCATAACCTCATTGCTTGATAAAATAATTATCTGTTTTCTAATTAAGTTATAAGCAATTCCTATACTAAAAAGTCACGTTCAAAAGGAAAAAAATGTAGGTCAAAATACCTCACATACGTTTACTTGCCAACTAATTAATCTCTGAATTAAAACACTTGTTATAAAAAGTTTATCCAGACAAAACTTCACCTTATCCTAATACAGTATCTCTCAAAACATACCTGTATTATAGAGAGAGACTTCCCATGCTACTCAGATCCTCAGTTGCCTACCAATTTATGTGTGCGAATTGGCAAACACGCTACGTAGGTAAAAGTAACCTACAATTAAAACGGGGGATTTGTAAACATTGGGGTGCTTCTCATTACACAGATAGACCCATTGTTAAACCCGAATTTTCTTCAGTAAAAAACATTTTAAAATTCTTAAAACGCCTCTATTTCCCCCCCAAATTTCAAAATTTAGTCAATATTTATAGTGATGTCCCTAGAGATCAAATTTGTGATTATATCTTGACTGATATGTCTCCAATGTCGTTCATTAAGCAACTGCTGCTAACAATTGGATGCTTTCTGTTTATCAAGCGTCAGTTTATTTATCGCCCCAAAATTCCTCGAATGAGTGCAAATCTGGCGAATTTCCGGGGCATGGTCAAAAAGTTCGATGTTATTTTCAGTCAAAAACCTTGTTAATGTTTTTTTTCTGTGACAAGGTACGTCATCATGTTGAAAATTATACAGTTATAATCCCTAAATTGGTACTGAACTATTGAAAGAAGGTGTTGATTAACAATGTTTTGGTAACATTTTGAATTCATGGAAGTGTTCGTGGGCAAAAGTGTTAGTGCTCCAGTTCCCTTTAGAGAGAAGCAGACCCAGACAGGCGAGTGAGCGCAACACATGATTCGTTAAAGCGAGAACTTTTTTTCCTCTTATCGAGGGAAATTCCATAACTGCCACCAAACAGGAGGAAACTTCATCAGAGAATATAACTTTGCCCCAGTCTTCAACAGTCCATTCTTTACCTTTACTACAAAACTGGACCCTATGCGTAAGAACCAATAAGACTCTAATTGGGTAGGAGGCTTCTTCTCTTAATATTCAATATGGAATTTACTTCAAGAAAAGGTTTACAGCAAAAGAAAAAATAAATTTAGCGAACCTGATATCAGAAAATGTATTTCTTACTTTAAAACATAACCAAGGGCTATATGTAACCAGAAAGGTGGACCTGTAGAAGAATCGTCACTCCCCCGTTCTCTCGCAGTGGAATCACGAGGCGATCACCGCAAAGACATCCAGCTCCGGCACCGTGGGGTCAAGCGCTTAACCACAGCCTCTCGCCTCTCGTCGCTATGAAAGACCGAAAGGTTGTAAAATGCAAGATCTCCCCCGGGAGAGTGAGATTCAATTTCACGTCAAGTAAGAAATTGGAGACGTGTTTCTCCCAAGCTCGAAGGCTAACGAGGAGCCGATGTAAGACTTGGTGAGAAAAACCGTTTGGCATAAGAACCCTCCTGGGCCCGTCCTCAAGCCTCCCCCACTCTTACCACTCCCCCAGTGGGGTGACAAGGTATAAATAAGAACCACTGAGGAAAATCGAGGTAGAATACGTCAGTTTCCAGGTGGCGAAGTCCTCGGATTAAGACCCCGGGCTACCCAGACTGGATTGGTAGAATACGTCAGTCTCCAGGTGACGAAGTCCTCGTATTAAGACCCCGGGCTGCCTAGACTGGATTAGGAGAATACGTCAGTCTCCAAGTGACGAAGTCCTCGGATTAAGACCTCCGGCTCCCTAGACTGGATTGGTAGAATACATCAGTCTCCAGGTGACGAAGTCCTCGGATTAAGACCCCCGGCTACCTAGACTGGATTGGTAGAATACGTCAGTCTCAAGGTGACGAAGTCCTCAGATTAAGACCCCGGGCTACTGAGACTGGACAGGTAGATTACTTGGCTCGCCAGACCAAGAAGTGCCCTGCAAGAGAAGCAGGGCTACCTACCTTAAGTGGCTAAGAAGCAGCTCATCCTCGAGTTAGTCCCTGGTTATCAAAGCGAACGTTAAGTTAACTTATTCAAGTTTAACTTATTCTCGACAGAGAAACCCCCCTTCTCGATCCTCGCTTTTGAAGAAGACTATCCCCAAATTCAGTCCTCGCCCATGAGGAATTAAGTAACGAAGGGAGAAAAGCCCCCCCCCTCCCTCGAGCTCGTTACCCGGTGGTCACACCACACTCCAAGTTAACTTGGTTTAAGAACCAAGTTCGACTTACTCTTGCCAGAGAGACCATGCCTACCTTGGTGCCACCTGAAAAAACTTGAGTGTTCTCGTCCTTGAAGACCCCCCATCCCCTTGAATACCGTGTGGACCTCCCATCTGCTACCCTCGCCAAAAGTACCGTGTGATCCCGCCCACCTACATCTGGCCGGTCGGCATGCGTCGTGAGACAATAACATTCCTGAGGTATTTAAACTCCAGTAGAGTCCGTAAGCCTAAATCTTATATATTGTAGTGTGTAACGAAATTAACTAATTTTACAGGGTCAAACTAATTGAATTAATTATTGTATATTATAATTTTCGGACTATTTCTTTTGTTAATGGTTAATTTTTGTGTATTAAATTGTTAAAGTTACAATATAAGTTTATTTTGGAATTATTGTGCGTTTCTCTATATCCTTACGTGTTTGAGGCGGATCTCTTCTTTAAGATATCAATATTAGCACTCTTAGCACTCTTAGCACTCTTAAAACAAAAAGGGGGGCATTCTACGACATAATACACTAAGGATAATGTCCAAATTAAATCAAAATCAATATACATTTATTAAATTAAATGGGAATCATGTCGAACTTATTGGTAAAATACTCGTACAATCGCTTGACTCTACCCTTCTGGACTCTTCCATATGGAATTTACTTCAAGAAAAGGTTTACAGCAAAAGAAAAAATAAATTTAGTGAACCTGATATCAGAAAATGTATTTCTTCCTTTAAAACATAATTAAGGGTTATATGTAACCAGAAAGGTGGACCTATTGATCATTTATTTCAATAAAGGTATATTGATTTTGATTTTATTTGGACATTATCCTTAGTCGGAAGGAATCGGCAAGCAAATCTTTGCTAGAATATTTTATTTTTTTAATTGTAGCAATACTATTATGTAGGGTATTTTTTTAAATGTCATATATTTTAAGTTTAATAAAATCAAAAATATTTTGTAATCACAATGAAACTCTTATAGTTTGTTGAGAATAGTTGTAAGTTCCTTGTCCTCAAATAGCTAATTGATTAAGCTATTATTTTAGAAGTTATGCCAATTTAAGTAAATCGGTCATTTTTTTGCTATAAAAGGCTAACATAAAAAGCTTTGCTTAAAAATAGTGACTTTTAAAATGCTCGATTCTTAGCAAAATTTAAGTGAAAATTGTGAAGTAACAAATTTACCAGCATCATGGTCAGTCATAGACTATAAAAGGAAAAATCTTTTCTACCAAAAATCATTATTAAGCAATTTTTTAAACTAAAAACATGGAAGTTCCTGGAAATGATTGGACGAAAAAATAAATTGTTGAAACATTCCTCAGATGCAACTGTTGAGTGGTTTCAACACAACGAGGGATAATACGTGAAGGATCTCAAGACCTACCATCACGACGAATCGCTATGCAGAATAATTAAAAAAATTCGAGACAAAAATGAACTAAAAGGGCGTGTTGACAGAAAAGGCGTAGAGCAACATAAAATTGAAAAATTGCGTTTAAATGTCAAACTGTCGCTGCATAAATCATTTGTAAAGAAGATCAAAACAAGTGGGATTGTCAAAAAGTGCAACATACAATCTAATGACGAAATAACTGAAACTTAAGCCATAAATATTCAGGTTGTGCAAAAATTAGAAGACAACGTTTTCGTGAACAGAAAATCGTATACAGAAGAATTTAGACGAAAATTTGGGGAGGTTGATGTACCGCGCGTGATAATGTCTGACGAAGCGCACTTTTATCTCAGTGGATATAATAATAAACATAACAACAGAATATGGTATGATCAAAACCCAGAAGCTATACAACAGAAAGAGCTGCATCCTGCAAAAACCATTGTCCAGTGTGCGATAATACCTCAGAAGATCATTGGGCCGTATTTTTATGAGAATGAAAATAGAAATTCAGTCGCTGGGAATGGTGAAAGATACCAGCACATATTTGAAGAATATCTTTTGCCGAACTTTCGAAGGCTTCGAAATAGACGACAACTGTTTTTTCAGCAAGATGGGGAAATATCACATACATCGAATGAAACAATGCAGTTGTTAAGACGAAACTTCAGAGAAAAGTCATTTCTCGAAAGAGTGAATTTAAGTGTCTTCCAAGATCCCCCGATCTAACACGTTCAGATTTTTTTATAGGGATATTTAAAAGATCCTGTTTACCGTAATAATTCTAGAAGTATCCAACAACTAAAAATAATATCGCTGAGGAAATTAATAATATCAATAAAGAACTTTTGAAAAAAGTGATGAAAGCAAATGAATGCTATGAGAAGAATGGTCAGCATTTGAAAAGAAGAATCTTCAAATAAATTAACAAATTTACTAGCATCATGTATTATGTTAATTATGCAAACTGATCCTTTAGTCTTAGTCTTTTCATTAATTTTAAGCAAATAAAATTAGTTAAAGTAAAATTGGTGTTAATAGTCGATAAATACTCGTATCCAAAGGTTCAGCGAAATTCGTTAAAATTCAATGCTTCACTAAAACTAGCATAACTTCTACAATAATGATTTAATCAATTAGCCATTTATGGAACAAATTCTCCTAACTGTTACTAACAAGTTCTGAAAGTTTAATTATGATAGCAAAATTATTCTTGATTTTATTAAAATTCAAACGTAGGATATGTAAAAAAAAAATACCCTGTAGTTACATTATTGAAATTCTCAGAGATAATGAGGAATACATATAAGGTGTGTACGAACTTTTTTTTATATCCAATTATATTTGACTCAAGTTGGCATTGAGTGAAGGTTTTGCTGGGGCACCCGATATATTTTTTAACGGTTTGGGCTATGGGCTACAGGCACCCATCTTCAGTCACATTGTGTCATGGTTGCGTATAGCTCGAATAGTTGAAGTAAGTAAATCTCGGCGTATTATATTTTTAATTTTATCCTGAATATTATGATTTGATTATACACGACAAATACTGCGCATTATTATCATCATCATCATCATCATGATCACTAACGATAATTTAAGAACGGGATTTTTTGAGTATTTGAATAATAGTTTCATCTTAGTTGGGTTATGACTTATGTTTTTTATCAAAGTTATTTCTAATAATTATTTTATAATATCAAAAAACAAAATTGTGAAGTTCGAAATAAATATAAGTATTGAAGTTTTATATATCTTATTCTAAAACTATATTTTAGCAACGTGATATTTTGAAAAGGGGTAATTTAGTTTAGAGTTCCTTTTTAAAATTATTATAATTAGTGAAGTTCAGAAAATTTATAAAAATCTAACCATAACTGCTTTTTTAAGATTTTAAATTTTAATATTATTAGGGAAGCGCAAGCCCTCCCCCCCCCCCGGTAGGGAGGAAGTGGTGAAGCCATTAGCTGGAATATGTATATTTGTTTAATGTCATAAAAAGGAATATAAAAAAGTAAATTTATTTCTATTGTGAACAATTTTTTTATATTTATTTTTGCATTAGTAATGGGTTGAAGAATAAGTTCTTGCGGTTTCAACAAATTTATTCATTGCCATCAACAATTTTAGAAAACTTTATTTTTAATTAATAAAAATATGCAATTTAATCAATAATGTACTCTCCGTTGTTATTTACGACTTCTTCCCAACGTTCAAATAGTTTTTCGATGCCTCTGCAGTAAAAATCTCTGGATTTTGACTTGAAGAATTCGTCTAACCAGGTTCTTAATTCCACATCAGTATTGAACAAAACGCCGTTCAAATTGTTGGAGAGCGATCGGAACAGATGGAAATCCGATGGAGCTAAGTCTGGCGAATATGGAGGATGCGGCAAGATGTCCCAATTAAGCGTTTGGATGGCGTCTTTTGTCATATTGGCAATGTGAGGACGAACATTTTCGTTTTGCAGAAGGACTCCATAACGTCGATGAGGTCGCTTTTAACGAATATCTTCGGCAAGTCGATACATTTGTTGAAGTATAGTTGTGCATTAACAATCTCGTTGTTCGCAAGGATCTCATAAAGAATGATGCCTTCACAATCCCACCACACACACAGCATCGTCTTTCGTGGATGAAGTCTTTGCTTTAATCGCGGAAGTGGTTTTTTATTGAGGCTAAGCCATTGTTTTCGATGGTTCATGTTGACATAAACACACCACTTTTCGTCGCCAGTAATGATGAGGTGAAGAAATCTGTCCTTATATCTAGTACACAGCACAAATATCGAGACGAGGTTTGGCTGCGTTTGCATTGTTCCCGTCTCGATTGAAAATTAACAACAACAAGTGTCGAAAATGCGCCTTTCTTTACACTTGACATTCCATTTTGGGGGTACAGAACAAAAATTAAATTAACACAAATTTTAAATAAACCGCAATGACTTATTACTCAACTTCAAGACGTAGTCTAAGCAAAAGCCTAATAGTCTACGCTGTTTAGAGACGTAGCCTAACCTTTGCAAATTTTGCTCGCATTATTTATTATTGTTTCTTAATATGTGCACAAATCACGTCAACAAAACTTAAATCAACACAACATTAAAGAACTTATTCCTCAACCTAATACGTTGCGGAACTGTTGTAATTGGAAGACATTTGATATATTCGGACCAAAATCCTTTATGGTTTGTTTATGAAAGATAAATTTAAGTGATTAAGAGTGATGCTCATTTCGGTTAATTTTCATGAAATCTTAGATACTTTGATGTTTCTCTAAAATTTAAATTAATAAAGAGAAATATTCCATAACTTGAATAAAATTTGAGTCAAATCCTGCAATAATTGTGTTATCACAGATGAACTAGCAAAAATTGTAGCTTGACAAAAGAATTGCCCATTCTCAATTCAATAATTATCTCATCCTTTAAATGGAAGTGTCTTATACCGTGTCTTAGTTATTGCCAGAAGCCTCTGTAGAGACATTTTTATCACCAGGAGTTGTAATAACCTTTAGCATTTTCCCGGAGGCAATTTTACAGATATATTTATAGCTGTGTCTTCGCATTACTTCTGTGTGTAGATTTTCCCGCTGGTAAATCGGCGCCTCTCGCATAAAGAACTACTGGCGACTAATACTTCATTCTGAGTAAGTGATATATGCAATTTACAATCAAACTAATAAAAAAACCCAAACCCATCAGTTTTCAACGTTTCTTAATTGCCAATTAGCTGCAGTTTGAATAAAAAGATGAAAATTGTGTTACAAAGAGATGCTTTTCTTACTTAAGCCATGTTGAAGAGGAAGAAAGTTGGTGATAAATAACTCGTATTCTCTGCTGACAATCCTCAAATACAGATTTACTTTTATTCCAAAGCCTTAAAATATAGAGATCTGGTCTTTAATATCTTTGGATTACCAACGGCTAAAATAAAAGTCTTAAGTCTAATTGTCGTATTCTTGTATCAGATTTAGCCAGGTTTATCATCGGATGCCTCAAAACGTTACGTGTTGTGTCCAAACACTTAAATACTCAAAGATCCTTTTAATCCTATTTGCTCATGGAAGTCCAATTATGGGCTGTCCTGGGGCTTTGCTGGCCCTTATAATCCAACAAGGGGATTCTTATACCGTTCAAACAGACTCTTTTTTGCCGGTTTTCTGTTCAAAGGGGTTTAAAAATACGTCCCATAAGAAGTCATTAAATCTTTCACGTTTTTATGCACTTCTTAAGCAGTTCAATATTCTCCTACATGATTTATTGCTTCTTACATGTTTAAATGATTGAGAAGAAAGAGGAAATGAAATTGAGAAAAGAAAATGCATAAAACTCGCATTGAACAGGATCATCGAAGAAAGCTGCCGTGAAACTCACCACTTATAAATGCTTCGCAGTGGAGGGCAAATTTCAAGGCTCATGGATAAAATTTGTAAAACAAAAATAGCACAGATACTTGAAGGCAAAATCTCATCGCAAGAAAAAATCATTACAGTGATTGCAGTTTCTTATCATTTTGAGGGGTGTTGGAATAACCAATCTCTTGTTATTATTATTGTCCTATCTTGTGATCTATTTTCCATTTTGTGTTCTTCCTTCTACTATCCCTAAGGAAAGTTATGACTCTAGTGTTCATCTATGTTTTCCATTTCCTCTAATATAAATCAAATTCAGGATACTAGTAAGGTATGAAATTCCTGGTAACATGTTAGTTACTGGAAAATGAAGGCAGGAATCGGCCGATTTAGATACAAGTAACTTCTCTCTAAATACCAACAGGGGCGAACCAACAAGCGAAATTACTAGGATGAAAATCTCGGGGGCCTACTGATAAGAATTCTCTAGCTGATTTGTATATTCAATCAATCTTAGTTCATTCATATCAGGCTGAATCTGACAAAAAAAGACGGTAAATCATATCTAAAACAATCAATTACTGGCATTTTTTTTTCGCTCAAACGCATAAATTGCCAAGAGAAGTTCGCCAGAGCAAACACTTTATAACGAGTGTTTTATTTCCGATTTTTTGTATTAAGCACTTAATCTTACGTCATTTTGCTGGAAATTTATGCGTTCTTTATTTTGGGCTCCAGAGAACCCGAGAGGTGAGCCCAATTAGATAATCCAATCCACCTTCTGTTTTCTATAGGCGAAAATTTGATAGATTTATAGGCATAACGTAAAACATTGTATTCATATCGTAATTAAAATTTCTTAAATATGAGTATTTTTTAGGCCATGGTTGAAAGGGGATTAGGGACAAGATATAATGTCTATGATTGGTAGGGATGAAGTGAATTAGATTTAAGTAAGTAAGTGGCTATTAAAAATCTAATCTTGTTTTAATTTATGTGTCAGAGAGACCCGGATTTTAAATTTATCTATTATTTCTATTTTTTATGTGTTGGCTGCGCGAAGGTGGAGAAGAAAAGGCATATGTTATTTGAGATAACAAGCAAGAATAAAAGTTTTCGGATTCATTATCTTATCATATGTTTCTAAAACATTTTCCTTGATTTTTCATTGTTAGCTTTCCTCACTCTCTCAGTAAAGATCATTGTCTTTGACTCTTGACGAATGGGGCGAAACGACCATTAACAGATTTGGCAAGTGCCAGAAGGAAGTAAGTGAAAAAAAGGGCCGAAACTTACGTTCCACAATTCGCTCATTTTGTGTGGGGAAGGTGTCATGTCCATTAAGTCTATTATTTCTTGCGCCGAATATATATCTCGTTAATGTGATATCTTCTAATATATTAATATTATATATATATATATATATATATATATATATATATATATATATATATATATATATATATATATATATATATATAAGTATAATGACTCAATGGCGAGTGATGGTATATGATAGTGAAAGCACTGTATAGGAGCCAAAAGTTTAATTTACGAGACTAGTTTCAGTATATAGTTTATCATACCCTCTTCAGTCGTATACTGAGAAATCAATTATTACAAAAGTCTATAAATAGCGTATATATCAGAAAAAACAAAAAGAAAAATACAATGGGGAGGGAGGAGAAAAAGGTCACTAATCAGGGAATTTAAGTCTAAGATCGTTGTCTAATCTGTTTACGATAAGGTTACGAGAATGGAGGCTGCATTTCAATGGCCCATCTGACAAATTAAAATTGGGAATTTCTTCTATTAATATAAATTCTACTATTTTTTTTACGGAAATCTTGTCAATTAAATATGATTTGTGCCTTTGAATAGTCAATTTGGTGGTTGAAATTGCTAATATGATTAAAAATACTGGATGTGGTACTGACTCGTTTGACATCACCTTTATCTTCATAAATTCATCTATTAAGGTTCTTCCAGTCTCTCCTTTGTAAAATGAGGGACAGTTTGTAGAGCCACACGGGATTAAATATACACCTAATTCATTTGGCCGATCCACGGGCTTGGTCGAAGGGAAAGATTTAAGGATAGAAAAAGGGTATTTAAATGTGGTTAGGCCTAGAGAAATAACTTTGTGCACTCCTTTGAGGAGGGGAGAAAGACGGAGGAAGAGACATTTCGTATTACCCAAATTTGTTTTCATCCTTGGGACGGTAATGATTTAGATTTTTCTTTAGATAAACTTTCATTGATCACCTGAAGGAGATAATTTAATTCACTGAAGCTGCAGGTTATATATGTAATCTCGTCTTCTGAAAAGCAAGAGTCACGTATCCTAAGTGGTCTCAAAAACATACCTGATGCAACGGCTCGCTTAATGTTAATATCATGATGAGAAAAGAAATGGATATAAGAGTTAGAATGGGTTGGTTTTCGGTACTATTTATAGGCCAAATCCATATGACATCATCTATATACGAGTACCTATACCATACAAAATTATCATGGGGAATCACAGAAGGGAGTAATAATACTTCGAATTGCTGCATAAAAGGTTACATAATTTTTTTGACTGAAAAACCCCAAATCGCTGATAAATCCATTGTCAGTAACACAAAGTTTAACAAGATTTATAATTTTATTTTTGCCTAGAGGGAGGTTTAATTTTTGATTATCTATCCACATCCTTTTTCTCCCCTCCTTAAAGGAGTGAACAAAGTTATTTCTCCAGGCCTAACCACATTTAAATACCCTTTTTCTATCCTTAAATCTTTCCCTTCGACCAAGCCCGTGGATCGGCCAAATGAATTAGGTGTATATTTAATCCCGTGTGGCTCTACAAACTGTCCCTTATTTTACATAGGAGAGACTGGAAGAACCTTAATAGATGAATTTATGAAGATAAAGGTGATGTCAAACCAGTCAGTACCACATCCAGTATTTTTAATCATATTAGCAATTTCAACCACCAAATTGACTATGCTTGAGGCCAAATGCAGCCACATTGATTAAAATTACAATGTAAATAAATATTTATATTTTGAAACAATAAAAACTTGTCTAACTTACCTAAAACTATAAAAAAGATAAACAGCATTATTATTTTGGGGGAAAAATGAATTTTCTTAAATACAAAAAAATCCTTGCAGAAATAGCAATCGATCCAAGGACCCTAAGGCAGCGAGCAACCGCTTGAATGGAGATCAAATTAGAAAAATTCATTTTTCCGAATATAAATATATATATATATATATATATATATATATAATGGAAGGAGGCCATGCGGTACACATGCTTTGTTGAAGTCAACAGCTAGTTTGTAGTTGTTAAACTATAATAAAATCTTAGCAAACTTTTGAAAAAGAGCCTTGTGTTGAGCCTGGGGAGGCCGGAGCAAAAAAACAATGTTTTCCATGACTATATATCCGACATCTCTCTACCTGCACGCGGTCATTTTCGAAGAATACTACGTAATAGACAGATATGGGGTGACCTCTATAGATTAAAAATCTAACACAAAAAAGAGGCTGACTAATCAGTGAGCAGTATGCAGAATCTGGTGGCAATGTTAAAATTTGTATTTAAGACTAAAATAAACGCACATTCAACAAAAGAAATACAAAAAAAACAAAACAATAACAGCTATAAGCTTGATCACCAAGCCACTTACATCCCTTTATAGATCTTCTTTTTTCTATTTTCACCACTATTTATATTTTTATCTACCCAACACATACTTTACTCCCCACACACACACCTTATCAATTACAAACAAAGCAAAACAACGCAATCTGACTATGATAGCTCATCGCATGGTAGAGGAGGCAATTCCTGCAAGCTGGTTAGAAACGTAAATCTACGCTAGTGACAAAATAAGAAAAATACTACGTCCACTGGTCTGATTGGAGATTCATCTTTTTTAAAGTGAACATACTAGTGACTCTTAAGGAATAGCTATCCTTCTTTTATCTTGCTTTTTTTACTAAACTTCCACACATTTTCAAATTCTTAAAACAATATACATAACTAGACCACCACTGCGCTCAGAAACACTTTGAAATAGGGCAGAATAACCATAGAAGGAAGACCTGTTAGGAACGCGAAGAAAGAGGGTTCTACCATTGAGAGCGAAACCAAACCGTAAAAGGGCAGACTCGTCAAGAATTTACATATATCATAAAGTTGACCTTATTCGAATCTTAGATGTCTCATATGGATACATTGCAATCTGCCACGCCGAATGTGACCTAGAAAAATTTAGCTCCGTCAAAGGAACCAAAACACTTAAGAAAATTGGATTCTCTCCCTGAATTTCCTCCCAAATCAGACAAATAGGAGCTTCATATGTTGTAAAATGGACATGTAATTAAGCTCACAGAACAATGAAGAGATCAAAATAAAAATTAAAAAGAATTTCTTTGTAGTAAAAACACATGAACTCATCAAGTTTAGAATCCATACCACAAGTTTTCAACATATCTAGTGTGAGAGAAAACAGAAACAGTTAATAAAATCTGCCAGAATAGCTTACTTTTGTTTAGCTTGAGAATCTCACCAAAATATATAGAAAGAGGGAAGCATATCAACATACAGAAATGCTTCAACTGTTACAAGATGGAGACTTACCCGATATACAATATACGGAAAAAGAACAAGGCTATTCCGAATGTAGACAGCGAGAGCATTAAAACAGAAAAAAAGGCTCAACTGCGACGGACCACAACAAACAATGGCAATGACTAGCCATATGAGGAAGTAGAGAAAGAGAAGAAAGGAAAAAATGAAAAAAATGCAACCTACGTAAGAGTGGTCAAGGCCGAAATACAAGAAATGAGGGAGGCAAAGACGCACCTCACATTCCGGAACTAATCGTCGATCGAACTTCTCACATGCATACTTTACGCGCCCGTAATGAATATAGGCAAGCCTGGAACTTTTGCTGAGGCCCTCAATAGCATGCTAGAAAAAATGGCACGAAGAATACATGGTTTCCTGAAAACCCATCCTCCTAGAAAATTTTAAATCTCACTGAGGCCAAGATCACTGGAGAAAAAAGCAAACCAAATAAAGATGAGAATGAAAAGGAAGCATCCCCTAACAATAACTAGAAGACAGCTGTTGAATGTAGCACAAAGAGTATTTAGGTAGGTATACGGAAGGTAAGGGTCTGGTAGTGTCGAGCAAATCAAGAAGTCTAGCATACAAAATATGCAGGACAACTGAAAAAAAATCAAACTTCCCAATATCTCATCATATTACTCCGAAGAAAAACAAAGCTGAGGGAAAATGATGAGCCTGGGTTTTACAGGAAGCGTGTCACTGTCTTGCTTAATTTGCTCGAGAAAAATGCCACTGGTTGCGGTGATCAATCCACTATCTGGTGAAGGGCAGCACCTATCGCGTATTGGGAGCTGTCCGTCACCAGTTGATAGGGTGAGTCGTTGGACAGCGGGTGACAGAGCTTGACTGAGTTAATTAGAGTTAATTTAATGTTATTAAATGCTTCTCGCGAAGATGTAACTAAAGCCAAACACGACCATGTATCTTGGCTATGAAACCTGACCTCAAAAGAAGTCAATTTAGCCGACAAGACTCTCGATCAAAAAGGAAGTTTACTATATTTTTTATATTTTAAAGGAGTCTTTTACACCTTCTAGATAATTTCTATAAGGTAACATATGCGGAACTATTCGGTCTACAGGCGAAAGTCCATTAATCTTACATAGGCATATGTACAAAAATATTAAGGCTCACGAACACTGCCTCCTTATATAATAAGTGTTCCATGGCAACGGAATCAAAATGTACATCTAATAATTTGAGAGATACCTGTCTCCCTGATCGCGTATGAAGGTTTGGCTCTTTATCGCTCTTTCCGGTGCCTGGAGAGGTTTTCATTCCATTATCCTTGTCGTTACTGTTCCTTGTTCCATCTTCTTCGTCACGACATGACGTATCATAGTTCTATAGTTTTTCTGTTCTTTAATATTTTTTCTGTGCTAAGACCAAAGCGCGTAAGTCAAATGAGTCAATGTGGACCGAATTGACGTTCCGTGATGGGCGTCAGTAACAACGTTGTCTTGGCCACACGTACGTATCTGATATGGCTAATGTACTCCAATATTGTAATCCAGTTGCGTTGTTGCTTGTCCGTTTTGGCACACAATGGTGAAGATAAAGCCGCCATCAGCGGCTTGTGTTCGGTGCACAAAGTAACATGGCTACGCTCAATCATGTGCCTGAAGTGGATCACAGCAAGATACGTGGCCAGGAGGTCCCTGTCGTATGTGGAGTATGCTTGTTGTGTCTTGCTTAATTTGCTCGAGAAAAATGCCACTGGTTGCGGTGATCAATCCACTATCTGGTGAAGGGCAGCACCTATCGCGTATTGGGAGCTGTCCGTCACCAGTTGATAGGGTGAGTCGTTGGACAGCGGGTGACAGAGCTTGACTGAGTTAATTAGAGTTAATTTAATGTTATTAAATGCTTCTCGCGCAGCATCATTCCATGCGAGCTCACGAGCTAGGTCTGCGGAGCTGCAATCGCGGCAAAATTACGAATCATTTTGCCAGCGCAGTTTCTTATAGCCTGTTGCTAATGATTTTTTCCATGAAGGTGGTTTTCTATCCTGTTTTCTTGGTAGGAGATATCTTTCAGGCTTCAAGATATCTCCTACCAAGAAAACAGTGATTGCATTAAGTGCGGGAAAATCGCTGACCACTATATAATCGCCTGGTATCTTTTCTGAACCATGTGAATAGGTGAAACCCAAGGTGATCTCGACGGGCGCACAACCCCCTCCTTCAATATTGTTTCTGGCAACTTGTAGTCTCTCCTTGAAAGAAGCCTCGGTCACGCGGAGGTTGGTGGTGCACTGCCGGTTTCGATTGCGTGTGCTACGGAGTTAGACACTGGTGGAGCGAGATTAGTAGACGTGGGGCTGTACAAGTTCCATATTTCTCTAATAAGGCCTTGCAACTGGGCGGTAGATGCAGAAGGTCATTAATAATTAGTAATACTGCAGGTTACCCGGACTATTTTACTTTCAACATGAGCCTAATATGATTATCGATAAAAACACCTCGAGCACAATCGACCAAAGATTAAAGTTCCCCAGAAAGTCGATCTATAATAATCGCGATGTGGTATCCGCGAGCACAAATGACCACCTAAGTGCCCAGGGTAGTTTAGGAATAATTGTTCGTATATCGGCGTATATTTCGCCGTGCAATTTATTCTTTAATTTTACCACTATTAGCCGTTTCAATGATTTAACTAGAATTACGCATCGCACACATTCGCACCAAATTAAACGGAATTATGGATACATTTACTCCCGTATCGATTAGCAATTCGCACTTTATTTTATCTAATTTCGCGGCGACCGTGAACACTGATGGCATGCCGTGCTAGTTTTCCAGTGGTTGCATTTACACCTTTTCACTTCTTTTCGGCTATGTGCACCAAGGCTTGCAGAATTTTGCACTTTCTCCAAAATCTAAATGGGATCGACATACCACAGGTTTTTGGTTCCAGTGAAGAGGTCGGACTACTATCAGTATATTATTTGCACTCTAGTCGTTTCTACGCAGCACAAATTTAGAACGATTACCATCAGGGTACGTACATATGGGCACTGAACACGCATTGAATGAATATTTTACATGATTGGCCAGATTGTCACTCCTGTCATTCACACTTAACGCACCTATTTTAGGGAGCGAGATTTACCACTTACTTCCTTGTCACCTTTGTGTACAGCAAGTCATTTTGCTTTGCAAAATGGCATTAATTCGTCCGCAAGTTTTCCTAGCTGGGCAAGGGTTAAGTCTTTCTGGGTGGCGATGATGGGCGTGATGTTTGACAGCAGGGAATGAATAAGCTTGTGCCTCACGAGTTCTTCTCCAACCCTTATCTGTAGAGCTCTTCTTCCTAGTTCCTCCAGATTGACGTAAGGTCGACCAGCGAGCGGAGAGGAGGTTATGAGCTTTTCGAATAGCTCGGGTTTGGTGCTCTCGAAATGCTCAATTACCTCGGCCCTTAGAATCTAGTAGTTCTGTGTGGATAAGACTTTAACTGGAAACCGGTCGACAGTCTCGGGAGGCAGTGCTGCCAGGTCAGGATGTGAAAAAATTTTGTGTCCTCCTTACTGATCATTGAGATATGAAATTGTGTCTCTACTATTGTGAACCAACCTGATACCGCTTTCTCATTACAGGTGGGGGGGCTTAATCGTAATGGCGTTTGCTACTTCAGTTCCTCCTTGATCTGCCCGTTGTTGGTACGATTAGTCCATATTTTGGGGTTACCTCTTGTCCTGTCAAATGGGGTAACCAGTTTATGGGGGATGTGTATGATTTGGCTTGGGGTTATCGGCTTAAGTTGGTTATGCTGTAAAATTTTATGACTCTTATTAAAAGTTTTTTCTGTGCCTTTGATTCTGAAAATGGCCGATGAGTCGGCTTCTTTGGGGAATTTCATCGGTTCGAGTCCGTTTTCCTGTAACATTCTGTTGACTGTTGTTGCATAACTTCCAGAGTTAGCTATGTTCATCGTGTGGGCATGTAATATACAAGTAAGTATTTTTACGTTGAGAGTACCATCTAAATTTATTTGTGTTGCCGGTCTTGTTGGTCACTTTTTGCCATTGATGAGTATGGGTTTTTATTTACGTTAGTATTATTTCTGTTTGACTATGTTTCTTTGCTCTTTATAATTTCTCTTCTTTTGGGACAGATCATGACCATAGTTCTGTCTCCCCCTTGGCAGTTGGACTATGTTTCTTTGCTCTTTATAATTTCTCTTCTTTTGGGACAGATCATGACCATAGTTCCGTCTCCCCCTTGGCATTTAAGGCATCTTTTAACTGTGTTGTTGCAGTAACGCCAAGAATGGCCTTTAGTTTCACATTCAGAACAGATGATTAGGTCTTTTGGGGGGCAATTTTGTGTCGTATGTTCTTCCATTGCATAACATCTGAAGCATATCTGTATGCTTGTGAAGACGTCTCTTTGTATGTGGGTGGATGGGATTCCTATGTTGAAAGCAAGAGAAGTCCCTATTCTATGATCCTTGAAGCAATTTCGGTAGATTCAAAAATGACCTTGAAAACGTGAGTGTGATCTTTAAATTTGTCCAACTCTGCTATTTTGAGCCATTTCTGTCTCTCCTGAAGTTCTTCTCTTATTTCTTGGCATGAGTGCTCTCCTACACAGGACTCGATTTTTCGGCAGATGACACTTCTGTTAGCCGTAATTTGTGATGGTACTCTAGCTTCCAAGTATAACTTCTTTAGCGTAACGCTTCCAGCAGATGAAAGTAGCTGCTCTACGTCTTTATTTTCTGGGAAAATCACTGTGAATCAAGATGGTGTCTCAATGCATTTGATTAGTGGTATCTTCAGATCTATAAATATGCATTGCACTTCTGCTTGTAGTGATCTTTTCCTTCTATTGGGTATGAGTTTAAGGGGAAGTCATTTGAAGTCCGGTGGGTCCATCTTCCCGGGAGTCGTTCCCTCTCCGAAGAGAGGGGTTCTTCTGTCGATATTTAGCTCTGGAGTCTTATCCAGTCTCCACTAGTTGGAGAAGCCACTCTATCTGTCCTAGTTCTATCTCGCCTACCTTCTAATTTTCATACTCTCCTTGGTCAACCCTACCTATCTGGGCCTAGCCCTAACAGCAGTCCACAGTTGGGTTCTGGCTCGTGACCGAGAATCAGCCCCTTTTTCTGGCCCCCTAAGAGGGTCTCCTGTAGTGGTTCACTATATCTTACTACCAACTGCAACACAGACCTTGCCGGTGACCAAGTTATGTAATGCTAGGGAGAAGTAAGTTAGAGGTAAAAAGTATGAAATAAAGAGTCAAGAATTTAGAATAAGGAAGAGCAACCCCTTCGAGGGGGCTACTTCGCTGAAGAAGGACAGGAGGAATATCCAATCAGCCCCAGGAGTGCATATATTTCTTCTTAGAAGTTTTCTTGAAAAGGCGTTTTATTTAGGTCCTACCTGAAACTTTTTCTCCTTTACCTGTGATAACCTTTACCAGTTCGCAGCGAAAGAGAAAGCGTACAGACAGCAAATCAGATGGAATGAAATGAAATAAAAGGGAAAGTGGGAGAAAAAGTTTTAGATCCTCGTGTCCCCCCCCCCCCCTGACAACTCCCTCCCGGAGGAGGGACCCGGTCGGGGAGCCGAGGCCTGGTTCCCCCGAGTTTCCTCAGCACCTTCCTTCCACTGAACCTGAAGGCACTGAGGGAAAAGAGCTCCGGAGAGGAAGAAAGAGGGAGGGGAAGAAGAAAGAAGTAAGGATAGGACAGACTGAAATAAAGTCAAAGGATTGAAAGTTGACCAGGTTGGTGCTTGGCCCATCTTTGGATAGCGGTAAAGGAAGAAGATGATTGAAGTGGAAGGAGTTTGGAGGTTTGCAGAGAGGTGCAAGTTGCGTAGAGTTCACGCTAATCTCTGTACTATAAACTAATTTTACTATAAACTAAGTTCGAAATAAGTAAGAGTGAAAGTGTGTTTGTTTGTTTATTTATGTGGTAGTTTTTTTACTATATTATGTGTGTATGAGATAGGCGTCCAAACCGTTGTTAGCGTTATTTGTTTTCCTGCTATGTTAATAACTGGAGTTTCTATGATTTTTGTAGCCTAATTCTCGTATCTGTATCTGTTGTGTGGGTTCATCTTCCTTGGTAATTTATTTTTTTAATTCTCTTCTTTATTCATATTGTTTTCTCTTTTTCGTTCATTTGCACTGTTTGGATAGTTTTGTCATTCCTTGTGGGTATCAAGTCCAATCAGGTGAGTTTGTCATTATTCGGAAAATTTTGGTCACAATCGGGTTTCCTTATTTAGTTTACACGTAAATCTCCTCCTCTTTCTTTTGGTCCGCTTTGGTTTTAGCACTAGGAAACGGCATATGTTATCTCCATCCTGCCCCTCGTTGTATTTGATTATTTAGTTCTTCTCCTATTACTTCTTGTGTTTTTTTCCATGATTTTTTTGGCTTTTTTTTCAATTATTTTGATTAATGGTTTTATTTTCGCTTCGATGTGTAAGTCTTTGTTTTTTCCTCTCTAATCATCGCGTGTTCGGAATTATGTATACTGGCTTATTCTGTATACGTTGCATCCTTATTAGATTACTTCTTAAAACCGTATACACGGCAATTGTTAGATATATCAAGGTAGGCTCTACCATGGCCTGGTAGATCTTTTTCTTATTTTTCAAGTTTAGACTTCTTAATCTGTAGAGTAAAGTTAGCATGCCTCGTGCTTTGGTTATTCTTTCGGTCAAATGTTTCTTGTAAACATTTATTGTAATAGTTAGGCCTAAAATCTTGCCTTCACCATTATACCTGTATCACTCTCCATCTACGTAAACATCGGTAATTTTTTTGGCGATAGATAGGTATAATATTAAATTTATCTTTATTGGTTTTAATTTTCCATTTGCGTTCATACTCATTTAGATTTTCTCTGGCCTGCATCTGAGGGTTCCCATAAACACGGAATTAATTGAGTGAAATCATCTGCGTCTTGTATGTTCACACAGCCCTCGTTCCTAGGTGGGGAAATGTCCGAGGTATACAATGAGTATAGCGAAGGCCTTAGACTCCATCCCTGAAAGAAGCCCGAATCAAGTTTGAATCTTTCACCTTGGTAATTCCCCGTATCTATGTATGCATATCTTTCCATGACGTAGTCGCATAAAATTCTTTCCAAATAGTTGTTCATTTCCAGATTTAGAATTTTATGTTGTATGCCTCTTTGACAGATTTATCGAATGCTTTCGATACGTCCCGGCATACAATGTCCATACTGCATTTCTCTCCTTTCACTTTGCTTATTTTTTTCTGTAATCACGCTGAGGGCCATCTCCGTATTCCTGTTCTTTCTGAAGTCGAATTGTTGATTTTTCCTGAGATTGTTTTCTGTGAGATATTCATTTAATTTGTGTTCAGGATTTTTTCAAACACCTTCCTGATGAAGTCGAGAAGGGATATAGGTCGAAAGCTTTCGCCCTTCGAAGGTGGTTTTCCCGGCTTCGGTATGAATATCATTTTGGCTATCTTTAACACATCGGGGAAGTATTTCGTGTTTATACAAGCTTTAAGCACGTTCCATATCCCTTCGAGTATATTATCCGGTGCTTCTATATAGTTTTTTTCTGGTGAGGCCCAATTTCCAAGGGCCCTTTTTTAAAATTTGAAATGATATTCTTTAATTACTCGGTTGTGAATTTGGGAAAGTCCTCTCAATCCGTTCATTTAGTTCGTCAATTATTTGGTTTTCGAGGTCTATATCGTAGTTTTCGTTTTCCTCTTCGCTGATGTTGAACACTCCTTTTCAGTGTTCCCTGAACAATTTTTCAACCTCACGTTCATCTTTGATTAATTTCCCGTTTCTGTCCTTAATCTTTATTTTTTCTTTACCTTTAGTATTTCCCATTTTTTTTTATCTTTTTCCAAAATTCTCGGGGCAATAGCTCGTTGTCAATATTTTGAACGGCTTTGTCCCAGTATTCTCTTTGTTTGTCCGTTATTGCGCTTAGTAGTTCTCCCTTCTTCGTTCTCAGATTGCGGTATTTTCCTTAACGTTCCATTTATTATTATGTCCTCGTTGATCGCTTTTATTTCTGCGTTCTTAGTTTTCATTTCGTCTGTCCATATAAAGCATTTAACTGTTTTGTATGTGTTTCTAGGTATTTCATTCTCATCAGCTGTTTGTATTCGCGTCCTTATTTTTTCCAGCTCGCCGTCGATTTCTTCTAAGTAGATTCATTTAGTCTGTTTGGTGCGTAGTCATTCAATTTTTGTTTGTATTTTTCCCAGTCTGCTCTATAGTATGCCTTCCATTTGTATTGGTTTCTGATTCAAGATGAGTAGTGTTGCTGTGTGGTTGCTGCCTATAATAGCATCTACAAGTTCCATGTTGTAGTTAAAAGGAATGTTATTGTTTGCTAGGCAAATGTCTGGAGTTGTCACTGTTCTGTCTTTAATTAGCGTTGGGTACTCTGGTCCTAGTCTTGTTATTAGAGCTTGTAGGCCTTTTTCTGTTTGGTTTCTGTTCCTATATCCTGTGTACGTGCATCTTGCGTTCAGGTCTCCCCAAAACAAAGTTGGAACTCTATTGTTAAATATTCTCACAAAGATATTTATTAGGAGTCCCGGTCGTCGCTGTGGTTGGTATCCCGTAACGATTATTATATTGGTTAATTCCATTTTGACCTCAATTGCGAAGTAAGATTCGTTTAGTCCTTGCTTTGTTTTGTATTCTATTCTTTTCTTTATTGCTATTACTGCTCCAACGTGTGCTTAATATTGATTGGAATTCTGCTAAAATCATCTGTCATAATAACGATACAATTTCCCGAAATATCATTGAATCGACCTTTGTTAGTAAATCCCAAATTTTAATTTAAGTCCTGGCTTACATAAACTTGATGGTTATTTTTTTAAATTATATTCACAATGTACTGTCGAAACTTTTAATTTGAGACTAAATATTTATATTAATCTTAATAAACAATTTAATTTTATTTTGTGAGCATCTATTTAGACTTATGTTTTTGTCTGTATTTATTTCTACCTGAGTCAAGTCTTTAGAACATTTGTACTTATTCTACCTTGGTTTTTAGATCCTGAACTCTGAGGTTAATCTCTCGTTAAAATTTTCCCCCTCCCTAATTGCATATGTGGAATTTTAATCCTCTTGTCAACCTTTAGTCTTTTTAATTTACCAGATTTAATGATCTTATTTGGTATTTATCTTCGCTCCTCCTAAGGTTTCCATTTCATATTAATTCATTTTGTTGATTGTTTTGTTTTCTTTTTGGTGGGCGTTTCCTCTCCTCTGTATCATCCTTATAAATATTAGAATTTTTAATACTTCTCTTATTCCTTGATAAAGAACTCGAAATAAAGTTCGAAAGTACTTGGAATCCTCGTATTAATTTCTCTGCGGGCTTTGTCGCATATATATATATATATATATATATATATATATATAATATGGCGTTCAAGCTATTTGTATTCAAAAAACAATTAATGTCCTTGGGTATGATATGCACATTTGCTGTTGTAGTAATAATTACTTTATTAATTACATTAGTGTTGTGTTTAGTGTCTTTGTTTTTTTTAATATCTTGTAGTGAGTGTAATTCGTGTTTGTTTTTTTTCGTGGATGTCTTTTTCGGTAAATTTGGGTGAATTTGTTGAAATCGGTGAGGTTTCACAATTAGGTAATATTTTTCTTAGTGGTCGTTTTTTTTATTTGGTTTAGGGTAAAAACCATTTCTATTCTCATGTGTAGAACGGCACTTCTGCTCCGAAAGCTAAAACCCCGGCAGAGCTCGCAAATCTGGCGCGAATTATTCCTCTTCTGTTTTGGTTAATCATTTGGACGATATAATCGTTCAATTCATGATTAACCATTTCCTGCATATTCCTTGTCCGTTCTTCTATGACAATGTTAATGGGACTTAACCCCACCTTCCGGTGCAGCTCTTCCTGGCGTCTTGTCTCATGTCTGTATGTACCTGGTTTTAGGTAAATACATTTATTCTGCACCACTTGTAGATTCCTCTTTTGGGTCTTCGAGAAACACGAGAGGGCGGAAGTGGGGTATAGTAGCATCGATCTTACAAGTGCATTGTAGTCCTTTTTCTTATTGCTTTGACGAAGCTTTCTGAACCTGTATATAGTTTTGACTGCATCAGTGGCCTTGGTAATTCTTTCTTGGACGTGATTCTTGTACTCGGATGAATTAATCTTCATTCCGAGTACATTGCACTCCGTGGTGTAGGGATAACGTCTATCCCTCACCCTAACGTCGCAAAGTAGTCTCCTGCCTATGGGGACTACTTTGAACATCCCGACAAACAATGTCTACGTAACTCCTTTCCCGTTTTGCTTAGACTAGGTTGTCCGTGATGACATTAATCGCTATCTCCGTACTTCGCTTCCTCCTAAACTCGAATTGATGTGGGTTGAAGAGCGAGTTCTCCTCCAGGTGAGGCACCAGTCTTCTGTTGAGGATCTTCTCGAAGAGCTTTCCGCAAAATTCTAGAAGGTTTAGCTTTATAAACCCCAATTTTCATGGAGCTTTTGTCAGAATGAGCGGAGCGCGCCGAGTAGTTCTTCTTTGGTAATCTCAGCATCTCCGTTGCGCTGTCTATCCACCTGGTGGTGAGGGTGCGTCTTGTGCATTTGTTCGTTAAGCTCGTCGATGATGTTGCTTTCAAACTCTAGGTCATAGTCTTCGTTTTATTCTTCAGTTACACTGAATATTATTTCCAAATTACTTCTGAATAGTTCTTCAATTCTTCCTCCTCTTGTTTCGATGTTTCCATCTTCCTTTTGTAGCTCGATCTTTTGCTTCTTCCCAGTTGATCCTTTGAGATTTCGGATCTTTTTCCAAGAATCTTTGGGAGGTGCTTCGTGATCGAGGCTATTGATCGCATCATCGCATGGTCTCTATTGTTTTCTCGATGATCAACTGGTTCCGTTATTCTTTGAATTCTTTACTTTGCTGTATTGGGCGAACTTACGCATTCCTGATGTTGATTTCATACAACAACTTCAGCTCACGGTATAAATTCTTCATGTATTCGGTCCATCTATAGGTAAAGATGGTCCTATACTCGAATTTAAGGATACAAGCCCTATCTGTGCTGATGAGATAGTTATTAAGGTCGTCGAGTGCCTCGTTAATTTCCTCGAGAATTGCCTCGTCCAAGTTGGGCGGATCATAGGCCTCGAGAAGGCGCGCGTACCGTGTTCTTTTGTAGTTATTTCTAACTACAGATAGAACTTATATAGGGTTCCTGTTGATAGTGAGTAGGATCCTTATATGGTCACTACATGGTAACTGGACTGGTTCCATGTATTAATTGAACAGCAGCTGACGATTAACGAGACAGATGTCTGGTTTTGTGGCAGTTTCTGCTCTAAAAAAGGTGGGGAAGTCGGGGTCTATTCGCTGGGCAATATTTCTGTCCAGCAATAGGTCCAGGCTTCTTCCTATACCATTGAAGGTCCTATAACCGGATTCTTTGCATCTGCCGTTCAGATCTCCTATTAATATAGTAGGGCCTCTTCTGCCAAATAGGCCAGTAAAAGTGTGAATTGGTGACACATCTCTCCCTGGCGGTTGATATCCTGTAGTAATGACCAACTTTCCTATGTCAAATTCAACCTCAATCACGAGGTAGAATTCTTCTAGATTTCTTATTTGCTTGCATTTAATCTCTTTCTTTATTGCAATAGCACCTCCGTCTAATAATTTGTCATCAACACATCGTAGTTCCAGATTTTCATTTCTGCACTACGCGATTCCGAAAAAGATGATGTCCGCATCAATTTCCCTGAGTACATCTCCGTAAAGAAGTCTTTTCGTCGTCCAGCGGTTGGTATTAATTTTCAATATCTTCAGTGCGTTCCGTAATATGGTCAATTGTTTTTACCTATGCTTCTTCTTGTTGTTCTTCTTCTTGGGGGCTGGTTGGGTGGTTTTGAGGGGGACTCGGGGTTTCGGATCTGCTTTTCGTCGCTCGTGTACGGGTGCAGGGGCCTTCGTCGTTGTCAGAGTAAGAGAATCCCTCCTCACCTTCAGCCCTTTCTTCTTGTTCTTCGTCGTCCTCTTCGGATTCCTCTGATGAGGGAGCTTCGACGATCTCCTTGATCCAGACTTGACATTGTTGTTCCTTATTACTGATTCCTTGAATGCCTTGGATCATTCAGGGTCTGCAGGCATAATTACTGAAGGAAAATTGTTTCCTTTCAAGAGAGCAATGAGTACATGGTTATAGCAGCCAGGTTTCACTGCATTAGCCACATTTGCGTGGGTAATGCAGATCAGTACTTTTGCACTTAGATCTCGCGTCATGTTCATCTGTGCAAGTGCAGGTGCTGGCTTTATTTCCGCATTCTTCTTGGCGGTGTTCGCGTAGGTCGTTTCCTTAGCTTTCCTCAGTTCTTCTTCCTTTCTTTTGATGAAATCGCGGCGCTTGGGGCAGTTCGGAGCCATGGTCCTATGTTCTCCTTTACAATTAAGGCATTTCTTCTTAGTGCTATCGCATTTATCAAATCGATATCCTTCTGTGGCGCCTTCACTCCACCACAGTTTGTTTTTGTCCGGGCACGTCTTCGTCGTATGGTTCTCGAGTTTATAGCATACAAAGCATATTTGTATGCTATTAAATTTCTCCTGCTGAATGTTATCGCATGCTATTCTCATATTAAATACCAGTATTCCATTCTGCGTGGATTTCTTGGCCATTTTAGTGGTAGCGAAAGTTATCTTAAACACGTGGGTGTGTTCGCGAAATTTTATTATTTCACGAAGTTGGGCCTAGGGATTGCTTTTGGTAATCTCCTCTTTGAGCTCCTCGGGTGTATGCTCACCCACCCAGCTCTCCACTTTGCGGCAGATCACGCTTCGGTTTGCTGCCACTTGTGGAGGGGTTTTCGCTTCCAGTTCAGTGTTCCTGAAGACCCTCTCTCCCTCTTCCGATAGGAGTTGGTCCACGTCCTTAGTCTCGGCACATAAGGCGATTAATCCACGAGTGTTACTTATAATTCAAGGTAGAGCGGTTCACAGAGGTGCCTTTTTTCGGGGTTCTTCTTTCCGGGGATGGTTCTTAGGGGGAAGCCCTTAGTGAGGGTCTCCATAGTCTTTGTTGTCCTTACTCTGTCCTCTTGTGATGTCTTCATTTTTCGGAAACCAAAGTGTAATGATGGTGTTTTAGGGTGAAAAAGAAAGTTATGAAGTGGTAAAGGCGGTAGCGGATAGTGCGGGTTGGAGTGGGTACGAGTCAAAAAAAATGGTGAAAAACGACCCCGTCCCTTTCCTGTTGTCCCGCCGCTCGTGTGCTGCCAAAAGGATAGGTGATGGATGGATAGAATGGGGCTCGAGTGGGAACCTCAAGAGGGGTGAATTGTGGTGGACTTGATTCAGTAGTGGCCGAATCAACGACCGCTAAAGTTTTGCCACCCCCCTCTCGGGTACTTACGCCATAACTGCATCAAATACATAGAGACGGGTGTACTTACCTCTATGATTCTGGTCGGGTCCCCCGGGCGATAAGGATCTCTCCTCCGTCCGAGACTCACAATTATGCCCTAGTTTCAAGATAATTTCTGACTTACGCTTCCGCTGTGGACTAGGCCTCAAACCAGTTTTCACATAAGCCCTTAATTATGTCAGTCCAAGTGGCCGGCATAGTTAAGAGGCAATAAATGAATGGCCGACATCCAAGCAGGTTCACACGCAGGGCGACGGAAGGGAGCAGTGAGGTGCTTAAGCCCTTATTCTGTTATGAATCTTCGATGAAAAAAGTATTATCTCTTTTTGAATGGTGAAGTGTAATTCACCGATAGACTTACAGAATAGGCGCTCTTCAATGTAGACGGGGCTCAAGCTCCGTTACTAAGCAATTATTCTGTAGTGCGTATAATTTAAACGTTAGTTTGTCCTTAAATAATTTCCTTAACTGTGATTGGCTAATTTTGTATCCCTTATGTTCAAATAGAAAAACAAACAATGCCTATGTTTTGAATGTTAGTTTGTCCATAGGATTTTCCTTAACTGTGATTGGTCATTTTGTATCCCTTATGTTTAGGTAGAAAAGTATACATAGTGTAGCATTCTGTAAGTCACAATCCCAGAGCAACAGCATAAAACTTATCTCAAGCTCGAGAATGAGAACTCCACAAAGATTCTCACGTGCATACTCTTTGCACACGTGATGAATCTTACACAACGTGGGACATTCTCAAAGACTCTGAATCTTATGCTAAATCAAAAAAACGGCATGACGGAAGTGTGGTTTCAGGACGAGCCTCCATTGGGAGAGATCCTGCAACTTCAGTTCCTGCCCAAGGACGCATCAGAGGCACCAGCTACATTTTGGGCCACATCAGGGCCCAAGGAGTTCGTCAGAAAGGACTCGAGGGTGGGGGCACGAAGGCACCGCGAACAGCAAGAAGAAAATTGGCAAATAGAATTAGACACGCAAAAGGAAATCTCATATGCTCATCATCCTCAGAATCTGATGCTGAGGAAGTCAAATCCAAGGCTCCTAAGAGCCCAGCAAGATCAAGAAGTAGTACCAGGACTGCGCTAGGTACTTACGAGTAAGATGGAGAGGCGATCGACCTCAAGCTCTATGCAACGAAACGGGTACCATTCCCAGAAACATCCTCCAACACGGAGATCTACCGTGGTATCCGAGAAAATAGATACAAATAGACCTACGCAGCATCAGTACAAGAAACAGTAGTTGAAGAAGCCCTCCACGAAAACAAAATATAACTCTACAAGGACTCCTGCTTCACCCTCAGTGAAGTAGAATAAAAAAGATCCGGAACGGAAAAAAACACGTGACAGTTAATAAAACAACCCAGACAAAGGAACACACTCCATAAAAAGAAACAAAATGGAGAACACAAATAATACACTAAAAATACTCACGCTGAATGTGGACGGATGGAAAGGAAAATCCATTGTTTATGGAAATATCTTCCGTACAGTGGACCTGGACTTCATCCTTATTTCAAAACATGGTATTAACACGAACACAATAAAAATACACAACTACATAGTAATACAGAAAAATCACACACGAGAGCGATTTGATGGCGCTGCCATCGCAATCCGCAAAACACATTAAGTTTAAAATGCGACCGGACTTAGATGAATCATTCGTGGCTGTCAAAATCCCAACCGTAGTTGGGCGGCAGCTTATCAATCACCTAGACGCCAATACATGCTGATCAACAACTTCTTCACCCTCTTCTGGCATAGAAGGCTGGCGTTGCTAGGAAGTGACCTAAACGCCAGATGCAGAGCTTCTGGCTACAGGCGTGCCGACGCAAGGTGAAGTCCCTTGGAGCTATTTTTCGAAAGAAATGGGCTCCAGAGGGTCGCGCCAAATTTCCCGAACTACCTAATCCATCGTTCGGCGACAAAACCGGACATTGTGTTAGCAAGTTTGAACTTCTTCTTCAACATCAGCAGCGAACCAGGGCCCGTGGTCCTGAGCGATCACATCCCCATCATCACCAATATATCGCTTGCGCCAATGCTCAAGCCCGTTCCACTTAGGAAAAGTTATGCGAAAGCTAACTGGGAGCAAAACAGAGAGATGCTCAGTGACTACTAGCCAGCTGATCTGAGCGACGCAAATCTCGAAGAAATCGATGAGGATATAGATAAGATCACCAATCTCCTCACGCAAGCAGACGAGAAATGCGTCCCCAGAATCTATTACAAATTGCTTCCACAACCTAAATGGACGGATGATATGAGGAATATAGCCAGGGAACACAGATAAATCTATGAAGAAATCAGCAGAACAGCCCCAAACAGGGAAAGGACAGCTAGAATGAGGCAGCTAAGTGAAGACCTTAAAAATATCATCATTTTAAAGCAAATAGAAATTTGGGACGATATCGTGGGCAAACTGGACAGGCAAATCATCCCGTAACTTTTGTAAATAACATCCAAAAACTTAGGGGCTTGCTTTCTAGGCCCGGAACACCAATCAAAGAATGCGACAATTTCATAGAGGATCCGGAATCTCACGAAAAAAGATTTAGAAGACACTGGAAAGAGATCTTTGCAATTTCACCTGAGGAAAACGAAGACTTCGACCAGGAGTTCGAAGACCAGCTGCTCGAGGACCTTGGGACGATGATACATAGGACCCAACCTCACCAGAAAGTATCGAAAGATAGATAGAGATGGTTAACCATGGGCGCCCTATAACCTTTGAAGAGACCATGAACACCTTAAGGTCCTTCAAACAAACGGCGCCCTTCTGGTCTGGAATCACGTAAAACAACCTCATGGATGCCCCACGGCAAATTATTCAGGGCTTTGAGAACACCATGAACGCTACTTTCCAGACGGGTATAAGACTGCAAAATTCCTCTTCAGCCCGAAAGGGCACAAGCCCGCAGAACAGGTGGCTAACTATCGTCCAAACTCTCTCCTCAAGATACACGGCAAGATCTTTGAGAAGATAATAGCCGATAGGTTACAAGCTCAACTGAGCGAGTTAGGAGCACACGACCTGCAATAGAATTGGGTTCGTCTAAAAAGAAGCACATAAACAGAAAATATCGCGTCGTGCTGTGGGACGTGCAGAAGGCCTTCGACAAGGTTTGGTTGGAAGGCCTTCAATACAAGATCCTAGGCCTCGAGCTAAACCCGCTCCTAGAAAGAGTCCTCTGTGACTTCGTCATGGACAGAAGGACGCTTCTCATGATCGAAGAGCACAGAGGGCCAGAGTCCGAACTCACAGCGGGTGTTCCGAGGGGAGCTGCATAAGCCATTTTCTCTAACTGGTCTTAACCATGAACCTCCCGACTCCGATGCACAGGGGGACGATGTATCTGCAATTCGCAGATGACATCACGCAAATCGTCCCTAGTGTGGAGAGGAAAGCAAGGGCACAGGCAACTCATACTAATATAGAGATCTCTAATATAAACCAATACGAGAGACAATGGAAGATCCGAACAAACAGGAACAAGTTCAGGATTATCCCGCTGAGCCGCAGGTTAATTTGGCCTATCTTGATAGATGGGATGAGATATGATTACTCCGCCGACGGCACCGTCCTAGGCCTTAAAATCTCCGACCATGAATACTCGAGACACTACAATAAGAGGTAGAATCTGGCAAAGAGAGAAATCTCCAAGCTGTACAGATTTAGAAACCTTAGCTCGGCCAACATCAGGAAAATATACCTAATGTTAATCCGGGCTAAGCTCATCTACCCTGCAGGAGTAACTCAAGCGGACAGCAGGACTTCTATGAGGAGGCTCCAACGAGTGTAGAACTCTACATCCCTATGCATTAACAAATGCAGAAGGACTAACATCTTCGGCAAAGGGACCTGCACCGCAGACAATGTCCTGAGCCCATTAATATAGTAACACAGAATATGGGCGAAAAGGCTTGGTCATCACTGACAAACGACATCATCCCGGAACTAAGAGCAGCAGATGACAATATCAGGATCCCTGCAAGATTGCATGAGAAAGATGGCCGAAATCGATATTTTACAAGCACCAAACTCTGCGCTGAGGAGAACACAGTACCATTATTTACATAAGACACTAATACACACAGTACAATAATATCACAACAAAGTGAGACAACATTTTTGATATACATTAACGTAAGAAATAAAAGCAACACGAACACAATGTGAACTGCTGAATTAAACCCCCTATGAAGGCTTGAAATATCAGAAGTCCACACAGAATAAATAAACAAATCTAAAAGGACAAACACATATAAGAAGAACAAACGAATGCAAAGAACAAACAAAAAACAAGATGACAAAAACACTAAATCCAAACAACAAAAAGGAAAGATAAAAAAATCATAAATAAGTAAATTCTTGAGATGCCTTTTGAACCGGGGCAAAAAAACATCTGCCAACTTTAAACAACTATCTTCTACTACTATCCATACCTTCAACTATTGAGTACATCATTCCATTTCTGTTCATTCTCAGAAGATGACCGACCACGGTCGAAAGAAGTTTCGAAATAAAATATTTCTTTGGGGAATGTTTTTTCTCGCCGAAAAGACCTATACGAAAAACTTGTACGAAAAATAAAGAGAATACAAGTTGAAATCAATAACGCTGCCTATTTTAAGTGTTACCTTCTCGTGTATGTGAGAAGAGCTCCTTCCGAGGGCTTTAGGAAGACTGTGTTTGCCAAAAATAGCCTTTCAACCGCATAATTAATTGCGTTACTGCAATAATTTTTCCATATATATATATATATATATATATATATATATATATATATATATATATATATATATATATATATATATATATATATACATTTATATGATAAATAACACCCACAAGGAAAATGGAAAAACGATTCCGAGCGCTTTCGTCTTTATTCTAAAACACCTCTTCATGGAATAACGTAGGTCAGGACAGCCAATGTCTTAAATAGTACGGAGTGGGGGGCTAAAACGGCTACCTGCATTAAACCCCTAACTAGGGGGTACAAATTCTTTAAACACTTTAATTTGTGATTTAATATAATTAGATATGATAGGATCTAGGCTAAACAGTCCAGGGCTAATATTAAAATTTGGGAAAGTATTAAAAGAGATACACTCCAAAATATTTCTTGAAATATAGTTTGTACATTTAATAATAGGTTTAGCACTATTCCAATCAATAGTATGGTCCTGATTATAGATATGTAAAAATAATGCAGATTCTTGACAAAAATTACGAACATTAGTTTGGTGCTGTTTAACTCTAACAATCAATTCTTTACCTGTCTGTCTATAATAGCATTTTACACAATTATTGCAACCAATATAATAAACAATGCCTGGTTTAGGGGGTTATTTTTTTACGAGAAGGCAATGGATAGTGTTTTCATATTTAAAAATAACATTTATGTTCAAAAGTTTTAGTAAACGAGGTAATTTAATGAAACTTTGGTTAAAAGGTTAAACTAATACATTTTTGGCATGTAAATTCAGGGATGTTACGATTAGGTTGATAAAATATGTAAACGCTTAGCAGAATTATAACAATTTTTCAAAATATTCAGGTGAAACAATTCTTAGGGTACGGAGAAACATGGAACATAAAACACTTTTTTTGATACTAATATGGTGATCGGAATAAAAATGGATGTACGAAGTTTTCTCGCAAAAAATTCCCCCCCCCTAAACCAGGCATTGTATATTCTATCATTTGCAATAATTGTGAAAAATGCTATTATGGACAGACAGGTAAGGAATTCATTGTTAGTGTCGTACAATGCCCCTTTTTAATCACTCCGCTATTGACACCACTTTTGTGCGGTATACGTTGTGTTCGTGATGTACTTCTTTGATGAAGTAAGCTTTGATCTAAGAGGGCTAATTTTGTTGTTTTTTATGGCAGAGCCGCTTCAACACGTAAGAATAAGAGGAAACACCCAGGAATTATCCCAAAATAAACATATATTTTAAATTTAACAATTAACTATGACAAACAAAACAGTAAACACATTTACTTCCTCTTCCTAAGCTAAACTCGACTATCCCGGTTGGAAACTAGGCCTATACAATATCTTCAATGACCAAAATAAACAAATAGGCTACACGTAAACACACCAATTGCCGATTAATATTTTTATAGCGACCATTTTTGATTAACGTTAACCATTAAATTAAAGTAATCTCTTCTACTAACAAATATGACAGGGGTTCACGCACAATGTTTCTACTTCCCATAAATCGAGAGACATACTAAACTCATACTATCGCAATATGAATATAAATGTTCTTTCTAACTTACATGACAGGAGGGATCAGGGGTTGACGGATGACACTGGAGGGCTTATCTCGCGCTTTGGAGGGTTGCCGTTGCCGATGATTGAATTTCGTAGAGATGGGAAGGCGGAAGATAAGGGAGGGGGGGGGAGGGTCAACTTCTTATTGCAAATTTACCTCTAGTTAAGTGAAGAAGACAGAGAGGGTTACGGTGCTCTTGGCTCCAAGAGTCCTCTTCTGAATGATTTTGACGCCTCTTGGTGTCTGATTCTTCAACGTGTAGTGTCCAACTAGATTTTGGGGTATTAGGCAAGATTTTTACTGTAATTAAAGAACGGAACCTCATAGGGGCTCCTTTCACTCTTACGGAGCTTGAGATGTGAGAGTCACTCGAGTGTGAGCGGGTTTACTTTTCTCCAGTCAGACTTCTTCTAAGTCTATAAAGGATTCTTCGGTATGGCACCGATACAAAACTTGACGATTTAAGTTAATTCGGCCCTGGGAGGGGGGGTCGATCTTCTCAATCTGATCCTATCATTTCTCACGAAAATCGTCTTGTCGGGCTAAAGGATCGATCTTCACGAACTGAACCTTCCTCTTATTTATCGAATCCTCCTCTTTCTTTCTTTCCGGGGCTTATTTATAGGCAGATCACCGCCCCATCTAAGGGGGAAGAACGAGGCCACAGAGGGGAGCGTGAATGGTGAGTTCTCATCTGGTGAGAGCGAGAAGTGCAGAGGTTGACACTGAGGTGCCCAAGTCGGCTTGCTAATTAGAGACACTCTCAACCGCCACACTCCTTGGCGTGCCTTTTGAAGAGCACCAATTTTTGTGACATAACAACGGGTTTATGGATCTCGTAGGTAATTGGATCGTTAGAGCGACGCTTAAGGGCCTTATATGATCGCCTTAGCACAGACGGTTGCTTCAACTACCTAAGCGGCGGGGAGATCAAACAGGGTAGTCAGTTACTGTTATTCGCCAGCTACCGTTCCCACGATTCTCCTCATGGGGATCGCTTCTCCGGCTTTCTCTACAAGGAGGGATAGGGAGCTTTAAGTTATATGTCCTCCTGGCCCACCGGGATGCTTTGTGTAGACATTTCTCCATAGTTAGAGTTAAACAGCACCAAACTAATGTTCGTATTTTTGTCAACAATCTGCATTATTTTTACATAGCTATAGTCAGGATCATACTATTAATTGCAATAGTGCTAAACCTGTTATTAAATGTACAAACTACATTTCAAGAAATATTTTGGAGTGTATCTCTATCAATACTTCCCCAAATTTTAATATTAGCTCTGGATTGTTTAGCCTAGATCCTATCATATCTAATTATACTCGTATTAAATAAAAATTAAAATTTAAAGAATTTGTACCACCTAGTTAGGGTTTTAACCTCATACTCCTTACTATTTAAGACATTGTCTGTCCTGAACTACATTATTCCATGAAGAGGTCTTTTAGAATAAAGACGAAAGCGCTCGGAATCGTTTTTTCCATTTTCCTTGTGAGTGATATTTATTATATATATATATATATATATATATATATATATATATATATATATATATATAGAGAGAGAGAGAGAGAGAGAGAGAGAGAGAGAGAGAGACAGAGAGACAGACAGAGAGAGACAGAGAGAAATATATCAGTGTCGACTCCGGCACTCAAGCTGTTCGGGCTTAGCCCGAGTCAAAATTCATTGAAGTGAACACGGATTTGCAAGCTAATTTAATTTCTGCCAACATTGACTTCAAGTAAGTAATAACAGCCATCAACTGAGGCTCCTTTTATTGAGTTTGCCTTGTGTAAAAAAAAATATTCGTAGCAGACGTTCTCTTAACACCGTTCACACGCCCTTGACTCGGGCTAAGATGTTACAGCCCGAGTTGTTATTTATAATTTCAAAAAATAAAAGTAAATAAAATTCAATGTTTTCTTACAACAATTGATTTCTAAAGAGATTAGGATTTAAATTCCAATATATGAAACGTTTCCTTTCTACAATATTCTTAAAGGAATAAAAATTATCCAGCAACTCGGGCTAATGCGAAAGGGCCGGGCAAGTGTAAAAGACTAACTGGCATATCTTGTCAAGAGTACAGTACAGGCGACAGTCAGAGCGGTTTCTGTCTAATGTTTGTTGTGCACGCCGCTGTCGTTATTTGTATAAATGAAGTGAGTAATTTTTATATTATAACTATATTTCTGTCTTTTTGTTCAATTATCAGGGCACATATAAGTATTCGTTGTGCATTACGTCTCTTACTTTGTTTTATACTTGTGTCTTATGCAAATCTGTGATGAGTCTGGGTGACGTTGATGACCTGGACTCTGATTGATATATAATCAAACTTATTCCCCTTCCGTTATTTATGTCTTCTCAGTCTGGATTGCCTTCATTGTGCTATCCTTTGTTCTCATTGACCTTTGTGTTCTTCCACTGTCCCTTTCTCTTGCCTTTAATAAACCTCCTGTTTCTTGTCTCATTGCGCATTAACGTGAAATTTCTCTTTCTCTTGTACTCTATTGTTATATGGTCTATTGTTCTTTCTGTCTACCCAAGGTTTTTGAAAGACAGAAAGTAAATATGGCGAAAGCTCTGTGGTGGTTGGTACCACCAGAAGAACTTGAATTGGCTTCTTTTTTGTATGTGACATGGGTAAGAAGATATGGGATAAAAATCCCTTGGGGGTTCCTAGTTTAAGGAGATACTGTGTTTAATAGGGTAACTAACATTTTGGGCTCACCAAAGTCACTAGCTGGTAGCTTAACGGCAGAGCATCTGACCTGTAATCAGCAGACCCGGGTTCGAGTCCCGGCCATGATTGTTATTTTTTTTCCCCCTGGCGTTATTTCTGTGTTCCCACTGTGGATTGGGTTCATTGTAACGTCTTTTGCTCTTTTTGATCCTTGTGTTGTTCCAATGTCCATTTCTCTTGCCGTTAATCAAATTCCGGTTTTCTGGTATCATTGCTATTTACATTAAATTTCTTTTTATCCTGTATATATATATATATATATATATATATATATATATATATATGCAAAAAATCCCAAAGGAAAATGAAGGGCAGATTCCAAGTACTTTCAAACTCGTTCAGTTCTTTATCATTCCTTGATAATGAACTGAACAAGTTCCAAAGTACTTGGAATCTGCCTTTCATTTTCCTTTGGGATATTTGGTATTTATTGGTCTACTCACGAGCTACTTTGTGAGTTTCTCATATCCATATATTTATATATTTTCCAAGTACTTTCAGACTTTATTAAGTTCCTTGATAAGGAACTTAATAAAGTTCGAAAGTACTTGGAAACACCATTTCATTTTTTCCTGCGGGACATTGTATTCATTTGATACCCTCATGTGATACTTTGTGAGTTTTTCATTATATATATATATATATATATATATATATATATATATATATATATATATATATATATATATATATATATATATATATATATATATATATCCCAAAGGAAAATAATACACAGAATAAGCTCAAGCGCTTTCGTGTTTACATGATCAGGGGCAGAAGAACCATGAAATAGAGAAACCGTTAATAAAGAGAGAAATGTGACGTCATTCAAACGTATCGACGAACAAAGACAATCGTTTAGTGGAAAAAAACGACAACTGACGAACAAATGAATAGCCCATCCGCGGAACTACTCTATACAAATCAATTCAACAATTTAAATTTATATTGCAAACAAATATTATCCATGATCCATTTATCTAATTTAAATAGACCCTCACTGAGATTGAAATAAATGTTATGGGAGAATTTGTTCATCGCTGATTCCATTAAATTTCTTTCAATAAAATTGGGCACAAAAATAATAGATTTCGCATTAGACCAATCTATTTGATGGTTCAAAGTAGATTGATGAATAAACAGTACATTTGAAGTTTTCCCCGTTCGACAACAGTACTTATGTTGTTTAATTCTCACATGTAGGCTTTTTGTTGACTGGCCTATGTAAAGACCAAGACAAGATTTGCACGCAATTTTATAAATGCAGGTTATTTTATTAGGGGGAGAATTTTAAATTACTAAGTTTTTAACGTGGAATTATTAGAGAATACAACATTAACACTCAAATATCTTAATAATTTCGGAACATGGGAGTGTTTATTAAAAGGGAGCGTTAAAATATTATTTCGCGTAAATGAGTATTTAATTTTATTTCCATAAAAGGACTGCTTAGCTCTGCGCAGGAAATCATTTAGAAAATAAGATGGATAATTTAATGATTTTGATTGATTCTAACTCTTCATCGATAAATTCTGGGTCACATACTCTAAAGGTACGCAAATGCAAATAAATAATAGCCGATTTCTTAGATTTTGCGGATGATTAAAATAAAAATGGATTAAGACGAAACATGAGTTAGCTTCTGGAAAACCGAGAACTTCAAACCTTGTGGCCTACGGTGTACCATGGGGTCTAAAATAGATAATTCTCCGGCTTCTTCTAATTCATGAGTGAAATTAATTAAGGGTAAGAGGTTAATTAGGGCACCAAGAAAATTAGTTACGTTACACTCAATAGGCCAAATATAAAATACATAATCTACATAACGGTACCAAATAACATTTTGGGAGAGGATGGAGGCTAGTAACTTAGACTCAAAAAATTCCATATACAAACAACTCAACAAAAGGGAGAGAGGATTTTCCATAGCCAAGCCGAAACGTTGGAGATACAATTTATCATTAAAACTAAACAAAGAGTTTAGGATGAAAAGTTTGATTAAATCAAGACCCTGTTATTAAAAGGCTTATTTATAACGAAATTGTCCATTTATAATATTTGCCCTTTGAGTTTTAAATTTACTTATGTCTCTCTTGTCTATTTTTATGTATTCACAATCGGGTATGTATGTACTTAGTAGGTTTAGTCACATAAATGCCTACATTATTTGCGCATAGGTTGGAATTTTCCTGAAATAGAACTTATCTATTTGCTTTTATACTTCACATCCGTCGTGGATATTATTTTTCTATTTTGGGTCCTTTTGTTTTACATGGGCGTGCCTTTGCTCTTCTGTTTCACATATATATATACCACCTTTGTAAAATTTTCGTTATTCCTTGATAATGAAGTACAATGATAATGATAAACAAGTTCGAAAGTACTTGGAATCCACCTTTCATTTTCCTGTGGAGTGTTTGCATATATATATATATATATATATATATATATATATATATATATATATATATATATATATATATATATATATATATATATATATATATATATATATATATATATATATATATATATATATATATATATATATATATATATATATATATATATATATATATATATATATATATATGCAGATACACTCACAAAGGAAAAGTGAAAAACGATTCCGAGCGCTATCGTCTTTATTCTTAAAGAATAGAAGCTCTTTAAGAATATATACGAAAGCGCTTGGAATCGTTTTTCACTTTTCTTTTGTGCGTGTATCTGCATATATTTGACTCACGTAAACTTTGTGAGCTTTTTTCATCTCTCCCCCTCTCTCTCTCTCTCTCTCTCTCTCTCTATATATATATATATATATATATATATATATATATAGTTGAATCCAGGCACTTTCAAACTATATTTGCAAGTTCATTTTCAAGGGAACGCCTATCACATAGTACAAGCCAATGGAAAAAACACAAAAACATGACAGAAAAATACCAGGGAAAAGAAAATAGACAACTAATAACAGACATATGCATCCATAAAACGATATACACACAACAACGCAATGTATATGAATGGAATATGGTGGGTGAAAAAAAATAATATTTTAAAGGATTATCATTAGAGCGAAAACATTGAGGGCTAAGAGTTAATCCACAGTCACAACAAAGATACGTGTTGAGGGAGGCAAAACGAATGATATTAAACTAATAAAGAGTGAAAACAGGCTGCATTGTGAAGTTAATTTCATTTAGTGCAAGTTTTTTTTAAAACAGTGTTTATATTGGGTAAGATGCTAATTTAGGAACACTCGTCAATATATATTTTGTGAAATCAGCATATATATATATATATATATATATATATATATATATATATATATATATATATATATATATATATATATATATATATATATGAATCCATTAAACCACATTGAAAAAGAAAACGGAATAATTTTTCCTAGCAGTAATATTTTTATTACCTTTTTTCGAAAATAATCCGAGCAGGGAAGCGATTCGAACCAGACACACTGAGGCAGCGAGCACCGCTTTGATCACAATTAAAAGTATGCCGTTAGTACACTCTGCGCGACTGGTTCGAATCGCTTCTCTACACGGATTTTGTCGAAAAAAGGTAATAAAAATATTACTACAAGGAAAAATTATTCCGTTTTCTCTTTCAATGTGGTTTAAAGGATTCATTTTCATCATTATCTCGTGCTACTTTGAGATATATATATATATATATATATATGTTTCTGTTTCTAGCAAGCCGGATCTTCAGCAGGAAAAAGAGAGCAAATACTGAATATAACATATATTGCCAACGTTTCGGGCCCTTGACCCATCTTCTAGGCTAGAATATTGAAGATTTATATAAGAACAATTGCTTAACAATTATGAGAACAATGATAATTAATGGCTTTAGGCTAAAAATGTACTAGGATATAAAACCCCCCAAAAAATCAAAATGCAATATAAATGAAAAAAATATGTATATTAAGATAAAAATAAATAAATTCAAACGAAATTAATAAAGTTACAATTAGAAGAAAATGAAAACCTCAATAAAAACATTAAAATTAGTTACCTGATTCGGAGAAAGCTGTGAGCTGAATGAATGAATTTAAAAATAGATAAACAGTTAACAAAGAGAGAAATGTGACGTCATTCAAACGTATCGACGAACAAAGACAATCGTTTAGTGGAAAAAAACGACAACTGACGAGTACCAACTAATACTAAATCACATCTTTCCTGTTAGTACAATTTTTAAATCAAGTGATCAATATTGTGGGCACTTTTGATATTTTTAAAATCATTTTCCTAGAAGCTGAATAATCTTTCCTCAATTTTCTTAATTTCTACGTCTCTAAATAAGATTATGAGTTTCGCACTGTTTTCTGTCCTTCTATATTTTACTAACGAGATTTTTAACTTACGTAAGATGAGCCAACTTTTGTTTTATTTTTACACGTTGATAAACATCTAGAGTTTTTTTCAATATGCTTATAATAGCAATTTGAACAACATATTTCATGTTCATAACTTGCAAAGTTTTCCTGTTTTATAATAGCATGTCTCAAGATTCTTTAAATGATTTGTAACATGAGGAAACTTCTTTATTCTCATTTGATATGAGTTTTATATAATCTCTACTAAGTTCCGGCAGAAAATTAAGATAATCTCTACCTTAAGTTTCTTAAGAAAAAAAACCCACCTTTTCTAGCCTTCCATTTAGCATCGCGGTTAAAATTCTTATTATAGCCAAGTTTCAAAAACCTTAATAAAACAAGATTTAAAAATGTGAAGAGCACATAAGAAAAATTCCCATTAGTACACCCACTAGAAATAGAATAAATGGAAAATGCATAGATATAATGAATGGAATGAGTTTCTTTTCTATGAATTTTAAAGAAATCAAGTAAGGGATCCAAAAATATAAGTTATCCATCTCTCTCAATTTCACTATTAAGTCGAATTGAGGGGAAAAATGAATTTAACACTTGTTTTAAATTTTCCATTTTCAGATGAATCAAAACTTACAAAGGTCTAATCGACATATCAAAACATAATCACTCAAGGAACAATGGAATCATCGGGAAATATTGGTAAAAACTGGGGAAGCCACTGTTTTGTTTATCAAAATTAGCATTAAAGCTAGAATATTTTTTTCCCGTACACAGTAGTATAAAATCAATAAGAGCTTTTCTTTTAATAAAGAATAATTAGGATGTCTATTAATCAAACTTCTAACTTCAGCAATGTAAAACCAATGGGAATATTTGTAAACAATAAAACTACATCTAAACTAATCATATTTTTGTTATCTTGTAAGGATTCATTCATCTGATCACAGAGAATTTAAAACAAGTATTAAATTCATTTTTGCTCTGCATTTAATTTACTAATGAAATCGAACGAGAGAATTTTTTTTTCTAATATATTAGTTGTTACAGATCAACAAAAATTTCCTTCCTTTAAAATTCATAGAAAAGATGCTATTTTTTTTCATCTTTATGGTTAAACATTTTATAAATTATTCATTGGTTAGTGCTGACACAAAATGAGAAACAAGAGAAAAAATTCATGAAAGAGTTGCAGAATTTTAAGACGAGTAAGTTGACGCAATGAGCACCATTACACCAGACAACAACTTCTTAAAAAATGATCAGGAAGTCAAACTAGTAAAAATGACTTAGAATTGACCTAATAAAAGTTGGGTGGGCAAAATCTTGCTCTACTATCAGCACGTTTGCTTACATACAGTTTAAAGGAAAGTAAATCCCCAATGGCATTGGATAATAATACTTTTGACCTTTTTTTGCAAAGGCGACAGACAAGAATTGAAATATTTTATTAAAAACATATATCTTACTCAACAAACTAACTGAAACACTGGATTGCAATCAGCCATAGGAAGAAGCAGACTTCAAAAGTAATTATATTAGACTTGATGATCTTCAAACTGTTCTAGATTTATTGCAAATAACAAATGAATACGATATACCTCTCTACATGACATACGTAGACCATAAAAGGCCTTTTACTTAGTTAAAACCCATTAATTTCTATAAGCGCTACAGTAACCGGGGATTAACAAAACCTAAATTGATATACTCGCTTATAATCATGCATCATCGTAAAACAAGAAGCATTCGACAGCACAGATTCGAATCTCAACCATTTTAAAGGGGTGTAATTTAAATTAAAATGATTAATAACATTAAATAAGCTAGATCAATTAGGATTGCTGACCATTTTTTAGAATACCTAAACATAGGACAGCCTGTTACTAGTGATGGGAGCAGGAAAAAGAGCTAAGTAGAACAAAATTGCACTGAAGAACGAATGAAAGTTTAGCTACATCTTCAGAATCGACATACTTCTACATATGCTTAAAACGCCAAGGTATATAATTAATGCATCTTAGCAGTCCTAACCTTAGGAAGTGAAACTTGATCCCTGAGCATAAAAAGGAGACAATAACTGAGGAAAACTCAGAGAAACATAAAAATATATATGTCAAGAATAACTTCTTGAAACCAAATACGTTGATAAGATCACGAACACGGGCGTTATAGAAAATAATAAAAATAAAGGTTCTGAAATGGAAAGACAAGCTAATAGAAGCAATGGCCTGAGTTTGACAAAATAGCTTCTAAACTGGACACTTTTATACATAAGGACACGCAGAACACGACCTCGCTGAAGGCAGGGAAGGGTGAAATTTGCCCATTAGTAGGAGTAATATGGCATAATTGTCCCCTGAATTGTGAGCGCTGGTGAAAGATTATACAAAGGAATCTACAACTGACTGTGTTACCCTCGACTCAAATGTGGAGAGGTGAAGGAGTGAAATAGCTTAGGTCATTGACTTTTCATCTCGTAATTAGGATTTCAGGATGCGTTTCTTTGTATCCTTGGAATAGGTCGCTGGTTATAATCCCGGAGGCTGAAAATTATTTTTCTCTAGAACTTAAAAGTAATTACCAGATCGACCTGAAAAAACAAACAAACTTACAAAGGATGCTGCTAATTATAGTATTAAACTACCAAACAATGCATCCGAATAATTTCGGCAATTCATAAATGTAACAAACATATGTCAAGCAATTTAGTCTTTATACATTATTTAAACTATATTATTAATTATTTTCAGCATATTATTTTGAAATAGGTGATATTCATTTGTTTCCGAAAAATATTATGATTATTTTTTTGTAATTTAAAGGGAAAAATGATGAGACCATCTCGTAGTATTCCCATCCCCTTATTATATAACATTGGTTTAATTTAATTTCGGGTAACCCAACCTATGCCTCAAGATACAGTAAATCTCAATTTCTAATCTACACTTTGTATGTTTTCAAGCTATGTAGTATTTCAGTTTCTATGTAAAATAACTTTAAAAATATATCTTCTTTTATGAAGTACTCAAAAACAACCAAATAATATCATTAGAGAGAAATTTGTATATATTGCCAGGTAGCTCCTAGCATTGAGAGTTTCCTGCCTCCAGCTTGTGCGAAGTCATCTTACTGGACTCTTCTTCTTGTAATTGGTTCTGTCACATGAATTGCCATATTTTGAAAAGTAAGTTAAAGATGTTATAAAAAAAAACTAAATAAAAGAACAGAGCTCGGGACCGCTTCCGTTTATTTAAACATTTTCAAGGGATAAATATTAGATGTAAAGAGTAGATGACTAACATTCACTGTTAGTCCCTTGAATACACGAAAGCAGTGAGGAGCTCTGTTCTTTTCTTAAATTTCCAGCTTGTTTATTTATATATATATATATATATATATATATATATATATATATATATATATATATATATATATATATATATATATATATATATATACCATATATATATATATATATATATATATATATATATATATATATATATATATACCATATATATATATATATATATATATATATATATATATATATATATATATATTACTAAGGCCGATAGGTCTGGAACTGTTTGGATTATAGATAAAAATTCATATATTACTAAAATGAACGATTTATTAAGTGATCAAGCTATTTACCTCTAAGTATTGAAATATCTCACTCTACAAGTTAATAGTGATTTCCATAAAAATGTACGACTATTACTTAATAACTCCCCTGAATTAGTTTTAAAATTCAAGTCGAGTAACACCACCCTTCCTTATTTGTATGGACTTGTAAAAACGCACAAACCAAACTTCCCTTTACGCTCTATTATAAGTTCTGTTGTTTCTGTTTCTTATGCTTTGTTTACATGGCTTACTTCTTTTCTTACACCTCTAGTTGGGACCATTTCTCATTCACATGTTACCAATAGCTACGACCTTATTCCTAAACTCAATGCCATTTAGTATTCAAATAATTTTACCCCTGTTAGTTTCGATGTCTGTTCATTATTTACTAAGGTTCCAGCTAAAGATCTTTTCAATCTCCTTAATGAAAAATTGCAAAATATTGTTCTTCCCGTACATGCTACCATTTTTATGAAACTCATTTCACTTTGTACCCAAAATTGTAAGTTTTCGTTCGATAGTAAATATTTTCTTCAAGACTCCTCCCTATTATCCTTGACTTGCCTATTATTTGGTACAGGTATATTGATGATGTCATTTGCTTGTGGCCTAATTCTAAAGATTTTAATAGCTTTCTTACCAAACTTAATTCACTCGTCCCTTCCATTAAATTTACCCAGGAGGTTCAAAATAATAGAACCCTTTCCTTTCTTGACCTTTTATTCATAGAACACCGACTGGTTTTAAACACTCCATCTATCGCAAACCTACTAATTCAAACTCTTATATTCATTTTTACTCTTCGCATAGTGCCAAATTCAAACGTTCCGTTTTTTCCTCTATGTTTTTACGGGCTTTATGAGTTGTTAGTCATGAATTTATGGATTCTGAATTTTCCAATATCTTTGAAATTGGCCATAAACTATGTTACCCTTATCCCTTTCTTCTAAACTGTCTTTCCTCTGCAAAAAAGACATTCTATAATACAGGTCCTGCTATCCCTTTTAATGTTAAAAACATTTTGGTTTTACCCTTTTCTGTTTGTTTCATTGACCTTCCCCGTCGTTAAAAAACTTTAACATTTCAGTTGCTTTCAAATACGAGTCAACTCTTAAAAAAATTCTAGTTCACAATAATTGTAATAATATTGGGGGAGTCTATTCTTTCCAATGTTCTGTTTGTCCAAGTAGATATTCTGGAGAGAGAGGAAAGAAATTATCTGTCCGTATTAATCAGCATTAATACAATGTTAGGAGAGCTGTAAATAATAGTGCGTATATTGTTCATATGTCCGAAAATAACCACTTAATTAATTGGAATTCAGAGAAATTTATTTTTCGCTCAAATGACTGAATTAAAAGAAACCTTGTTGAATGTTCATGAATAAGCCAAGTTAATAACTTTAACATTCCTCTTGGCCTTTTTAAAATTGATGCTGTTATGAAAAAACTCATTCTTAAAGAAATTAGCTTTAACTTATATTTCTTATTTTTTTCGCAATTTTCATTTTCATGAGGAGCAGATGTGTCAATTTAATTAATGCATTGATTTTGTATTTACATTATTTTATTTCTCATCCTCTCTCCTTGTCCCTCTCCTCTTCGTTTCAATTTACTTCACATGTCACTTCTAATTTCCATCTTTAGACTATCGCTTTATCCGTTAATCGTTTTAACCCTTTTGGCTCCGTTCTTGAATCTTCCTTGCTTCTAGGTTTAACCTTGCTACCTGGTATAGCTCAATCTTAATGTGAATTTACCCGTTCCTCATTGGTGATTTCTTGTCTTAGAGGCGGTCGTTTATCTTGTACTAACTTATATATGCCCTTATTATAATAATTTCTCTTAGAGTTATCCTTGAGAATGAACTGAATAAAGTTCGTAAGTACTTGGAAGCACCTTTTCATTTTTCGTGCGGGACATTACATTCATTGCAAACCTCACGTGCTATTTTGTAAGTTTATTCATTTCATATATATATATATATATATATATATATATATATATATATATATTTATATATATATATATAAATATATATATATATTTATATATATATATATATATATATATATATATATATATATATATATATATATATATAATATATATATATATATATATATACATATATATATATATATATATATATATATATATATATATATATATATATATATATATATATATATATATACAACTCTCTATATTCCTGGGTGGATGCAAGAACTACTAATGGATCACATTCTCATATCCAGCCATAATAAGTGGGAATCGAAGTGGAAAAGGATTTAAATTGCAAAGAAAACGGAATATGAAAATAAAATGGACATTTATAGAATAGAAATAAAATGAAATATTCAATTGTGTTGTTTTTATATCTCAGAATCAATTATGGTCCGAGGCAAATAAAGAACCTTAAGGAATGTGGTTACCTGCAAAAATAAAAAAAGGTCAAATTTACCAAATGTCAAGGTTAAGTGAATAAGGATAGGTTTAGCGAGGGGTAAATGGGGTCGGCTGCATACGGGTCAAATTGTTAATGTCAGGACGTAATAGATGTGCGTGCGTGGTAAAATGAATCACCTCTCTGATACCCCACCCTCTCACACCAAAATGCACACGCACATACATAAATACACTTTTTACAAATACTAACCCAACACTCTTAGGCCAAATATAGTGTACTATTCTTCGAGGCAATATTAAGAAGATAACATATGATGGTGTAGCGTAAAGAGATAAATAACCATAGAGATAAAACGCAATACGAATAGAAGTGGGGTGAGGGAGAGAGATTTGCATAGGATAAAACGCGAGGGGGTCGGGGGGGGGGGCGAGATCTGCATAATGAAGTTGAGCTCCTCGAAATTAGGTTAACGCGCCGAGAAATGGTCATATTGAGCATTTGGGCATTTCTCATCTATAAATTTGGTATTACTCTCTATGTTAGTTCTTATCGAACTAACATAAGTTTTTCCCAAACACTTAATTGCAGAGCTGATATATATATATATATATATATATATATATATATATATATATATATATATATATATATATATATATATATATATATATATATATATATATATATATATATATATATATATATATATATATATATATATATATATATATATATATATATATATATATATATATATATATATATATATTCACTTTTATTCTTATCATAGTGTTCAAATTAAAGGGTCGATATTCACTTCTATGCTGGATAAGGAATTGTCCAATATCTTTGGAATAGGTAAGAAACTTTGTTACCCTCGTCAATTTCTGCATACTTCATTAAACTTTGCAAAGAGAACTTTTTATAGAACTGATAACCCACCGGTTTTTAATTAGAAAAATTGTCTTATCTTGCCATACTTAATATCTCTGTAAATTTAGATATGAATTCACTTTATATATTGTGTTGAGGAATAAGTTCTTGCGGTTTTATCACATGTATTCATTACCATTAACAATTTTAAAAAAACTTCCTTTTTAATTGATAACAATATGTAATTTAATCAATAATGTATTCTCCGTTGTTATTTATGACCTTTTACCAACGTTCAAATAGTTTGTCGATGCCTCTGCAGTAAAAATCTCTGGATTTTGACTCGAAGAATTCGTCTAACCAGGTTCTTAATTCCACATCAGTATTGAACGAAACGCCGCGCAAATTGTTGGAGAGCGATCGGAACATATGGAAATCCGATGGAGCCAATTCTGGCGGATATGGAGGATGCGGCAAGATATTCCAATTAAGCGTTTGGATGGCGTCTTTTGTCATATTGGTAATGTGAGGACGAGCATTCTCGTGTTGCAGGAGGACTCCATAACCTGTATGAGGTCGCTTTTCACGAATAGCTTCGGCGAGTCGATACATTGGTTGAATGTAGAGTTCTGCATTGACAATCTCGTTGTTCGCAAGGAGCACTTCAAAAATGATGCCTTCACGATCCCACCATACACACAGCATCGTCTTTCGTGGATGAAGTCCTTGCTTTAATCGCAGAAGTGTTTTTTTATGGGGGCCAAGCCATTGTTTTTGATGGTTCATGTTGACATAAACACACCACTTTTCGTCGCCAGTGATGATGCGCTGAAAAAATCTGTCCTTATATCCACCATTAGCCTTGTGACGATCAAGCAAACGTGCGGCAATCGTGGAGCGTTGAAATTTGTTGCTTTCGCTCAAAGCGTGCGGAACCCATGCACCGAGTTTTTGAACTTTTCCCATCGAATGAAGGTGATTCACTACAGTTTCTGATCACACGCCAATTGTACAGGATTGACGAGGATTTTCATGAAGAAGGTCGCTCAATCGATCTTCATCCAACTTAATGGGGCGACAAGAACGTTCTTCGTCATTAAGATTGAAATAACCATTTTTGAAACGTGAAAACCACCATTGAGTTGTCGTTTCTGATAAAGCATTTTCTCCGTACACAGCACAAATATCGCGACGAACTTTGGCTGCGTTTGCATTGTTCCCGTCTCGATTGAAAATGAATAACAACAAGTGTCGAAAATGCGCCTTTCTTTCAACTTGACATTCCATTGTGAAGGTACAGAAAAAAATTAAATTAACACAACTTTTAAATAAACCGCAATCACTTATTACTCAACTTCAAGACGTAGCCTAAGCAAAAGCCTAATAGTCTACGCTGTTAAGAGACGTAGCCTAACCTTTGCAAATTTTGCTCTCATTATTTATTATTGTTTCTTAATATGTGCAAAAATCACGTCAACAAAAGTTAAATCAATACAACATTAAAAAAAACGCAAGAACTTATTCCTCAACCTAATAAAACGTTAGTCCACAATAATACAAGTAAAAGGGTTGAGTATATTCCATATAATGTTCTATTTGTAATTTACCCTACTTCGAGCAAACTGGTAAATCTTTAACTACTAGAATTTACCAACATAAGTATAATATTAGAAGATGTGAAATAAACAGCACTTTATTTTTACATTTATGTGAAAATAACCACCCCATTTACTGGAATTCTTTAAAATTCCTATATCATTCCGCGGATTTCCCCCAAATAAATATTATCAAACGTTTCTTAATTGGCATCTTACCCAATATAAACATTTCCCCTGGCTTATTTAAACTCGAACCTGTTTTTAAAAAAACTTGCACAAAATTAAATAACTTTATAATGCAGACTATTGTCAATCTTTATTAGTGTAATATCATTCGTATTACCTCATCCAGCACGTGTCTTTCTTGTTCCTGTGGATTAACTCTTAGCCCTAAACGTTTTCGCTCTAATGATAATCCTTTAAAATATTATTTTTTCCCCCCACCATATTCCATTCATATACATGTCGTTGTTGCGTATATATCGTTTTAGGGATGCATATGTCTGTTATTGGTTGCCTATTGTTCTTTTTCTTGGTATTTTTTCTGTCTTGTTTTTGTGTTTTTGCATTGGTTTGTACTATGTGATGGGCGTTTACCCCCTTCATATCTTTGTATCCTATATATGTAAGGTTGTCTTCTCAATTTCCATGCTATGCTTTGAAAATGGACTGGCAAATATAGTTCGAAAGTGCTTGGATTCATCTTTTCATTTTCCTGAGGGTTAATTTTCATATTATTGCTTTCCTCACGTGCCACTTTGTGAGTTTTTTTCATTATATATATATATATATATATATATATATATATATATATATATATATATATATATATATATATACAGGGTTTCGTAAAAAAAAGGAAACCGACTTTTAAATCAATATATCTCTGAAAGTATTAAAACTAGATAGTTTCTAAAAACTTTATTTTTTTGTTTATTTTTTATGCATCTATGTTTAAAATTTTCCAAACTTACATCTATAATTCTAAATTCTGCAATGAAGTAGATGAAAGACATAAAAAGTGTGCTTGCACAAGCAGGTAAAATACAGAATCAAACTTCAAATAGACATTTCAAAACCATTTAGTACAAGGGAGTAGAAAAAAATAATTTAATTTAGAATATTTATTACAAAAACATAGTTAATTCTTATTTATAATGTAAGAGGCTAATATCCTTTTCCTTCGGTATGGCCTTTATATATTTCCACACATACTTGCATCCTTCTTCGCATTTCTGCAATAATTCTTTTAACTAAATCCTGATTTTCTTTTATTAAATCAATTTCATTTCTAATTCTTTGCTTAAAATCGTCTGTGTTTTCTGGTGTAGTAAAGTACACTTTACACTTGTGATGGCCCCACAAAAAAAATCGCAAGTTGTGTAGTCCGCAGATCTGGGTGGCCACTCAATTGGATGGTTTAATGCAATAATGCGAGTATTAAAAATGCTCCTCAGCAATTCCCGCACAGCACGAGTTCTATGTGCTGGAGCGCCATCTTGAATCCACCACAGCCTGTTATATCTGTTTCCATAAATTTGACGCAGTTCAGGAACTATCCTATCCGTAATTAGGTTCAGGTATCCATCTCCACAAGACGACCGTTTCCACACACTCCAACCCACACAGAAAACTTTTCCATGGAGAGGCCTACATTAAAGTTAAAATTTAGAGGATTACTTTGTGGCGCATACTGGCGAATGTTATAAGAACATAAGAAAAGAAGAAGGCTGCAAAAGACCATTCATGGCCTATGATTGTTGACTCTTCCATTCATATGCAATTCACTCCTTTGCGACACCCTATATATATATATATATATATATATATATATATATATATATATATATATATATATATATATATATATATATATATATATATATATATATATATATATATATATATATATATATATATATATATATATATATATATATATATATATATATATATATATATATATATATATATATATTCAGCATATCGTAAGAAAGGAAAAACGGAATAATTTTTTCTTCGAAAAAATATTTTTCCTAATTATAAAAATCCGTACTGGGTAGGAATTCAAACCAAGCACACTGAGGACATTAAATGCCCATTTAGTTTGTGTTTCAGTTAGCAACCCACTATGAACTGGAGTGGATAGCATCTTGCATTCGTTGTTGAAGTTTGTTAAGAACGGTGAATCCGTCGTAACGACGCAACGTTCATTCCGAAGACACTTTGCACTTCGTCGGCATGATCTCGTACCGGATAGATAAACAATTCGTCAGTGGATTGCCAACTTTAGACAAACATTGAAAAAGAAAAGTCCTGTCCGTCATAGGACTGCTACAGGGGCGGAAAATGTCGTAGCTGAGACAGCTTTAATAAAAAATGCCTCGTCATTGGAGGTCACTACTTAAGTTATACACAATGGCATTTAATGTACCTCATAAAAATAAAAAGTTTTTTCTTGTATCTTTCTATGTTTGTTTTTTATTAACCTTTGAAATCGAGACAACCTTCCTGCCGCTGTATATCTCGTCATCGTCGTGGGCTCCAGCTCGTGTCCGAGCATCAGTTCCGTCCTCAGTTATCCGGTCTCCTCGGCTGATGTTTATGTCGGATATGAATTAGGAGGCCCAGTTTGCTGTGGAAAAGCCGCGGGCAGAATTCACATGGGATGGCAGGAGGAGGACGAGGTTGTTCCAGTCAATCCTTCCTCCTCATACGTTTGTCCTCTTCATGCTCTCTTCTGTTCTCCACAAAGGCCGGGGAGCCGTCGCTGACAGCTGTCATCCAGGCTCCCCTGTTCCTGGCAGTTTGCTCCCACGAAGAAGGTTCAGGACTACGCCCCGAAAAACCATGATCTTGGTTCGAATGGTTAGCACATGGCTGTTGAAAACGTGGCGACCGAGGCGAGTGAAGGCAGAATCGACCGCCCTGATCCGGTCTTCCACGTCTTTTCCGCATGTGAGGGCTTTTGAGGGAATGCTCCCTGTCGTAGGTTAGGTTAGATTTCCTGACCTCCGTTTGCTTTCCGTGTCCCGGAAAAGATAGCAGAGCACGCAGGGCAACTCAGCAATTGTGCCTTGCCCCGAAATAATCAATTTAATTATGGGTTTCAATAAATCTCGTAAGAGTAACTAGTTTCCTTATGACAACAGCTACACTTGCCAGAATTAAATCAACTATTCAGGAGGTTCTGGATATCAAACTGGGCAAAACAAAATAATCTTTACTACTGTACAAATAAAAAGAAAATAATGGACATGAAAGATAAATGCAAAGAAATAACTGGGCGAATAGGTTTAGAATGTTGGCTAATTTTGGAGCCGTAAATATACACAAGTGGCCGCACAAGACCGAAAAAGGAGACTCCAATTCCGGGTGATCTGCTACCCAAAGATTTTGCTGCTCGAAAGGAACAGGGGTATGAGCGTTGAGCTCGATTACTTTCCAACAGCACGGGTTGGGTTTGGACCCAGAGCTGATTAGTACTCGGCCGGTTCAAAGTTATGACGGAGGATACAACCTGTCTTCCAGTAACCACTGTCAGCCTCGAAAATAGGGATCGAGGGAGTATTTTGCTGAGGGAAAGCTGGGCTCTAATATGCCAGTGTAGAATTTTCTGCCCTCTCTAAGAAGCTTACATTGAGAAAATCTTTTTTACTTTGTTTTTCTTGTCTTCTGACTCTTGGAGTATGGGAGGCCGAGAAGAAGAAGCTATAAAAAGACACAAATAGACACTCGTAAGGAAAATGTAAACAATCAGGACACTGGGTCATATTTCAAAAGTTATATCCGGGTCTTATTTAAGTCTCGAATTATTCGGAGGACAATGAATGTTTTAGTCAATATTTAACATTTATTACAACTTAATTCCCCCCTATACTCAGCCAGCAATAAGAGTCTGCAGCCTTTACCTTATGCGTTGTTTTCTCTCGGCAAAATACTAATTTTGCCCAGGCTGATGCTTTACTATTTATACAGAGGCACCGGAAGTAAATGTTAGACGATTCACGACATCTCACGGAATCTCCCATTGTTACAATTAGATTCGCTATATAAGACGTTTTATTTGAACGAAAGTAAAGTGTCTTCAAAGGAAGCCGATTTCATTAGAATATTTTTTACTCAAATTTACCCGACTGCTGTAACTAAATTAGCTAATCTGCTATAATGGATTCGTATCATTTTCGTCCTACGTGTTTCTTTCTCTTTCTCTAACACTCTCCAAGTATGAAAAGTGATCTAATTCTTCCAGGGTTATGCCCGTTGGTAGTAATGTTAGTACTTGGGAGGATCTGACTGGGTGGTAATTGGATAAGAGCCATAGTCTTATCGGTGTCCACCTGTATCCTGAAAGAAACGCTCGTAGGCAGAGTTGTAAGGGTCAGCTGTTCCCTGAAGGTCGTCAGCAGTCCTGGTCAGTTTGACGTTGTCGTCGGCATACTGCATTTCTCAGACTGAGTTTGTAGAGGGCTTAGTCTTTGCCTGAAGTCGTGCGAGATTAAGTAGCCCGCCGTCCATGAGGGTGGCTGTCGCCAGTGATATTTCGTTGAACATGGCTACCATTTACAACGAAAAGCAAGTCGGAGCTAAGACGCAACCTTGTTTGAGACTGCCAGGAATGGGAAACGGGTCTGAGAGGGTGTTTTGGTGGCAAACTTTCCAACCATGCCCTCATAAAGGGAGAACTCTAGGGTGATCAATTCGAATGGACATCGGGATCTAGCAAAGGCCCTTACATTGCAGGACGAGGGACTTTAGCGAAGGCCTTTTTGAGATCCCAGAACATGATCACAGCTGGCTGTTGTTGTTCTTGACTCTTTTCCTGGAGTTGGCGAGCGCAAAAGATAATGTCAATTGTTCCTTGAGAAGTTCTGTAGTCATATTAGAAATCAGGGAGGACGCCTTCCGTGGTAAAAAGGAGGCAGTCGAGAAGAATGCGAGCGAAGATCTTGCTCGTAGTAATTAAAAGTGAGATACCGCGGGTATTTGCCGCAGTTCTCTCGATCCCCATTCTTGAAGATGGTAATGATATTCGTGTCGCGTAAGTCTCTCGGGATGGTCTTGGTTTCCTAGATCTTGAAGATGAGTGGCATGAGGCGGTTATTCACCTCAGGGCCACCGTGAGTGAAGAACTCGAGCGGAATGATATCCGGTCCCGGAGCTTTGACAGGCTTCATGCACCTGGCGGCTTTGTTGACTTTTTTGATCGTAGGTGGCAGGGATATCCAATAAAAGACGAGGTGCTGCGGATTCATACGGAGAAGATCATCTGGGGTGTGCGAATGATCGTTGAGGAGGCTCTCAAAATGAGACTTCCAAAAATCAAAGATTCCCTCGTTATCAGTGTTGGTATTAGAGCTGTCCGCATCTTTAAGCCCACCCACTAATGACCTTGTGGGGCCAAAGATCTCCTTAGTTGCGGCATAGAAGCGGTGCAAGTCTCGTTGGTCAGCGTAGTCTTGGATCTCCTCTGATTTCCTCTGCCACCAGCTATTCTGAGCCTCGCCGAACCCTTTTTGGCATTCTACTGATGCCTGTTGGTGCTTCCGCTTATTATTCGGTGTAGGTAGGTTCTCGAAGGCGAAGCATGTCTGACGTTTAGTTTCGATGAGACGAGTGATGTCTTAATCATTCTCGTTGAACCAATCCTGTCTCTTCTTTTGGGCAAAACCAATAGTTTCCTCAGTTTCCCTGATGTTGCGTTAACATGGAAGCCTGGTCTCGCTCGGGGCTGCCACGTCGATTTTGAAGCGGGCAAGCTCTTTGCAAATGAGGGATGTACATCACTCAGAACGGTCAATGTCGCTCAAGTTATGGAGGGTGTGGATGTTCCTAGCCGCAAGAATGAAGGGCTTTGAGAGGGGAGGTCGCATAGTCGATAGTTCAGTAATATTTGAGTTTTGACCACTGAATGGAAAGCCCGCAGCCGCCGTAAGCTGGCCAGATAAGTTTGCCGTGTCCGATGCCTACCTCACCTTTTCCAGGGCCTCCCCATGCGGGGTAAGCTGCTGGGATCCCCAAAACGCCAGTCCAGTCGCGAATCTAGGTGCCTAACTCTAATGTCCCAGCAGGATAGTTGGAGAGCGACCATCTAATACCCGCCGCCAATGTTTGGTTGCAGACTAGATGCTTCCAGACGGAAAGAAAACAGAGACGAATGCTAGTCTCTGAGAAGTATGCTTTAGGTGAACGTGACTGCGCGACAGCAACGCGCGTGCTCTTGGCCAGTAACATGTCCATTGCCTCTTATAACATTGAGACATGCAGTTTCGGCGAGACTGATTGTATCGGGCTGCCGGGTTCTTGGTCTATCAAGGCCCGCCTTAGTTGCGCCTGCTCGCTTGGCGCTGTCCTCCTCCGCCGGAGCCAAACATAAAAATATTATAGGAACCATGTCTGCTTGGTCCACCGTTCTGGTCTTGCTGTTAGATGCGTTTATTCGGGTACCTCATCCACGACCTTACCTTCGCCGAGCCACGACGCCGAGCATCATCATGGAGAACGGGTTCTTGATTGTGGGCAGGTAGCAGACTTTAGAGAAAGCCTGGTTGAAGTTTACAATATGCTCGTTCTGCTTGTTAATGAAAAGATCGAACATGAAGGTTCTTTCATCAGAAAATATGAGAGTTCGATTGTCATGACGCTTCAAGTCGTTGAGAAGGCGACGACAGCACTTCTGACGTTGTTTTTGTCTACTATCGGTGAGCAGAGGCTTTTAACTCACCTCAAGCTCTTGCTGGCATCCTTCTTTACGCCCCTGGACACCGTGGCCACCGAGATGTTCTTGTTCTTAGCGAGCGCAGTCATTTTGAGGTTCGCACCACTTTCGAAAGAGTTTCCTGCAGCAAACCGTTTGACAACTTGAGGTCTGCCTGAATGAGGTCGATCTTTCATGTCTTCCCCATTTTTGAGATTTTCTGCGACTCTGTGGATGGTCATCCGGTAGACGTTGAGGCCGCTTGACGATGTCAAACTTGTTATGGCCGACGCGCAGGATACCGAGAACTCGATTCTTTTGACTTTCATCTCGACACATCTGCACACAATGGACAAGAGGTTTGGACAGACACATTTGTATCACACTCGTAAACCTCTCGAAAGATAAAAAAAGATTGGTGTAACAGAACCTTTGAAAAACTCGGTATGTATATATATATATATATATATATATATATATATATATATATATAAAAAGAGAGACAGATAGAGTCATAAGTGTGTGGAAGGTGGTCTGACACATTTCATAAAGAGTTTCAACCTTAACTTTACAGGGCCCCACTCATTTCGTGGTGATCTGAATATCCCTGTCCCTCTATATTCCTCATGCCCTCATTTCGCCCATTTCATCGTAGGTTAAGAGAGATTCACATAAATATACATCAGAATACAAATTGCTAGTCAGACAGAGAGGAACTAGTAACACATCGATCTCCCTGCACCACCCAAATCAGATAATCTAAGGTGAAACACCCGAGATGTAGAGAACTCGGTTTTATATCCTGGAATGGTGCTTCCTTTAGAAAAAGCCATAGATGAACAGTAAGTGGAAAACAAGCCGTAGATGCCAGTGGCATTTAATAGAGATGCGGGATACACTTTACTTAAGTGGAAAACAGGCCTTAGAAGCCAGTAGTATTTAATAGGGATACACTTTACAAAAGTGGAAAACAGGCCGTACAAGCCAGTTGAAGTTGATCGGGATACACTTTGCTTAAGTGGAATACAGGTCTTAGAACCCAGTTGAATTTAATAATGACATACTTTACTTATGTGGGAAACAAACCGTTGAACCCACTCGAAGTTGATGGGAATACACTTTACTTATGTTCAAAACAGGCGCTATAACCCAGTTGGAGTTGGTAGGGATACACTTTACTTAAATGGAACACAGGCAGTAGAACCAGGTGGCATTTTGATAGGAATACACTTTACCTAAGTGGAAAATAGGCCCTAAAACCCAGTTGCATTTTATATAGATAGAGTTTACATAAGTGGAGCACAGGCCGTTGAACAAGGTGGCATTTGATAGGGAAACACTTTACTTAAGTGGAAAAAAGTCCGTAGAGCCCAGCTGCAGTTAATAAGAATACACCTTCCGTAATTAAAATCCAAACCCTAGAACCCAGTTGCATTTAATAGGAATAGACTATACTAAAGTGAAAAATAGGCCATAGAACCCAGTTTTAGTTGAGAGGGATACAATTTAATTGAGTTATCACTAAATTAGTGGTATAATTAGTAATGGATGGGTTATTAAATGGTTGGTGGCTGTGTTGCGGCGTGGAGAGGTAATTTAGGATAACTATATATATTGGATTTCCTTGTTTAGTCCGTTTCTAGGTGGTTAGTTTTTTTGTAATTTACCAAATGTAATTATCAATGTAAATTACAGATATGTAAAGTCAACATAGGCAGGACGATTCAAATAGTCTTTTGATCCAGAACTCTTCGTAGATGGTTGGCATGTTTCACTAAGCCTCTTCCTTTTATTTCCGAGGTTTATATCTGCAAGTATTGGATACGATGGATTATGGGTCACCTAATTTTAACATAAGTCATAGCTGCTAGTAAAGGATGAGATGGGTAATGGGCCACCTAATTACAACATAAGTCATATCTGCAAGTACAGGATGCGATGAATAATGGGTCACCTAATCTTAACATAAGTCGTATCCTGAAAGTACAGGATGCGATGGGTAATAGGTCACCTAATTACAGCATAAGTCATATCTGCAAGTAAAGGATGCGAAGGATAATGGGTCACCTAATTTCAACATAAGTCATATGTGCAAGTACAGATCTCAACATAAGTCATATTCTGCAAGTACAGGATGCGATGGGTAATAGGTCACCTAATTACAACATAATTCATATCTGCAAGTACAGGATACGATGGGTAATGGGTCACCTAATTTCAACATAAGTGTCGTAGAATGGACTCTCGACGATATACCATATATAACTATTCGTTGAGGGAACTATTCAATTATATTTAGAGTGCGTGGTTATCTGGTTGACCGATATTATTTATCTTCAATA